>CP139506.1:337302680-337338276 GCA_021014915.2 Artemisia tridentata subsp. tridentata
TATGTTGATGGAGGGGCGTCAGCGGACATAATGTATGAGCATTGTTTCAAGAGATTGCGGCCTGAGATACAAAGACAGTTAAGCCCAGCCATGACTTCGTTGACTGGCTTCACAGGAGAAAAGATATGGCCCATGCGGCAACTACGACTACTAGTCGTTGTTGGTAATAAGGAACACTCCACGACAGCCTGGATGAATTTTATGGTGATCAGATCTCCTTCGCCATACAATGGCATTATCGGAAGACCAGGAATTTCGGCAATACGCGCAGTACCGTCCACAGCGCATGGGATGCTCAAATTCCCGGTAGAAGGCGGCATTGTCACCATCTACAATAACGCTGCGCCACCAAGGGAGTGTAACACGATTACATGTGAAACGACGCACACCCCAGAACAGAGCGCAGCTAAAGTACCAAATCTGAAGGTCGCAATTCACCCTGACTACCCGGAGCAAGAAGTATCGATCGGAGGATCGTTGTCTGACAAAGGCAGAGTGGCCGTGTGCGCACTCTTGCAAAGGAATCTGGATATCTTCGCATGGGAACCAAAGCACATGACTGGTGTGCCACGCTCGATTGCAGAACACAAGCTGAAAATCCGACAAGGATATTCCCCAGTACGGCAGAAAAAGCGCGGCCAGGCTCCAGAGCGCGCAAAAGCCATTCTGGAGGAAGTACACAAACTTGTGGACGCAGGCATCATGCGAGAAGTCTATTACCATGACTGGCTCTCCAATCCAGTGATGGTCAAAAAGAGTGATGGTAGTTGGCGGATGTGTGTGGATTTCACTGATCTCAACAAAGCATGTCCACAGGACTACTACCCACTGCCAGAGATAGACTGGAAGGTAGAATCTTTGTGCGGATATCCCTTTAAATGTTTCTTAGATGCATACAAAGGGTACCACCAAATCCAAATGGCCAAGGAAGACGAGGAAAAAACAGCCTTCCACACAAGCCAAGGTGTCTATTGTTATACAAAGATGCCTTTTGGCCTGAAGAATGCGGGCGCCACCTACCAGCGATTGGTAGATAATGCATTTGAAAAGCAAGTGGGCCGCAACCTAGAGGTCTATGTGGACGACCTTGTCATAAAAAGCCATACTGAAGACGAAGTGGTGCGCGACATTGAAGAAACATTTAGAACGCTACGAAAGATCAACATGAAGTTAAATCCTAAGAAATGCACTTTTGGCGCTACAGAAGGCATGTTCCTGGGATACTTGATAGAACCAGATGGCATTAAGCCATGCCCAGAAAAAACAGAGGCTGTCATCCAACTCCCTTCACCACGCACGTTGAAAGAAGTTCAGTCTCTGAATGGAAAACTAGCCGGGTTGAACAGATTCCTGTCCAAATCAGCGGATAAGTCACTTCCTCTCTTTAAAACACTCAAAAAGTGTACAAAAAGGGAGACTTTCGTTGGACTACGGAAGCGGAAGAAGCTTTCACACAGCTTAAGCAACATATAGCAGCGCTTCCTAAGCTAGTCGCACCCCGACCAGGGGAGGAGTTAATTGTCTACTTATCTGTGACTCATGGAGCGGTCAGCGCAGTGCTACTGACGGATAGGAACTCCGTACAAACACCGGTATATTTTGTAAGCAAAGCACTCAAGAAGACAGAGATTAACTACAGCCCAATGGAGAAGTTGGTCTTGGCGTTAGTATTTGCCGCCAAAAGACTGCGTAGATACTTTCAAGCACACCTAATAGCGGTGATCACAGACCAACCTACCAAGCAAGTTATCTCTAAACCTGACGCATCGGGGCGATTACAAAAATGGAGTGTGCTGCTAGGCGAGTATAACATCTCTTATAGACCACGCACTGCGGTTAAGGGGTAAATACTAGCAGACTTCATCATCGAAAAACCAGACACCGATGCTGCACCTTCACTGAGCGAGGTAGAACTACAAGAGCCATGGGTCCTGTTCACGGACGGATCTTCATGCGTAGATGGATCGGGCGCAGGCCTTATCCTCACCAACCCAGAAGGAATGGAATTCACTTACGCACTGCGCTTTGAATTCACAGCCACGAACAACAAGGCAGAATATGAAGCCCTAATCGCTGGATTACGCATTGCAACTCGAATGGGCGTACGCAACCTAGAAGCAAACGTGGATTCTCGATTAGTAGCCAACCATGTGTTGGGCGAATATGTGGCTAAGGAGGATAACATGGTCCAATACCTCGACAAGACCAAGTCACTAATCCAAGGTTTTGACAGGTTTACCATTAAACAAGTTCCTAGAGGAGAGAACAAAAAGGCGGACGCACTAAGCAAAATCGCATCTACAAGCTTCGCGCACCTGTCAAAACAAGTATTGGTGGAGATCCTAAAAAACAAATCCATCTCGGAGATGGAGATATCTACGGTGATAGAAGAGCAGGATCCTACATGGATGACCCCTATCATCGAATTCATAAGTAAGGGCAAATTGCCCGAGGAGCAGAAAGACGCTCGACGGATACGGCGCACAGCGCAGAGGTTCGAACTTAGAGATGGTATCCTATATCGGCGCTCATTCCTACAACCATGGCTTCGGTGCGTTGGACCTCTTCAGGCAGATTACGTACTCCGAGAGATCCACGCTGGTTCATGCAGTATGCATTCAGGACCGCGGTCCGTCGTAGCACGAGCATTGCGCTCAGGATACTACTGGCCCACTATGCATCGCGATGCGCGGGACGTGATAAAGAAATGTAGCGACTGCCAAGTTCATAGACCCATCCCGCGCAGACCACAACAAGAGCTAACGCCTATCACCTCTCAATGGCCATTCTATAAGTGAGGTATCAACATTGCGGGTCCCTTCCCTGTTGCAGCGGGGGGACTGAAATTTCTTATTGTGGCAATAGACTACTTCACTAAGTGGATTGAAGCAAAAGCAGTGGCGACAATCACAGGTAATCAAGTAAAATGATTCGTTTGGGAAAATATTGTATGCCGCTTTGGATTACCTGGGGAGATCGTTTCGGACAACGGAAAACAATTCCGTAATAACCCGTTCAAAGACTGGTGCGCAGAGCTAAATATTACACAACACTTCGCGTCAGTTAAACACCCACAAACCAATGGTTTGGTTGAGCACGCAAATCGTAGTTTGGGCGAAGGAATTAAACCATGATAACCCGTTCAAAGACTGGAGACAATCCCACGATAAGCCTAACGGTGTCATTTTGTTTTCTTAGTGCGCAGGTCTCAAGCATTAAGATCTAATTGATACGGAAACAAGGAACGCCCAACTTTTGTATCAACAATGGGAGTTGGCCGTTATGGGAACGCCAACTAAGGTTATTCTTTGATTAAGATCTTGTTGAGTATAATTCGTGTCTACCTAAAGCGTGTGTTTCAAGTGTTAAAACATGAGTTATTCAATGATATGAGTCTTATTCATGGGATGGTTGGGAAAGTGATTAACCACACTTAGGATTTTAATTTATCTGCTTTGTTTATTTTTCATTTTACACCAATTTGTATCCCAAATATTATCCATAACCTATATCATTCTTCATCCAAACCTTTGATTTATTGAGATTAGGGATTTGAGCAATCTTATGTATCGTAGTCGTGGATTCGGCTATGTATTTATGATTTTGTCGCCCTTTTTGATATAATATTATTGGTGAAGATTACTTGGTCCTATCTTTAGCCTATTCGAGTTAAAGATTTGAGCAATTGCAAGTATCGTGGTCGTGGATTCGATCATGTATTTGTGATTTTGTCGCCTTTTCTGGAATATGATATCGATAGAGATTAAAAAGGATGATCAACCCTTAACCAACAAACCCTTTTTACCGCTTTAGACTTGTTATTCCTTGGCTTTAGTGGGGGAGATGCGTATACTTGCCAAGCCTATGATAGAATATTCGTCACAACTAAGCAACTAAACGATTTAGAATTGTTTTACATTAAAAATTATTTTGGTTTCTACTTCGTTAAGTGTTTGGTTGTGTGATTATGACAAAACGAATACATGCTTAAATATAAAAATAAATCCTAATATCTTTTAGGATACATTTTCATACGATTAATTCTAAGGTTTACTTGGGGACAAGTAAAGTTCAAGTGGGGGGATATTTGATGAACTCAAATAAGTACATTTTATTATCATCATTTATCCTATTTATTTGACTTGTTTTATTATATTATATATGAGAATCGATACATTTATGTTTACTTTAGTAATTCTCAGGTAAAAACAAGCATTATGTGAAACTTGGCGATTTTGGACTAATTATGGAGCAAAACAAGCAAGATGTCAAAAGCCTACTGAAATCCAGAAGATCAAGCTCGTTCTACTCCAGATACGCCGCAACATACTTCTAACATACGGCGTATCACTATCAAGATTTCACAAGTTATAATCCAAGTACATGCGCCGCATACAAAGATCAAGATACGTCGCATCTGAAGACGGTGTACGAATATTCCAGAATATATTAATCTTGGACCCCACGCGAAGTTAAGTCAATGCGCCGCATCTAACAACTCTATGCGCCGCATCTATCCCTGAGACAGAAACTATAAATACCCCAAGGCCAGACGAATTTCGAGAGTTTTAGATTTTAGAGACCGAATAACCCTAGAGCCGAATTCAGACGACCAAGCAGCACAAGACACACTTAAACGAAGATACAAGAGGTGTAAGAAGGTCCTGCATGTATTCAATTCATTAAGTAGTTTTGTTTTATTGTATTAGTACGCTTTAATTCATCAGGATTGATGGGCTTGTGTCATGTGACTACGGAAAATCATGCACTCCCCTTAATATTGCTTTCCCATTAATTAAAGTTTATATGTTGATTTCTTTGGTGACTTTTATTAGTGCATTGATAACCTCTGTGTCTAGCTGAGCATTGCTTGGGTCGCCATGCCCCTTCCTCGCCTATCTATTCTAGCGTATACGAGACGTGGGCATCACAAATGCCCAATACTTTAGAAAAGTAGGATAGACATAAGTAATCATTAAGGGTTTACTCGCCGATAAGATTAGAGCCAACGAGAAAGGTTTAATTATATACACTTCATATAAAACTAGCAATAAAACAAGTGACAAGCTACTTAATTATCAGGACAGGTCTTCTTATTGTCTCGAGTATCTATCTGTGTACGTGTGTGCTAATCGCTGATTCGTGCTCAATAGTTTAGTTTTCAATTTAATTATAACCAAACCGTGCCAGTCTCTCAGGCTGAACCCCCTTGCGTTAGATTAGGTTGTATAGCTAACTTAGGATATTAAAATACTGATTAGAATAACTAGATAATACGTTCCACTCTTAGTGATCGACACTCTACTTACCATTATATTCATACTGACCGGGTACACTGCTCGTTAAGTGTGTGTGTTATTGATAAGTCGGCTAAATATAAATTTAAAACTTGAGTAGGCATTAATACTGCTAAACCGCAACGACACGCGCACGCATCACCGACCTATCCTACCTATCTCCTATCTAACGTTTACCAATGTCCTGCCTTGTAGAATCATGCCTCCAAAAAGGTCGACTCGAGTTAACCGAGGCATTCCACCACCGACGGGTGGAAGGACTGGTGGACGAGGAGGTAGGGCAGGAGGTCGCGGCACGGGAAGCGATGATGCCAGCAATGAGACTCCTGATGTCGCTACCATTATCGCCCAACAACTACGGGAACTGTTACCCACTATCGTCACCCAAGTTGGCGACCATACCAGCAACCAATGGAACAACATGAGTGGGAATGATCAAGTGAACAACGATGGTGGAAGTGATCACATTAATGATAGGAACCATAACAATGGTAACAAGGGATGTACTTACAAGGAATTTACCGTGTGCAAACCGTTGGACTTTGATGGCAATGGAGGTGCGATAGCTTATACTCGATGGTTCGAGAAGATGGAGTCAGTGATTGACATAAGTGAGTGTGCGAGCCAACAGAAGGTGAAGTATGCTGCCTGCTCATTGATTGGAAAAGCATTGACTTGGTGGAATACGCAAATTCAGGCTAAGGGAAGAGAGGCTGCCATAGGGATGAGTTGGGATGAATTTAAGGCATTGTTAAAAGAGGAGTATTGTCCAGACAATGAGATGCAGAAACTGGAACATGAGTTCTACCACCATACCATGGTAGGAGCTGATCATACGGCTTATACGGATCGATTCCATGAGCTTTCTAGACTGGTACCTCATATGGTCACTCTTGAATCCAATAAAATTGAGAGGTACATCTATGGTTTGGTCCCTGAGATTCGCGGGATGGTGAAAGCGACTGAGCCCCCTACCCTTCAGAGCGCGATACTGAAATCTGCAACCTTAACGGATGAAATGGTTAGGAACGGGACATTGTCCAAGAGTGACGATAAGAGGAAGATCGTGAGTGAGCCAAGTAAACAAGGAGGTGCAAATGGTGAAAATAAGAAGGCGAAATGGGGAAAAGGATTTGTGGCAACGAGCTCGGGCCGTAAGGGATATGAAGGTCCTCACCCTAAGTGTGCTAAATGTAACTACCACCACCTGGAGACTAAACCATGCCTAGTGTGTTTCAACTGCAATCAGGCTGGTCACATTGCAAGGGATTGTCGAGCAGTAGCCATGCAGGCGACTCCAATTAATGTTGCTTTGAGTGCGGGAGCCCGGATCATTTCCGAAACACGTGTCCTAAGCTGAATAGGGCACATGGGCAAGTGCAGAATAATCGGAATCAGACCTTAGTGACTAATGGAAACACTGGAAACAATGGCAACCCAGCTCGTGGGCGGGTATTCGTGATGAATGCTGAAGAAGGACGCCAGGACCCGAACCTCGTGACGGGTATGTTCACCTTAAACGGATATTAGACTATCATACTGTTTTATTCCGATGTTTATTATAGATTGGTTTCCACTTAGTTCATGCCTCCGTTAAAGGTGAAGCCTAGTGTCCTAGCTCTTAGTTATGAGATTGATATAGTGTATGACCATAAAGGTAGAAACCGATAAGATGGTTCAAATCTCCACCACCTGGTAACAAGATCTTTCGGTACTGAAATGCCACCCATTCATTTTGAGCAACCCCAAACTTTAACTAAAATTTTTCTTTTTCTTCAAAAAAAAAAGTAAGCTTTTTAACAACTTTTAATTTAATTTCATGTCAGTTCTTGTTCGATGAGATGTGAGATTAAGTTTAAAGTTGCTACTTAGCTTAAAATTTTCAAATGATTTTGCTCATGAATGGACGAGGCATTTCATGAGGCCTAATCACTCGATAGTTACTATGAAACCGCCTATTTCAGTGCGCTTAGTAGGACGAGCAGAAACCCAAAGATACCTCGCGTGCTTAAGACTACCCTGGAGTACTTCGTAAAGACCTAAAAAAATTTACCCCTCCTTGAAAAATTGAGATACTCATCAACTTAACTCCCGGAGCGACACAAACTTCATGATACGCGATACTTCTCGAAGAAAGATTCCGAACCCGAATATCATTAGTTAAGAGTACACAAGATTGACAACCCTAAAACATGCGTTAAGAACGATATACAGGCAATTCGAGTTTTCAGGATAAGTCCTTTGGTTTGATCGATGCCTCCGTAGTATTCAAAGATAAGAAATCCAATTAGAGCGACATACATGAGGAGCGCTTACCTATTTTATCGAATCGTGACAGACAATCCACATCGTGATTTTGGTAGACACTATAGGAAGCATTAGGAACACAGTTGAAGTGGAGTACGACCTACCATTCCTAGACCGATGGTCAGGGCGAGCATACTATCTGACATTAGGAGATATACTTAGGGCACGCACTATTGATTTTGGAGGAAACAGGAATGCACATCACTCTTAGTTGAATCTTCTCTTTGGATATCTACTAGTTGTTTATTTAAAAGCGATCCAAAAATTGAGCCAATCCTTCAAAAATGTTGAGTTCTTTTCTTACAACTTGACATTTAACTTGATTTCATAATAGTTCTTGTTTGATGAGTTGTGAAGTTAAGTTAGATTCAAGTTGTTACGTAGTTTAAGGATAGGTCTAACTTGTTGCTTAGCTTAATCTCATGATAGTTCTTGTTTGATGAGTTGTGAGATTAAGCTGAAAACAAGTTGTTACTGGGCTTAAACTTATGGTTTAGCTTAATCTCATGACAGTTCTTGTTTGATGAGTTGTGGAGTTAAGCTAGATTTCAGTTGAGGCTCAACTTAAACTACCGAAAAGATGCCTAAGGTTTTTGACGGCTTTACTCAAGGACGGGAAAGCTTGCCTTACTGTGTGATTATTATGTGGTTTCATTTGTGTGATTTCTAGAGGTTAGGAAGTATTGATAGTACCAATTGGGGAGTAGCACCTGGTACTATTTGGATTGACACCCACTCCCTTACCTTCTGTGTGCAACCAAACCGAAGGGTGAATACTGTCCGATCAAGCTCAGACCTTTAGTCAACTGAATTTTGAGGACAAAATTCTACTAGCAGGGGTAGACTATAACAACCCGCTAATTTACAGGACAATTTTATTCAACAAACTCGAATTTATTTTCTTGACATTTATTTGAGAACCATTTTTACATATACTTTTTACCTGAACAAACGTAAAACTGAGAATAAATATTTTATCACTAGACCTTAGGCTATATTTAGTCCACAATGCTCCACTACCTTGCTCCTACTCCGGTTCACAATTTTAAACCATAAAACAATTTCCTATTCTTTAAATTACTTACGGTTGTCAATTCAACAAACGCTATTCGCTATTTAAAATTTAACACCCGATATACCCAATTCTCCCAACGATTGTTTCTAACACATTTTTATACTTCCAAAATTATTACAAAAGTTCCAAAAATATTTCCTGACGCCTAAAGTAATTTCTTTATATCTTACGTTTAATTACGTATAACTATCGTTAATCGCCGAATCACCAACCAATACCTATTTTTAACACCCAATACATACAACATATACTCTTTTGTATCAAAACTACTCATTTAATTCTATTTTGTGTACAATGCCCCCCCTCCATGTCTTAATTATAAATTTCTAGACAAGATTTCCATGGCATTTATTAGCACCCTAAAATCCCTAAAACATTGAATATAATTTCAAATTGGAGGCATAGCCACCAAAATGTCCCTTTGTCCCCCCTA
Organism: Artemisia tridentata subsp. tridentata; assembly: GCA_021014915.2. Lineage (NCBI taxonomy): Eukaryota > Viridiplantae > Streptophyta > Magnoliopsida > Asterales > Asteraceae > Artemisia > Artemisia tridentata. Next base: position 337,311,793 of record CP139506.1, read on the forward strand.
ATCGGCCCCCTCCTCCAAAATAGCCAAATTATGACTTTGACTCACTATTGAATCTTTGAAATGCTTCTAGTATAAATAGACCCAAGGTTTCCTCATTTTGCACTAACTATTTCAAGGCAAGAAAAAAATATAATCACCTTCCATACATACATAAAAGTCGACACAAAGAGGAGCAAGAAGGAAATATCTTGATTTTTGGTTAAGATCAAGTATATTTAGGGCACATTAGTAAGGGTTTGGAGCATTAGTCTTGAAGTTAAACAAGTGTTTTACAACTCTCATATCACTAATCTCTTTTGTAAGTAATCCTACAAAAATTTCATGTTTTCTTTATGTCATCTTGCTAGTCAAGTAGATATACTTAGTTATCACTTGGTATATGTTGATAAAGTTTTACATTTACAATGATCCTTTAACAAAGATTATGTTTTTGACAAGTTTTGGTTACAAGAAAACTAGTTAGTAAAACTCTTCATAAGAAAGTGGTAATAAACATTATATATACTTGAATGTTAGTAAACATGTAGATTCAAACATCCTTGATGATTATTACATGGACCTTAGAATCTTGTTAAGTTTATGGTTAGATCTTTGTTATTATGTTGAGAAGTTGATGGAGGAACTAGAACTAGAATTGAAGTTGTGGTTAAGAGGCTAAAATGACTAGAAGATTAGAAGTATAGTTTTGGCACTTTTGATAAACAATCTGTCCCATTTTGTAAAAACTGGAAACATCAGTGGGTTGTGAGTAAATTTAGGCTAGAGATTCAGAAAATATACTTAATAACGAAACCATAGCCGCTTGAATGAGTTAAAACGGGCTTGTAACGAAAAAGATACGCTAGTTTCAATTTTTACGACGAAAACATTATTTTCAGAAAATAGTTGAATCTGTCCAGAATTTTGAGAGATGAAAACTGAGGTTAAATGGTGACTAGACTAGCCGAGACCTTAAAAATCCGATAGTACACTTAAATACCTTCGCGGGGATAGGTCAAACTTAAGAAACGAAGCTACGACGCAAAAGTTATGGCCTAACGAATGTTTACGTCAACATATACGTTGACAGCCTATTATTTTCTCTATTATAAAGCTGATAAAATGTGTAAAATGAATTTTTGGACCTTTTTGAGTACATTTTGGCTAAAATGAAGTAAACGAAAATGGTAGGACATTATTTATACTTAATAGGCGCGCTAGGGATCTTTGGAATAGCCATTAACATGACGACAAAAAATTGGTCGCAAGATAAACAAGTTACATTTTCTAAAAAGTGGTAATTTTCTAAATAAAGGATCAAGTTGACGCAACTATCTTTTGACAACAAATATTACAACAACATTTACAAGTGATAAAGTAAAGTATGAACTTGCGTGCATGACCTTGTTTTCGAAGCCTAAGACATATGCATTATTTAGGTCGCGGTTAGGATATCGGACCTATATTTCCAGTTTACCAAAATTCCAATCGGGAATTACTTTTGCTAAGGTGAGTTCTCGTAGCCCCTTTTTCATTATGTTTTTCCTTGGGGGTAAATGGTACTCAAATGATATTTTAAATGTTTTCATGCTGTGAACTACTGTTTTACATGATTTGGACATACGTGTGATGATGCGATTATATGCTGTGACGTGTTTTGTTTTGTGCAACCATGAATGCGCAACTGTTAACTCTCTGTTGAGAGCCTACGTGTTGATAGATCTATCGGGGTAGCTCCCCACAGTGTATGTTTATGTGTGCAACCAGCGTGGTAGGTTCAGTTGGCGCGACACTATTTTGTTTTGACTTGTGCTTATAATTGGTTATCATGCTCACTTTTGTCCTACACTATGCGATCACAGCTCAGCGATTTTACTTTTAAACCTAAGAGCTCACCAACATTATGTTGACGTTTTCGAGTATCCATTTTCAGGTGTTAAGAATGAAGGTACCATAGAAGGTTGAGTAGTGATCTGACTTAGCAAGACTTAAGACAAGACCCTTCCGGGTTATAACTCGTGAAGCCGCATTTGGATATTGCTTAGTGATGTGTTGTAACTTTGAGACTCATGTTGTTTTGTATTTTATACTTAACCCGTTGTGGGAGTTTGTGACTATTATCATATCAATGTATTACATTTAGTATTTCTCTATTGTGACGCCTTGTGTTCTTGACAATGAGGTCATACCCCGTAAATGCCATTCCGCTGTGCCATTTTTGGGGTGTGACAATATGTGTCCTTAACATGCATATCCCAACATGCAACATACCATTCTTGCAATATAAATATGTTGTAACATAAATCATGCAAGACTAGTTTGTGAAACATGCAATCAAATGTTACTATATCAAATCAGCACCTTTGCACCATCACCTTTGTAAACCAAACTTGCAATATATATATATATATATATATATATATATATATATATATATATATATATATATATATATATATATATATATATATATATATATATATATATATATATATATATATATATATATATATATCAGTGTTGCAGAAAAAGGTCTACAAGGCCAATTAATCGCCGATTAGGTGCTACAAGGCCATTGACCTTGCCGATTTATGTAACTGGGTCAAACAAATAGGTCAACCGTGGTCAACGGTGATCAACGGTGGTCAAACTTTCCGGAAACCTATAAATCTTGCCGGAAGTACCCAAAACTCACTGTGAACTTATTTTGATCACTTATAGTAACTGTTTAAGTCTATTACAAGTTGTTTTTTAGAAAATACCTTGCCGAAAATACCTAAAACTCACCGGAAATACACAAAACTTGCCGGAAATAACTAAATTTTGTCAGTAATGCCAATACGATTAATCACCGATTAATCCCGCCTAGACCGATTACAAGCTACAAGGTGGTCGACCGCCCGACTACCGATTCGTGATTTTTGCAACCTTGATATATATATATATATATATATATATATATATATATATATATATATATATATATATATATATATATATATATATATATATATATATACTTGTTCCCTTATCATATACAAAGTTTGGAACAAGTCTGCACTCAAAAATTGGAAATGGGAGGATGACTATCGGTCGTTGCAGCGAACGATATCAAAAAAAAAGGCAACCGATCGATAGGCGATCGACTGCCACAGTAAGGGCGATCGATCGATCAGTTGATCCTTGCTCTTACTGCGAGTAGCCTTACATTCTCATTAAATCATATTAAATCAAGTCGTTTATTGGATTTTTCTTTTTGGACTCGGGGAGGGCAAATCTAAACTTGGGCTGGGGCAACATATATAAATTTGCTAAAACTCCAAAAAATTTTTCCTACACTCATAAGTTTTTTGACCAATCATAGAGGGCATCGCCCCCTCTCCATTAAATGTCACTATGCCCCTGCTTGTTAAGACATAATCTCATTCGTGGGTCTCACAAAGCTCCACCCAAACCACGACTAGCAACATTCTATCATCTTTTTTTGTAAAACTAAGTTTTCTTAGTGTTCCAAATGCTATGCGAAATCTTTTACAAAGTGAAACCAACGTAACGCATCATATTTAAGTATCAAATTTTGTTTTAACGACTCCCATTAAAAGTATGGGTGAGCAAAAAAACTGAAAAAAATCGAAACCAAACCGAAAACCGAAACGAAGTAACCGACCGAAACTAAAAACCGATGGTTTGGTTTTTACTTTTTCAAAAACCGAAAAATTCAGTTCGGTTTCGGTTTTCGTCCAAAAACCGAACCGAACCGGTTTTATTGTATAATAATATATACTCCGTAATTAATATAATATAAATAACTAACTAAATAAATCAAATTTACAAATTCATATTCATTTTGTAGGTAGATTAATAATATATTTATGATAGTGTTTATATGCGTGTTTTTCGTGTGCGTATGTTTACTTGACAATATATCAATACATATGTGATAATGATCATACTATGTGTATGTTCACTTGTATGTGTGCGTCACTCATCTATATGTGTGTAATTGTAGAAATATGAGATGAACATTATTAGGCTTAGATTGATAAAAAAAGTAAAGAAAAATACAATTTTTCTACGAAAAACAAGTATGTTTGTATAAATTGATGAAGCGAAAAGTGTACCGCTTTTAAGGGGTCATTTAAGCCTTAAATCGTATTTATTTGATCAAATATTGCCCTAAATCGTTCCTTTTGTCATTTTAGGTACTTTTGAGGAGAAATCTGGAAAAGGAGGCATTTTGGACGTTTTTGGAGCATAAAAGTGAAGAAAACGACAAAGTCTCAAAAATCGGCTGAAAGTTACCTTTGACGGCGTCACAATTAACTCTGGACGGCGTCATGCTTTAGCAAGAAAAAGTGGACGTGAAATTTACTCATGATAGGCCAGTGAAAATAGCATGTGAATTCTGACGGCGTCACGCTTTAACTTGATCAAGGGCGTCACGGCTTAAATCATAAGGGGACGGCGTCACGTTCAAGGTTCGACGGCGTCAAGCCTTGATAAGCCAGAATGGATTTTTGAAGAGCTAAAGAGGGACGGCGTCAAGAAGGTCATCCGGGAACCCTAAAAGCGGCGAGGTGACGGCGTCACACTCCATAAGGTGACGCCGTCAGATGTAAAAATCTATATATAGTTTTCTAAATTATTGTCATTAAGGAGAGCTTAGTGTGTGGAATTTTGGGAGAAAACCCTAGGACGAATTTAGCTTCTTTTTCAAGGCTTTTTGCCTTGAGATCTTCCATATTACATTGAAGATAAGTTATCAATTAATCATTCAATATGTCTATGTGTTGTTTGATTTTATCTTATTCTTGTCTTTTGTTTAACATGTTAGGCTAATTTTATCTTGTGTTTGCTTAGATCTAATGAAACCTAGCTATTGATTATTGGTTATTAGTGTGTTGTTAGTTGCATTGGATGATTGTTTATCTATGTTAGGCTTAAGAAAACTGGCTAACTTCCTATTCGGTAACTTGCTTGAACGTCTTAAGAAACATGAACCAAACGCGTACTAAAGGTTTTTATGGTTGTATTTAATGCACAAGCGAATTCTAGTGATCCCATGTTAGGAGCTTCCTAGCCGGCTCGACATAGGAGTGAAGTAGGAGCTTGTAGAGTTGGGGAAGTAAGTACGCCACCCCACGAATGGTATTAAGGAATACACCCGTCATCCACGCGACTAATACACACTAATTAACCGGTAAAAGATAGTTAGGGAGTAAGGAAATCTAAGTAAACACATTTCTCTACACATAAGTTTCTCTCCACATTTTCATTTTTGTTATTTTATTTTATTTGCATCCGTAGTAATTTTGGGTTAGTTGACTAGCAACTAATTCCGCCCACTCTTTCAAAACCGAGATTTTACTTGCTTTCATAAAAATATAAAAACATAAAAAGAATCTTCCTCAACCCTTAGACCTAATTAGAGTAGTCTTTCACACCTAACGAACACTATTCCCTGTGGAGAACGATCAATCCCCGTACTTACCACTACACTATACTACATCGGTCAGGTACACTGCCTGGTGGGGTTGTAAGCCTCTTGAGATCCCTCGAGAGGTAAAACCTGTTGTAAGGTTGCAAAACCCACGCATTAAGTTTTTGGCGCCGTTGCCGGGGAATAGTTATTGTTTAGGTTGAATTTTTATTTCTATTAGGTCTACTCACTAGATTCCTTTCTAGTGAGATTTTTATTTCCTTTTTCTAGGTTTTCTTTAGTCTATCTTATTTCTTTGTACTTTTGTTTGTGATACCTTCCACTTACCTCATGAGTAACATTGGTCATTTGATCCCTGTTATTCGTGTTTTTCGCCGTGCAAATTTTCAACTACCCGTTCCCGCCCCCATAGTAGCAAACAACAACCTTTCACCCAACCACCACTTTGGTAACAATTCTGAGATGGAGGAGTCTGACCATGAGAATGACTATGTTAGTCCATTTTACTATTCAGACTCCGATGAGGATGCTGATGATGGAGAAGTAGTTAACGAGGAATGGGGAAAAGAGGAAATTGATCCCTTTAAGTATGTTGACCCTAGGACTAAGATCGAAAAGGATAGCCTCTTTAACATGCAATTTCCGTGTAAGATTGGTTATCATGATTTTTATGCTTATCTTAACTCATCTTTGCCTATGAACATTATCTCTCGCGCTAATTATAATAAAATCATGGTAGATGAGCTAGAATATCAAGGTGATAACATCGTTGCTAGGACTAAGCCACTACACGTATTCGTTGGAAGTTTTGTGTATTTGGTGGATTTTATGGTTATGGAGAACTTAGGAGAATTCATTGATAACAAATTAACCCAAGTCATTTTTGGAGAACCCTTCAAAAGGTTGACCAACCTTGACGAAAAACTTGTGGACGGGTTAATTACATTCTCGGATGGGGATGAAGATTTTGTCTATCAAATGCCCCGAGCACATCCTAGGTTTAAGAACTACCCCATTGAATCTTGCAATAGAATTATGCCTATCGACTTGTTAAGTGAGAATGATAAGAGGAAGGGGCTCAAATATCCACATGAGAAAAATAAAAGATACTATCATGGATGTTTGGAGCTAAATGATGAATACAAGAAAGATGAGGCAACAATTAGATGGCTCACACTCGGGTACGTGAGCATAAGCGATACTAGGTAGCGTGACTTTGAGTCTAGCTACAAGACTCGTTAATAAAGAAAAGCGCTTCTTGGGAGGCAACCCAAGCTTTATTTGTTTTATTTGCTTTGTGTGTTTATTTATTTGTTTGTTTGATTTTATTTTCCGTATGTGTGTTTAATTTTTATTATTATTGATTCATGTTCAAAAGTAATTTGTGAAAATGCTTTATTTTGTTTTTAACTTCGTCTTAACTACATATAAAGGTATTTTGCAAAAGATAAGTGTAAGGGAAATCTAAATCGGTTTATTAGAACACAAATGAACATGAATCGTAATAATAATAAATTAACATACATATTAGTGTTTGTTTGAGTCAAATGCTTGTATCGAGTCATAATGATGTTTTGCAGGATTTCCAGGAAGTAAGGTAAAGGTTTTTCCAGAAATTTTCCGGAAACTTAAAATGAAAATTTTTGTCAGGTCATTTCTGACGGCGTCAAGGTTTATAACCTGACGGCGTCAGATTTAATTTCCAGAAATTTTTAAAAGTTTTGTTTTTAAAAAGTTTTTATTAAAATCTCCAACTTATAATCTCCAGGAATCTGCAAAATTATCATTCCACAAGCATTATATCCTTATATATAGATTTTATCCCGCCGATGTTATGCAGGTTTTCGTGTTTGTTTTCTCAGGTTTAACAGGTTATTTTGGACAAGGAGATGTTTTTGGATCAAGCTTGTGGCGATGCATTAGTCATGGAGCTTCAACATTACTTTGGAAGAAGATTTAACCGTGTAACTTCATTATCCACCGAGCGAATCAGGGGAGTATTTGATTTCATTCTTTTACTTTTTCTTTTACATCTTGTTATTTGAACATTGGGGACAATGTTCATCTTAAGTGTAAGGGGAGGGTAAAAGTACGATTTTAGAGAATACAATTGCGCTTGATTTTTGTTTGTTTAATAGTAGATGTGTAATAAAACTGAGAGAAATACTTGTTAAGGTAATTTTAGTGCCAAATTTAAAATTTTTTACAACACTTAGGAGTGAAACTTTGATCTTAATGAGCGTCTCATGGATAGGAGTTATATGACTAGCACAAAAACCGTACCACTAAAAAATTTTCCACCCCAAATATGTGAGGTTCGCCCCTAGAATTGGTAGGAAAAGCATTTATGCTATGATGTGTGTACCGGTAGCACTTAGATTCTAGAACTTGCGTTAGGACCATTCCAAGGCCACAAGTGAGACTACATTCGTGTAGTTAGATTTACTACATGATAAGAGGCATTAGGATTAACCCATTGTTTTACACCTGTGTTTTTGTTATAATTACATTGGCTACATTGGTCAAGTAATTCTCCCACACCCTTTGCGTTGTACTCATTTTTAGTACACGATACCCCTAGTACACCCCTCAGAGCCTATCTTTTCGTTTCGACCTTTAAGCATTTTACTTGAAGGAAGAATTTGTTACACCCCACTTAAATGTACACCCAAATCGCCTTAGCCTACCTTGTATGCACTCATCTTTAGTGCATTATTGTTACAACATTTGTTTAAACCCAAGTTAATTATCTAGTTGATTACATGGTTGCTAAGTCGAGTCATATCCTTGTACATATTGTTTTGGGACGATTGGGACTCATGGGTAAAGTACTAGTGTAATGGAGTAATGGGGAAGAACAACATTATTACCCCCATATGTGCTAAATGTTTTAAAAGTACTCCAAGTTTTTCAATTATCTTAATTCGAGTCATTAGATTAGTATTTGTAAAGTTATGTAAAAGTTCAAGTGTAAGGGGAATGCAATGCCCCTATGATGTATTATTTTGGATGGTAGGACAAAAGTGTATGCAAAAAAAAAAAAAAAAAAAAACGAAAAAATAAAAAAAATAAAAAATAAATAAAAAAAAAATAAAAAATAAAAAAAAGAGAAAAAGAAAAATAGAAAAAAAACATACGGACTACCATCCCGTTTCATTTTATGTTTATTTTTATGTTTTTGTTATTTTGTTATTTTGTTTCTAGCTTAAGATCGAGTCTAGTCTTGGCTTAGCAACGTTGTATAGTACATGTAATTAATCAAGATCTTTAACTCGCCACCAGTAAAATATCCCTTATCCAACAAAACCGTGTTTTCCTTTTCCCTACACCTAACGTTATAACCCATGAAAAAGCCCTCTTTGATAGTTTATCTTAGGTGCTTACGCCTAGTGGAGGAGGTTTTCGATCCTTTCCCAAGCCTATGGTAATCTATTTGCTATGACAGGTAGTGAGAGATATTATCCGTTTTCATTTATGAGATTTATTTTGATGACACTTGAGAGATGTGAGTATCTAAACACTACTTGTGAGGTGCTAGTTTGTAATCTCCGTGCTTATTATGATTGAAGTGGAATGATTATTTGTTGTAATTACTTTTATGTTTGCATTAAATGACCCCTAACTTGTATTTTGATTAGAATAAAAGCGCATTTGCTTGAGGACAAGCAAATCTCAAGTGTAAGGGTATTTGATGAAGCGAAAACTGTACCGCTTTTAAGGGGTCATTTAAGCCTTAAATCGTATTTATTTGATCAAATATTGCCCTAAATCGTTCCTTTTGTCATTTTAGGTACTTTTGAGGAGAAATCTGGAAAAAGGAGGCATTTTGGACGTTTTTGGAGCATAAAAGTGAAGAAAACGACAAAGTCTCAAAAATCGGCTGAAAGTTACCTTTGACGGCGTCACAATTAACTCTGGACGGCGTCATGCTTTGGCAAGAAAAAGTGGACGTGAAATTTACTCATGATAGGCCAGTGAAAATAGCATGTGAATTCTGACGGCGTCACGCTTTAACTTGATCAAGGGCGTCACGGCTTAAATCATAAGGGGACGGCGTCACGTTCAAGGTTCGACGGCGTCAAGCCTTGATAAGCCAGAATGGATTTTTGAAGAGCTAAAGAGGGACGGCGTCAAGAAGGTCATCCGGGAACCCTAAAAGCGGCGAGGTGACGGCGTCACACTCCATAAGGTGACGCCGTCAGATGTAAAAATCTATATATAGTTTTCTAAATTATTGTCATTAAGGAGAGCTTAGTGTGTGGAATTTTGGGAGAAAACCCTAGGACGAATTTAGCTTCTTTTTCAAGGCTTTTTGCCTTGAGATCTTCCATGTTACATTGAAGATAAGTTATCAATTAATCATTCAATATGTCTATGTGTTGTTTGATTTTATCTTATTCTTGTCTTTTGTTTAACATGTTAGGCTAATTTTATCTTGTGTTTGCTTAGATCTAATGAAACCTAGCTATTGATTATTGGTTATTAGTGTGTTGTTAGTTGCATTGGATGATTGTTTATCTATGTTAGGCTTAAGAAAACTGGCTAACTTCCTATTCGGTAACTTGCTTGAACGTCTTAAGAAACATGAACCAAACGCGTACTAAAGGTTTTTATGGTTGTATTTAATGCACAAGCGAATTCTAGTGATCCCATGTTAGGAGCTTCCTAGCCGGCTCGACATAGGAGTGAAGTAGGAGCTTGTAGAGTTGGGGAAGTAAGTACGCCACCCCACGAATGGTATTAAGGAATACACCCGTCATCCACGCGACTAATACACACTAATTAACCGGTAAAAGATAGTTAGGGAGTAAGGAAATCTAGGTAAACACATTTCTCTACACATAAGTTTCTCTCCACATTTTCATTTTGTTATTTTATTTTATTTGCATCCGTAGTAATTTTGGGTTAGTTGACTAGCAACTAATTCCGCCCACTCTTTCAAAACCGAGATTTTACTTGCTTTCATAAAAATATAAAAACATAAAAAGAATCTTCCTCAACCCTTAGACCTAATTAGAGTAGTCTTTCACACCTAACGAACACTATTCCCTGTGGAGAACGATCAATCCCCGTACTTACCACTACACTATACTACATCGGTCAGGTACACTGCCTGGTGGGGTTGTAAGCCTCTTGAGATCCCTCGAGAGGTAAAACCTGTTGTAAGGTTGCAAAACCCACGCATCAAGTTTGTTTGTATAAATTGGTTACACCCAAATATAAACGGTTAAAAACCGAAATAACCAAAATATAGAACCGAAACCGATACCAAACCATCAAAACTGGACGGTTTCGGTTTTAGGTTTTATAAAAACTGAATCTTTCAGTTCGATTTTGGTTTTAGCCAAAAACCGGCCCAAACCGAACCGTGCACACCCCTAATTAAAAGTATTTCAATATTTTTTGTTTTATATTATATAAATTAAGGTGAGTTCAATAAAGATAAATATATATATATATATATATTGGATATATATATATATATATATATATATATATATATATATATATATATATATTATATATATATATATATATATATATATATATATATATATTGGATTGTCTATTCATTTTCTCATAAAAAAAACCGACCTTCCATCTTTTTATAAAACAAATTATCTTACAAATGATAAATCGTTAAGCGGCAACAAATAAATCATCGCAGCGAGAATTTTTTTTATCTTTCAATATATGAGGACTTTCATATACTTTCGGCAATTTTTATTTTTATTTTTTTATTTTATTTTTTTATTTTTTTAGATGTTGGATATTACATAATATGAAACAACATGTGATTGTGATGTGAGTTTAAAAATTCAAAATTACAAACCACATGTGATATTTCGGGGCCAAAATTTTAACACTAAAAAAAAAATATCAAAAAAAGTTTATAAAAAGTATATAAAAGTGTCAATCTAATTAAAGATCATTTTATAAATAGCATGATGGTGTAATAAGTTTTGCTTAACGATAAACGATTTAGGAGATATTTAATTTTCAAATTGAGGATGTAAGTAAGTTTTAAAATTTTGATAACAAAATGATTGACCCGGATTGTCTCATTTGATCTTTAATTTTTTTTATGATCTTGAACAAGATAAATTATACCTTGTTAGTTGTTATTTGTGTAAAGTTGTTATATCAAACATATGTTTAATTTAATATGTCATTACATGTAACACCCCCAAAATTTGGTACAACGGAAGACTAAACAAGCATTGAGGTGCTACGGGATTGGTACACAACACAAGCATAAGAAAACGGAAATACATCATCCGTTGTAAAGAAAACTTTTCAAGTTCAACATTTAAGTTCACATTTATTCAAAAGTGCCGAAGTAAGCCTAAAAGAAAAACATAAAGATAGGTACCAATAAATTTATCAGAGTCTAAATTGATCCATAAACCATGTCGTTTGCCAAGCCTCCAACACATAAGCATTCAACTGCAGATTCATCAATTATCTGAGAAAACATGCTAAAAAGGTCAGCTAACGCTGGTGAGTTCATTGGTTTAATCATAATATATTAGCATTGGAACAAATCATATAAAATTTGCTACACTCGACTAAGTCAAATATCAATCACATAAGCCGCGCACAGGAAATCATGATGTACTAAATTAACGGACACAAGGAGTCCTACACAAAAATCAACGGACACAGGGAGTCCTAGATCATAACTGACGGACACAGGGAGTCCTAGATAATATCTAATCTTAGTCAGTTTACACGTTATAGCAAATCACAAAACAACATTTAGGTCCATTCAAAATAGTTTTGCATGTATTCTCACCCCGAGATTTCAATAAAAGCAGTATAAGAGTAAAACAGGGCTATGAAACTCACCTCAGCTAAGCAATGCACAAAAACGACAACTCAAGGGTAGTATAGCACAACGGCAACTAGGGCGTCAAGGTACAACGGACTCGGAACAACCTAATAATATAAAGACTCGTCTCAAAATATATCCCATAAAAATAATTAAGTGCAAAAAAGTTTTCAAAAGTTAACTATTTCTATTCCCAAAATAAACCAAATTCGTTTCCAAAATGATCTCGTTTTAGCTTTTTAAAAGAGTTTGGTATCATCATTTGTGTAACAGTAGGAAGACACTGACTCAAGAGTACACACGCCAAAAAGAAAATCAAATGACAGAATCGCCACGAGGAAAACTGACGAAAACTTGAGTCGAGAAGAGATGACGAAGCAAAGTCAAGAGATAACAATTAACAACTACATCAATTAAGATGAGTTGATTGGTAATCATCGGTATTTTCCCATAATCCCAACATACTTGTTTTATATTTTAAAAACAAAAATTCGCCATGACTTGTCCGTTTAAAGAATGTTTCCAAGTTAAAAGACTTTATTTTGAAAATAACTTCCTTATGTAATATTTAAAGGATATTTTGCAATATTATTGTTTATTAGACATTATTCCCATTGTTTGTCCGCTACGGCTCGAATACATTAAATGTTAGACCCGTTTCCCGGGTATTGGGACCCCACCCTAGATGAAGTTGACCCGAGCCTAAGTATGTTTGACTAAGAATATGTGGTTGCGTCTTTTAAGTGCATGTCTGGTGAGGCTTAGATGCGGAGCATCTAAAATATAGATACGGAGCATCTGAAATGTAGATACGGAGCATCAGTAGATGCGGCGCATCTAAAAGATAGATGAGGCGTATCGACCTAAAATGGGCAGAAATGACAGAAATGCCCTCTCAGCTAGTTTATATGTGTTAGGTTCTAGAGATCTCCACATAATTCTTGTGTGTTCCTGTGATGTCGAGATAGAGAGAAGAGAGGGAAGAAGATGGAGCTTAGGATGATGATTTAGAGATGGTTAAGTGTTCCAATTCATGGAACAATTCTCTAAGCTTGATTCTTCATAAGGTATGATGTTTAATTAGTGTTAATTGATGAATTACGAATTAGGGTTTATAAACCCTAATTTGGGATAAGTGGGGTAAATGATGGTTTCAAGATAATTAAGAGGTTATAGTAATTAAGGAATGTTTTATAATGGGTGTAAGTTAAAGATTATGAGTAAAGTGGGTTTTCATCATATGATCAAGATATGATCATATGATGATATGGTTTGGAAAATGAGTGTATTTGATGGGTTTTGTTAACCCTTGTTATATTATTAATTGTGATGTTATTAGGGTTTGATATGTTGTAGAAGATTGATGATGATGATATGAAGATGTTGTTGGTGGGATTTATGTTAGTAGGTTAGCTTGTTATGGTTGTGATGAATGAATGTGGTTATGTTATGAAGTTGTGTATGATATGAGTGATATGTGGTAGCTTAGAGGCTTTTATGCGATTATGACGCTTATGTGGGAATATGTGTATGATATATGTTTTATGACGAGTTACTTACTAAGCGTAAGCTTATTCTTTTAGTTGTTAATGTTTTTGTAGGCTTAAGTGCGGCGGAATGGAAGGCTTGGATTGTAGCATGAGGATTGGGAATGGATTTGGAAGATAACAAGCATTAGGAGCTAGGTAGAATACCGAGCTCGAGTCAAAGTTGTACCCCGAGAGTCTATTTTATGAGTCGTATAAAGTGTGTCAAGGTCGGGTAACGGTTTGGGGGTCTAACGAGTCGTCAAGTGTGTTTTAAGTGTTTGTAGTGAATGTTTAAAGGAGCGTTTGGATTTAAGCGTGTTTGTATCCATTTTGGAGTCTAACGGGTCAATTGCCGTGTATTATAGTTTGATATGGTTTTGAATGTAAAGTGAGTGTTTTGATACAAGTTATAGTGTTGTAATTGAGGTGTCAAAGTGGCTTGGGTGGTGAGTTGAGTATATGCAGGTTTTCCTGCTGATGTTCTGTCTAAATTGGTCGATGCGGCGTATCTAATATATTAGATGCGACGTATCAGAAGTTTAAGGTGATGCGGCGTATCTAATATATCAGATGCGGCGTATCAGAGGTTTAAGGTGATACGGCGTATCACTTCAGGTTGATACGGCGCATGGTCTATCAGTTTTGATACGGCATATCCCTTTTTGGGATACGGCGTATCGTCGGTTACAGAAGGGTTGTTAGTTGTGTTATAAAATATTGTGAAATGTTTTGAAGGGTTTTCGAGTATATGTTCTTGCAAGTATTTTAAAGGGTTAAATGTTATAGTTTCTGGTCATTTAAATGAAGAATTTGTATGATCCCGTTTTAGTCAAACGTTTTCGCGTCAAAAGTTTTTAAATTTTAGTCTAAACGGTTATGGGGCGTTACATTAAATTCATTATGAGTCTAATGTACAATAGTCGTTTCGTGTTTCAATAGTCAAAAATGTCCAAAGTCCAACGATATTCCAAGTCCAAGTATGTATTTCAAATCCGGTGTTGCAAAATCCCAAGTAATCCGACTACCAAATCAATCATTAAGTCGGTCTCATTCACGGTAAAGGTCAAGGTCAAAATGATTAAACTTTAAAGCTTAATAAGGTATCCGGACAAATTAGTTGATCCTTATCGAATTTGTCATTCCGATAATTCCAATAACTCCTTCGTCTTGTTTATTAATCCAAAGCCAAACCTACACATTACAAATAAAAGCCAAACCTACACATTACAAATAAATGGTAAGTCGTAAGGATAGGTCACACGCTAATAAATTCCTCCAATACACTTATCGGGCCCTTATTGGGTTCGTCAACCCAATAAGTCCGATAACTATGTCGGTCGGGTCTATTAACGTTAAACCGATCCGTAACTCCAACAATAATCGGACAAATATCCCAATAAGTCCAAATAGGGTATCCTACGATAATTGTGCCTCGAAACGTCTAATAACCCTCGTGTTTTTCTGTTTTTATCCAAAATTAAATAATTACACTTTAAATTTTCTTTTTGTCATTTACAAAATAAATAGCAAATAAATTTTGCTAACTAATATTTCTAATAAACATTTTTATTACTTATTTTCTTTTAGTTTATGTCAAGTCAAATTATGTCACGAGTTATTTTTCCGTTTCGAGTCAAAATCTAATAATAATTCCCTCGGGTCTAAACTTATAATCCCGAACCCAATCCAAACCAAATAAACCCTTGGTCACATGAGTCGGGTCAAAAGTCAATCATATCAATTAGTCCAAGCTAGATATTCAAAGTCCAATATAGGCGAGTCGAGGCCTTACCGATACCACGGGGTCTCGGCTTACACTCGTTATAGCCAAAACATCACCATATAACAATTCCAAGTCCAAATCCGTATCAATCATCTCATCACAAAACTTCCTGGCCTAATCTAAACCTACGGCTCAAGTTGAAACTTAATCCAAAACCAAATCCAACACAATATTCGGACCAAGATAAAATCAAGCTTACCTCGCCGAGATCTCGGGGTCTCGGCTTGAACCATGACAAGCGAGAACCAAACCAAACGGACCAAACTATTACTCAAACCCAAAATAACCAAAAGTCAATAAAAACCCACTTGTGGGTCTCGGTCAACGCAACCCAAAACAATAACCAATCCAAATAAGCTTGTAAGCCGCAAAATAAGCTTAAACATAAGCTCGAGGCCAACCAACAAGCTCGTACGAGAGCTTGTGGTCTCTCGGTACGCGAACAAAACACCAAAAAGAAACAAAACGCGACACACAATGATACCAAACTTCATTTCTACTCGTTTTTATTAATCTAAAATTGTTAACCCTTGATTTTGACTCACACCGATTCACACAAGGTCGTGAATCGGTGTGTTAACAACCTTTTCACCTCGTTTACATGCTTACCAAGAAAAGAAAACAAGAAATGAGGCGGCGGTGAAGGTGGCGGCGCGTGGGTGTACGATTTACGCGCGTGGACCTCACAAACGTGTTCACAACAACTCTAAAACCCCAACCCGACAAGGGTAAAGGTGTCACGCAAATGGTTTAAATATCAGATATAACAAAGCATACATTCAAAAGTAATACAAAGATTCTTAAGGGTTACAAAGGGAATACTGAAATATCAAGGTTACAAAAACGGATACAAATTCTAACAATAAAATAACTTCTAATCATCTCTAGGTCAAAATAACTGTCAAGCCTTCTAGGTCCAAAAGTCTCTTCACTCATACCCATCTTCCATCTAAAACCTGCCGCACACGAAAAGAAAACGTGCGGCTGAGCTTACAAAGCCCAGTGAACAGATATATAATAAACGGAAACGAAAGTACACGGAAATAATCAGATGTAGCATAAAGAATGAGACATAAATAAGGTACAAGAGTAAAGGTTTAGGATAGTTATCCACCACGAGCCCAGAAACAGATCATATCATATCATAACAGCGTAACCATAAATCTTCATAATCATGTAGAGGGGAGACCTCTCAGATAATCAGATAATATGAGGGGTGTCCTCATTCTTCAAATGGAGTAGCTAGCTCCCAGATATATGTGAAAGGCGTGTACTGCACACAGCACCAGTCACCAGACAAATCATATCATAGCATATACAGTTAAATCCACTAAACAGAACAGATCTAGGATTGCAATCCATACGCCCCCCAGAAACATATATAATCCATAATCAAAGTAATGCGCATATCATAATCAGAATGGGGACGGTGTGAGGAATCACTCACCCACACATGAGTCATGCCAGTGGTGCATCACAGACACGGCCAGGTTACCTTCCTGGCTAGGTAACAGAAAAGTGGCTCGGGTATCAAACTAAGAGTCAAAGGTCAAAAGTCAAAGGTTCATATCATAATCAGGGTTGTAATATCAGAAGGTTCAATATCATAAGTTCATAATCAGACCAGTCAAAGTATCAGAAGGTCAAGTATCAGAAGTTCAAATATCAGAAGGTCAAATATCCCAGGTCAATATCCAAAAAGGGTCAATGTATCCGATGGTCAAATCTTCAAAAGGTTCAATATCAAAAGTACTTTTCAAAAGGTTTTCTCTTAAGGTTCATTTAAAAACAATCCTTCAAAATAGTTTTCATAAATGGTCTTTCAAATAGTTTTCATAACACCAACTTCAAAATAGTTTTCTTAAAGTCAATATATCATGCTTGAAAAACCCTTTCAAAATACTTTACTTAAAACATTTCCACCTCATATCAAAAAGGTCTTCATATCATAGGTTCAAAATCAGAGATCAAAGGTCGAAGCAAAGGTGTCATAGCAAGGGATCGTAACAGAGTATCAAATCAGAGAATTTGACAGATCAGAAAAGAATCATAGGAAACCTTACAGAGAAGGTCAGAATATCTGTACCTTATTCCAGAAGCAAACACAAATCAGAAACGGGTGACACAAAGTGAAGCAGGACTTCTCTTCCTTCACACCTAGAGGGGTAGACAAGAATTACAAACCCTTCCATTTTAAGTAACTTTCCATTTTAGCTTTTAGATTCATCAAGTTACCCTTTTAGTTCTTTTAGGTTTCATAATTTACACTTTCTATCCCCTTTACTTATCAAAGTTACAAAATGAAACCCTAGATTTACATAGCTTACATTTTAACCCTTCTCATTAATTTATTAACACAACACGCATTTATTTTCCAAGATTACAGAGTGTACCTTCAAATTAACTTATTATACGAATTATACCCTCAAGTTCCACGATTCACAATTTATAACCCTTAGCTTAGGAAAAAAAACACTTTACATCCTTTTTATAAGTCTTGACAGTTTTCAGGTATTAACTGGACTCGTTTTAAATAATTTGCAAACCATATTAAATCTTCGAAATAAAATCTATAAAAATTCACAGACGTTCCCCAGGGTCTTGAGTATTTTATGTAATTTTTCCAGATTTTATTAAGTTGTCTAGATACGAACTAAAAATCCTTTTTCCCAACCTGTTCCAGAACCGGATTAATTACAAACACCCGACCATTTTTCATCTTCTTTCCCAGTCTAGAAAATTTATAAAATTCTACAAAAATTCAGGTAATTAACCAACATGTGATATATTACTCAGCTAAAAGAACACATCCTAATTCTTTATGGTTTGAAAATGATAAATGAAAAACCCAACCTGTTTTCCCAGACCTCACAAATCCGATCAGACACTTAAGTTTATAAAAATCGAAAAGATGCCTTCCAGGCCTCCAAAAATTACAAATTAAATTTTCCCAGGTAGCCACTTCATTGAACTTAGTTTTAGACTCAAAAACCATCCCAATACCCGTTCACATCATTGAGTTATAGCCGGTTAAAGTCGAATAAAATTCCAGGCCAGTAGCAGATATCACAGAATCATATATATACTTAGGGTTTCTTCATCCCGTTCATTAATTCTTGACACCAAACGATTTTAGGTGAGTCAACAACATATTAGGTCAATTAAAACAGGTCTTAACACATTCAAATCGAATTATTCCATCACAAAATCTCCAGGCCGACTTATACATATAGATTTTATTAGGGTTTTATGATCATGATTTTATGTGTCACATTCTCATTATCTTATGATTATGAATCGACTAGAGTACATGAATATGAATTAGGATTAAACAAGGAATGGTAAGAATACCCTTGAAGACACGACGAACAATCACGGACACGAGATCAAGTCACCAAACACTTTTCTTCCTCCTTTCTTCTTGATCGTACAGCAGCAGAAAAGAAGAGAACAAGGCAAGTTTTTGATTAGCTTTTGATTCATAAATCGTGTATGGAGATAGTACCACGTATATACCTTAGATCAAGAACAAGATGGAGGCTTCTTGGTGGTGTTTATGGCTCGACATGGCAGCAAGAAAAAGGAGGCAGCAGAATTTTGGTGTAGAGCGAGTTTTAGGGTTTTATGGAGGATCGGTTTTATGTTTTGTGGAGAATAAAATGGATAGCTTTGATTTTTCAATAAGGAGGCCGAGTAGGGAGGGAAAGAAGGGCCAAATTTTCGGGATTACATGGACCAAAATCAATTGGGTTTGATATGATGGAGAGTTACCAAAGTTAGTTTTGTAATTTGAATTTAAAAGAGAATATAATGTGCACTTATTTTATATTTCGGCTAGGACAAGGTTTAAAGAGTCCAAGCATCTTTCTTATCGTGTCAAAAGTATTATAAGATCATTTGGTTTCTTATGTTGTTAGTTTATTAAGCTTCGGGATCAATTCGGTGCGTTAAGAACTTGTTATGTCAAAGTTTTAGATTGTAGGGGCATTTTGGTCTTTTCAGATTATATTAATTTGCGGGTTTTACAACTCTTCCCCTCTAAAAAAAAATTTTCGTCCTCGAAATTTAAAGTCGCAAAGTTAGACAGGGTCGTAGCAATTCGCAAAAGCTCGACACGAACAAACTCACGCCCGGGGAGGTTCTTCCAAAAGGTTCTTCAGAATATTTGGTTTCTCATGACACGATCAAAACAAGATGGGTTCAGATTCCTCAGAAAGAGACAAACTAGGTTGTTTCCGATCAAAAGACCATGCAACAAAATGGAGGATAGATGAGTCTCCCGGAAAGCTCATATGGAATACGAACAAGATTTCAGATCAAATTAACTGTATCAATAGAAGAGAGCGCTACAAAGAGTTCAAGATTTATAACTGAGGTCCACGGAATGCAAAACGAGAGTCCAAACTCATACGGATATCTAATGAACGAAGGCAGAGTATACGCATAGGTAGAATGAAC
The DNA here is from genome assembly GCA_021014915.2 of Artemisia tridentata subsp. tridentata. NCBI lineage: Eukaryota > Viridiplantae > Streptophyta > Magnoliopsida > Asterales > Asteraceae > Artemisia > Artemisia tridentata. Next base: position 337,331,814 of record CP139506.1, read on the forward strand.
CTAAAGTCTCACTAATCACGGATTAGGTACTCCCTAAGATATCCTATGCCCACAACAAGTGCACGTTATATGATGTAAGTATTATCACGTTGGCCAGACATCATAATACCGGCATCATATAAATATGCCCTCATGATGGTCATACTTTATCTCAAGTTGTAATCAAAACCACCTATCTTAATCCACCTAGTACTTCTATAGTCTCAGAGGTCAACAAAATCGATGTCATAGTCAAGAGGGAAAACAACTACTTGCAAGAGTATCAGAATTCCAGATTGCCTAGCAGAAATAAGGTACGCCGTCCACAAGCACGATTCGCCAAAATTCCTAAAACAAATCCATCATCGAACATACTAAAAATAAACACGGAACTGAAATGCTTCTAGGGAACTCAAATCATTAGAGGGTCTTATTACTTCATCACGAAGCTTAAGAGATTCAACGGAAATAAAATTTTATCGTCAAGAACTTCGGCCATTCATAAAATCTAATCTTCCAAACACGAAGGGTCTATTTCAAAATTCCGCTCATTCAACACCTCCAATCTCTTCAAGTCCGGTTAATCTGTCTTCGTCTGTCCATCAATCGGGAAGTGAAACTAAAATCGGGAACTTGTGTCTGGTTCATCGAGCCTCCTGCAGTTCGTCTTGGAATGTGATGGAGTAATGTGGATTTCCGACACGATCTTTAAATCTCTCCATCATCCAGTCTGCTTCCGCTCTCAATTCTTCTTAGTACAACCAATATGAATAGGGAAGTGAGACTGCATGTCTTCATCAGCTCCAGGTTCGCCGTCTTGACAAAACTTCTTCTTCTGCATCGCCAACACTTCTGTCTTGAAAAGGGATGTCTTCACTCTTCAGGGTAGTCTCCGTTGTTGTTAACTCCAGATCAGGCAAGGAACACCGTTGTCTCGACAATATCCAACTACCAAATTGCACAAGTGATCATCAAATTTCTAGCAAGGTGCAAAATAGTCTCCATGCTCTTCCCTTTTTGTTTCAAATGCACAGGTATGGTTCGACAGACGTCTTTGCTAGATGCCCAGACAATCACGTCAAATCTTACTTTCTACTCTGGTGCAAAACTTGGTGGTCCATCAGGAACCAATTTCAAAAGTCCAGGATACTAATCAATGTTCAATACAATGCTCCTGCTCAGAGAGTTCAAGCGCCAAAGGCTTCTAAGATAGGGTTTAGTCGTTGAAATACGAAATGGTTTCTAGGAAAACTTCAGTGTTCGAAACAACATATCTTTAAGGGATGCCAAAACAAATGTGGAAAGTTAAAGTTCTGGCTTATATACTGAGATGAGTTCTAACAGATTTACAAAGGTGAAGCACACATCGCACAAAATTTATTTCAATCATTTCTCAAATCTTATTCGGAAAATTCTCAAAATCCAACGGAAGTACGTGAAACGTTAATGTCATAAGAAATTCGAGATAAAATTCTAAACAATACAGCTACTAGGCTCCTAATTCCATGCTTAGATTGGTTTACTTGCAGTAGATTCCAAGTCTGAATCCTTCTCCTCTTCCTCGCTGATCCATCCGTTCCGGTTCCCTTCTGGCTGGGGAAGTGGCTGGCTTGCGAAACCCCCATAAGTGTATCTTCCTTCATCCTCTATGCGGTCCACAAATCCGTACAAATTGCGAGGTTCAACTCGTACCACTCCTCCTTCTTCTGAAAACCTGGGGCCTCTTCCCTGGTATCGAGTTACAACGTCCTCTTCATCTGTTATTTCTGCCACGTGCAGCTGTTCTTCCGTCTCACTTATATTCATGATGGTCCTCCTTTCTTCGATCCGGCCCGGCCACATCCTAGTGGGGATCAATATCCTCTTGGCAATCCTCCTCAATTTTTCGGTCCTCTTCCGGCCGATGGCGAACCTAGTTGTCCAACGATATCTGCGGCGTGCTGGAGGTGCCATGCTGAAAATGACATAAACGATACTAGGTATTAGAGTTCGGTAGTGTCAAAATTTACTCGAAACTCCAGAAATTCACGTAAAATATCATCGAACGAGCGATCGGTCAAAATTATTCCTTCAATCAAGCAGCTCGGCAACGTAAATCTTATTATTCGGAAATGCGATGAGAATATCCTTATACCCGTAGTTATGAACTACAAGACTTCCCGCAAGGACATGGATGGGTAGAACAACTCAAATAGGGTCAGGAGATTCATAGTTACTTATCAAAACAAAAGACAAATAACAAAACATATCCAGTACGTCATCGCCATGGAGGTTCTCGGAATGCCTGAAGAGGCGTCAAAGTGATTAACAAAAGAATCAGAGGCAAATGAGGGTCTTTATCAAAATGACTATCAAAAGGGACCTGAAGATAAGGATCAAATAGTGTCTGCCAATAATTATGAAATTTCTCAATGCCTTTCAAATTTTATCAGGTTCAAATCTAGGTGGTGCAAAGCATAAGCTTTTGATTTCCAAAAGAGATATCAACCGACTCTGACCAAAAGCAAGGCACGAATCAGAGTAATGCGGAAGCAATGATATTCACACAGATGTCTTAGTCTACCCATTCCTCACTTAGGTTCCTATAGGAAGATCCTAAAGCAATTTCTCAGAGGTTGTCCTACGAGCGCCTACAGGGAAAACTTAGTGGTCCTAACTTACACAGGCCAAGGGTAAATGTATTACGAATCGCAGCCTGGCTCTGATACCATAATTGTAACACCCCAACCCGACAAGGGTAAAGGTGTCACGCAAATGGTTTCATATCAGATATAACAAAGCATACATTCAAAAGTAATACAAAGATTCTTAAGGGTTACAAAGGGAATACTGAAATATCAAGGTTACAAAAACGGATACAAATTCTAACAATAAAATAACTTCTAATCATCTCTAGGTCAAAATAACTGTCAAGCCTTCTAGGTCCAAAAGTCTCTTCACTCATACCCATCTTCCATCTAAAACCTGCCGCACACGAAAAGAAAACGTGCGGCTGAGCTTACAAAGCCCAGTGAACAGATATATAATAAACGGAAACGAAAGTAAACGGAAATAATCAGATGTAGCATAAAGAATGAGACATAAATAAGGTACAAGAGTAAAGGTTTAGGATAGTTATCCACCACGAGCCCAGAAACAGATCATATCATATCATAACAGCGTAACCATAAATCTTCATAATCATGTAGAGGGGAGACCTCTCAGATAATCAGATAATATGAGGGGTGTCCTCATTCTTCAAATGGAGTAGCTAGCTCCCAGATATATGTGAAAGGCGTGTACTGCACACAGCACCAGTCACCAGACAAATCATATCATAGCATATACAGTTAAATCCACTAAACAGAACAGATCTAGGATTGCAATCCATACGCCCCCCAGAAACATATATAATCCATAATCAAAGTAATGCGCATATCATAATCAGAATGGGGACGGTGTGAGGAATCACTCACCCACACATGAGTCATGCCAGTGGTGCATCACAGACACGGCCAGGTTACCTTCCTGGCTAGGTAACAGAAAAGTGGCTCGGGTATCAAACTAAGAGTCAAAGGTAAAAAGTCAAAGGTTCATATCATAATCAGGGTGTAATATCAGAAGGTTCAATATCATAAGTTCATAATCAGACCAGTCAAAGTATCAGAAGGTCAAGTATCAGAAGTTCAAATATCAGAAGGTCAAATATCCCAGGTCAATATCCAAAAAGGGTCAATGTATCCGATGGTCAAATCTTCAAAAGGTTAAATATCAAAAGTACTTTTCAAAAGGTTTTCTCTTAAGGTTCATTTAAAAACAATCCTTCAAAATAGTTTTCATAAATGGTCTTTCAAATAGTTTTCATAACACCAACTTCAAAATAGTTTTCTTAAAGTCAATATATCATGCTTGAAAAACCCTTTCAAAATACTTTACTTAAAACATTTCCACCTCATATCAAAAAGGTCTTCATATCATAGGTTCAAAATCAGAGATCAAAGGTCGAAGCAAAGGTGTCATAGCAAGGGATCGTAACAGAGTATCAAATCAGAGAATTTGACAGATCAGAAAAGAATCATAGGAAACCTTACAGAGAAGGTCAGAATATCTGTACCTTATTCCAGAAGCAAACACAAATCAGAAACGGGTGACACAAAGTGAAGCAGGACTTCTCTTCCTTCACACCTAGAGGGGTAGACAAGAATTACAAACCCTTCCATTTTAAGTAACTTTCCATTTTAGCTTTTAGATTCATCAAGTTACCCTTTTAGTTCTTTTAGGTTTCATAATTTACACTTTCTATCCCCTTTACTTATCAAAGTTACAAAATGAAACCCTAGATTTACATAGCTTACATTTTAACCCTTCTCATTAATTTATTAACACAACACGCATTTATTTTCCAAGATTACAGAGTGTACCTTCAAATTAACTTATTATACGAATTATACCCTCAAGTTCCACGATTCACAATTTATAACCCTTAGCTTAGGAAAAAAAACACTTTACATCCTTTTTATAAGTCTTGACAGTTTTCAGGTATTAACTGGACTCGTTTTAAATAATTTGCAAACCATATTAAATCTTCGAAATAAAATCTATAAAAATTCACAGACGTTCCCCAGGGTCTTGAGTATTTTATGTAATTTTTCCAGATTTTATTAATTTGTCTAGATACGAACTAAAAATCCTTTTTCCCAACCTGTTCCAGAACCGGATTAATTACAAACACCCGACCATTTTTCATCTTCTTTCCCAGTCTAGAAAATTTATAAAATTCTACAAAAATTCAGGTAATTAGCCAACATGTGATATATTACTCAGCTAAAAGGACACATCCTAATTCTTTATGGTTTGAAAATGATAAATGAAAAACCCAACCTGTTTTCCCAGACCTCACAAATCCGATCAGACACTTAAGTTTATAAAAATCGAAAAGATGCCTTCCAGGCCTCCAAAAATTACAAATTAAATTTTCCCAGGTAGCCACTTCATTGAACTTAGTTTTAGACTCAAAAACCATCCCAATACCCGTTCACATCATTGAGTTATAGCCGGTTAAAGTCGAATAAAATTCCAGGCCAGTAGCAGATATCACAGAATCATATATATACTTAGGGTTTCTTCATCCCGTTCATTAATTCTTGACACCAAACGATTTTAGGTGAGTCAACAACATATTAGGTCAATTAAAACAGGTCTTAACACATTCAAATCGAATTATTCCATCACAAAATCTCCAGGCCGACTTATACATATAGATTTTATTAGGGTTTTATGATCATGATTTTATGTGTCACATTCTCATTATCTTATGATTATGAATCGACTAGAGTACATGAATATGAATTAGGATTAAACAAGGAATGGTAAGAATACCCTTGAAGACACGACGAACAATCACGGACACGAGATCAAGTCACCAAACACTTTTCTTCCTCCTTTCTTCTTGATCGTACAGCAGCAGAAAAGAAGAGAACAAGGCAAGTTTTTGATTAGCTTTTGATTCATAAATCGTGTATGGAGATAGTACCACGTATATACCTTAGATCAAGAACAAGATGGAGGCTTCTTGGTGGTGTTTATGGCTCGACATGGCAGCAAGAAAAAGGAGGCAGCAGAATTTTGGTGTAGAGCGAGTTTTAGGGTTTTATGGAGGATCGGTTTTATGTTTTGTGGAGAATAAAATGGATAGCTTTGATTTTTCAATAAGGAGGCCGAGTAGGGAGGGAAAGAAGGGCCAAATTTTCGGGATTACATGGACCAAAATCAATTGGGTTTGATATGATGGAGAGTTACCAAAGTTAGTTTTGTAATTTGAATTTAAAAGAGAATATAATGTGCACTTATTTTATATTTCGGCTAGGACAAGGTTTAAAGAGTCCAAGCATCTTTCTTATCGTGTCAAAAGTATTATAAGATCATTTGGTTTCTTATGTTGTTAGTTTATTAAGCTTCGGGATCAATTCGGTGCGTTAAGAACTTGTTATGTCAAAGTTTTAGATTGTAGGGGCATTTTGGTCTTTTCAGATTATATTAATTTGCGGGTTTTACAACAACGATCTAAAGGTGGGTGTGGTGGTGTTTTAGCTATGGAGGTGGCGGTGTACGGTGGCGTTGGTGGTGGTGTTTGGGTGACGGCGGCAGGAATAAAGTGAGGGAGAGAGAAAAAGCTATTAGGGTTAGGGTCTGGTAAAATGGGGGGGGGGGGGATAATCCTTTTATTCTAACAATGGCCCGAAAATGACAAGTTACAAAAGAAAGGGGGCGGGTGTAAGGTTAACGTAGGGATCAAACTTGCAATTTTAGTAATCTTTTAATAAAATGACTCTCGGGCTCGTTTAGGCTAAATAAAATTTCCGTGAGACTCCAAAACTTGCGCCAAAAATTTAAAAATCATTTTTCCAGTAAAAATGACTATTTATACGCCTATCTTTGCTCAAAACGTCGTAAATCAATTTAATAACGTATTATTAGGTTTAGACTTGTGTCGGTACGCGTTGTG
>CP139506.1:337338376-337818376 GCA_021014915.2 Artemisia tridentata subsp. tridentata
TTCATTTGTAATGTTGGGAGTCCGATATTGAATTAAGAGAGTAGAACACATTTTCTTATAAAAGGATCAGGCTGGCGTCTGGCGAGACTTCTTAAAGATAAAGAACATGATAAAATCTTGGTGGTTCTTCGTATTTTTAGCTATTTTGGTTAGCAATTATTGTCTTATTTTAGTTCTACATCTCGCATTCTCGCACAAGTGACGAGCTTTTGGCAATGCTCCGCAACTCAAGTTTATATTTTAATGATGTATTTCAAACTACTTTTGTTATGTGTTTGCAACTCGCACCACATCAATTTTGGTTTAGAGTGGGATCATGTGTTTTGAATTTATTTACTATTGGGTATTGAAGTGAACTTGATCGATGATTTTAGTTTTAACAATTGTGTACGAGAGAATATGAAGTCAAAGATGAAGAAATTAAAGATATAGAGGGTTTGGGTAGTGTTTAAAAATTTAGAGGGGTTTGGAAAGCATTAATAGGGCAAACTGGTCATTTAACTCGGAAAGGGATGTAATTTGTCGAACATTTGGCTTCTTAATGATGATACTTGCCAATAGTATTGGGGGATTATTAGTGCCAAAATTGACAAAGAACTATGCAGTTTACTATAAGATAAAAGTTGATGCTACAATGAAGACTCAAATTATTGAAACAAATTACAAATCAATACCAAACAATAAACGACAGAGGTTCCTCTTGATGACTCATTGTATGAAGAAGCTTTTTTTGTTGCTTGATTGGGTTAGGTATTTAATGAATGATGATGAACTAGATAAAAAAAGAGCAAACTAGATAAAAACGAACAAACTTAAGTTTCTGATAAATAGGAGTAGTTAAGGGTGTTTGAGATTGCTTATTGAAAGTGTTTAATATCCTTATTGTTTCTTGATGAAATAGATAAGACAACATGTCTATATTGAAGATGTTTAGCATTGTTAATTAAAAGTACTTTATCTGCTTATTGTGGGTTTTCGGGACTTTTTAGTTTAGTGCATATAAACTCTTTTGAGTGTTTGGATACCCGGCTATGTTGCTCCTGATTTTGTTTTTAATAGATAAAAATATATTATTAGAAATTTTAGAAAAAAACCCCGTGCGTGCACGGGTATTATAACTAGTGATATAGCGAAACGATGCTAAATATGCTAAAGTTCGGCATTTTACGCACTAAAAGCTTTTTGTCCGATCATGTAGGATTTAGTTGCTTAGAAAATAAGCTTTTTCCGATCCCGTCTACCTATCTTTCTTAATGGACATACCTAACGCATGGTAAACCAAAAGGCCCTTTGAAAGCAATTCGCAAATGATACCTTCAAAAATCACCAGAGTAACTTTATGGACCAAACACATAAAAAATGCATGATCTAAATATGATGTTACTATAACACACAAAATTCACGACGAAACATATTTCACAAGATAAAAGAAAGTTATACGATACCTTTTTATTATTGATTTAACTTTTTCTCATCCCACTACAAGTTATTAAATAAATCAAAACGTTTTACTAGCCTATCTCTTTTAGATAAATCATTCATTTATCTCGAATTTTATCGAATCCATATCTTTCAAAATAAGAAGTCGACATAAGTGACATAAAATTGTTATGTCTATTCTTTAACGGTTTATTTATAATCTTTTACGAGCTAGTTATTGAAGCATACTTGATGAGACGATCTCCCAAAAACAATTTCACGCAACACGCGTTATTATTACCTCGTAAACTCACCCTGAACCACTCCGACCATCCGGACTTTGATTCTCGCTTCCCTTTTCACGGAACTAACGCCAGACAATTCCCGTGAGCATATCCGCCGATGGTTTACATTTTGCACCTCCACTCGATCATCTGTTAACTCGCCCGTCAATGGACTCACCCCCGGTTGCCAATAGTGACCACTACTATACGAGGAGGAGAGCAAGACTTGGATCAAGTGGTTAACACCCTTGCCCCTGAAGACAGAGGTCAAAGGTCCCCTTGCAATTTTCTACTTTCGATAAAACCAAAAGGAGGCTCGCTATCTTAGGTAGGGTACGGCCGTCTACATCTCAACCTGAGTTACTTTATAAAAAATAAATATAGTTGTTGTACTTGTTGTTTTTATCATTTTTATTTTATTTATTATTTTCTATGAAAGTTTGCGCTCTTCATTCAAACCACACCAGTCACCGGCCGGCCACCCTCCAGCCACCGCCGTCGCCGTCGCCGGAATCATCTCCACTCTCTATGGTTTGTAATCTTTCCTCAGTTGGAACTACCTCACCCATTCTTAAATCGGAATCCTAATTACATCGCCCATCACCCATATTAAATTTTACAAAATTAGCTATCGACTAGTTTCAGAAAATGCATAATATCATGTATACAGATTTTTGTAGAGGTGGCAAAACGGGCCGGCCGGGCGGGCACGGGCTACGATTCAAACGGGCTACGATTCAAACGGGCGCGGGCCAAATGGTCATATGTTATACAAATCGCTTTAGAAAAGACACGAAACGACGAAATAAATTCCTCAAACGTAACACCTCATTTATATTTAAAAAATTAAATATATTATATCTATAAGTTTTTCTTTAAAAACACTTGTAATGTTCTTCAATTGAGAGAAAATATATGCCCGTTTATTTGTTTAAGCTTATATAACGGCCTTATGGCTTATTTTATTTGGTTTTCGGCGTATATTTCATTAGTTCATTTTTTGTGGCTTACATTTAAACTTTTCTGCTAGGGTTGTTTGTTTAAGCTTATATGTGGGCTTATGAGCTTAATTAATCTTGGCTTATAATTCATAAGCCCCGATTTTTCGGCATATTTTGAGACTTGTGGGCTTATGAAATATAAGCCAAGATTAATTAAGCTCATAAGCCCACATATAAGCCGAAAATTTTCAAAATAAGCCACAAAAAAGTGAGCTTATGAAAGACAAGCCCAAAACCAGATAAGCCGTAAGCCCGCTATATAAGCTTAAACAAACAACCCGTACAAAGGATAAAATTGTCATTTAATTCATTGAGATGATGCAACCATAATAGAAAAAGAAACAACAATTTAGCAAACACCTCTACTTCCAAAACCCCCTTCCATATCAAAAGTGATAAGTTACTTTTGGTTTTCGTTTATGTAGTATACAAATAGTTAATGGTTAAGTGCACATTTTTTTAATGTGTGCCTTGGTGGTGGTAGGTGCTTAATGGCGAGATTTAAGTTGCGGATTGTGGCAGTGAACTAGTATGTAAAGAGGAGGAAAGTATTGAGGGGAATGCAAATATGGCCGAAAAGGGCTGTATAGTATGAACGAGTGTGAATTGTATGCGGGGAGCATGTCATTATTGACGATGACATACACCCTCTAATTGTAATTTCCTACTTTTTCATATTTGCTGCCGATTCTAGCAATCTCCGCATTGATATACTTGTTCATCATCGCATTTTGAATATTCTGATGAATACAATGGCGAAGAAGAATCAATGGCTAATAAGGTAGTCTTACTCATAATAAACAATATATACTGTATTTATTGTAATTAAATTTATAAAACTCGTGGTTTTGTAATTCTGTTTTTAAAGAGAATAATTAGGAAATGTTTATAATTAGTAGAAAGATAATTAATGGATATGTGAGCATCTTTTAATGTATTATGTGATGTGGCTTGGTGGTTGCAGGTGTTTGATGGCGAGATACGTTGTGGATCATGATGCGATGGTAGTGAATTAGTATGTCTAGAAGGAAAGAATTGAGGGGCATATGGAGATTGCCAGGAAGGTCTTATAGCATGAATGAGGGAGAACTGTATGCGGGGAGTATGTCATTATTGCCGATGACATCACCCTCTAAATGCAATTTCCTATTCTTTAATACTATCTGCCTTCTCTAGCAATCTCCGCATTGTTCTCGGTTATTTTCTTGTTATGCATGATCATCAATGGGATTTGAATATTTTGATGAATCCAACGGTGGAGATGAATCGAGATGAACCAGTGGCTAATAAGGTAGTCTTGTAACTCATAATTATCAGATTTTTTCGTCATTATTGTAATTAAGTTTCGAAAGATGTGTTTGTGTAAATATGTTTTAAGAATGGATGGGAATATGGAGTCTCCTTAGAGTGCGGATGATGACATGAATGGGCGAGGAATTGCTTTAGGGGACGTGGGAAGCATGTGGATGACATTCATTCCTCTCCACATTGTCCAAATGCGATCATCATTTTTTCTTATTGTGAGCACTTTTAGGCGGTCTCCGCATTCTCCTCAATTCTCTTATTTATATGCTTGTTCACTTTGGCAGCGAACAGAACATGAAATCTTATCTTATTTTAGAGTCATGTTTCACTCTATAGTTCATCACCAAAAGGCGGAAGATGAATTGGTGATTAATGGCAGCGGTTGGGAGTCGAGGGGTTTAATATTTTTGGCAATTATGGTAACAAGGTAATCTTCCTACTCGTAGTTTATGATTTAATTCAAATGCTTTTTCTTGTTATAATCGTGCTTAAATTCAAAACTCATGTTTATGAAGATTTGTGAGTAATTAGGAAATGTTTGGGATTGTTTATCAAAACGGATTAACTGCATATTGATTAAATAGTTATTTTACGAACAAGTTAATTACTTAGAAGATTGGTAAGCAATCCTGAACACCAATTATAACTATAATCGTGTGTATCAAAAGATATGTTGTTTATTTGGGAATCCCAAACACCTTCAGAATGTTGTTTCTAATGATTTTGTAAATGCAAAAGATAAACTGTTGAGTGTATCAGCCAGCGGATCAAATACAAAGTGAAAAAAAAATAAAAAGTGTACAAAGTAATCTCAACCATTAGATCAATCTCATCTTAATCATCCATTATATATCAAAATACCCACTGTCATCTCATAAAACACATACAAACTCTCTCAAATGACCATACACCACGCCACTAACATTATCATAAGATCATTCGAGATCTGACGTTACAACAACCACCACCATCGCCGGAACCAACACCATCTCCGGAATAACCACGATCTAAACTGGTACCTCAACCACCATTGAATTTGATGACATCACCATTGCAACCGATGGCCATTGCCGGATTCCGCTGTCTACCGTCGAATACAAATACAGATCTAGATCGAATACAGATCTAGATCGAAGAAGATGACGACATCGATCTCAAAAATGACGAAGATGAAGACGTTAACCTAATCAACGACGACGAAGAAGACGATTCATTAATACGTAGAAAAAATGATGATCGATAACATTAATACGTAGAAAAAAATGTTTTGATAGATGGATGGATGATCGATCGTACCGATTAATATGGATTATTGAATATTTTGTTTGTTGATAGAGAGAGAGAAATAAATAAGAAAAAAGGATTCAGTGGAGGATGAACAAGGCTGTGTGTTGGGTTTCGGTAATGATTACACGAAAGGGGCCATGCTTTCTGCCTATTTATTTATTTCTTATTTTTCTATGCTAGTGGCAATGGTGTCATCAGCATCAATTTTATTTTACTACAGTATATATAAGTAACGACACAAATGATAAATGGATTTTTTTTTATGATAAAGTAGTATAATACAGTTGGGAAGTTTATTAATTTGTGCAAAAAAGTGTTACCATTTTAGGTGGCTTTAATTAAACATTAGAGGTGGGTTCTTGTTATTAGTTAGCAAAAAGGTGTTATTATTTTTTGTTCATCAATTATTGGTTCATCAATTATAGGTTCATCAGTTATTGTGTTGTGTTATTTTTTTTGTTCATCAGTTATTGTGTTGTTATTGGTTTATCAATTATTGGTTCATCAGTTATTGGTTCATCAGTTATTGGTTCATCAGTTATTGTGTTGTGTTATTTTTTTGGTTCATCAATTAATGTGTTGTTATTGGTTCATCAGTTATTGGTTCATCAGTTATTGGTTCATCAATTATAGGTTCATCAGTTATTGGTTCATCAATTATTGGTTCATCAATTATTGGTTCATCAGTTATTGTGTTGTGTTATTTTTTTGTTTCATCAGTTATTGTGTTGTTATTGGTTCATCAGTTATTGGTTCATCAGTTATTGGTTCATCAGTTATTGTGTTGTGTTATTTTTTTAGTTCATCAATTATTGTGTTGTTATTGGTTCATCAGTTATTTGTTCATCAGTTATTGGTTCATTAGTTATTGGTTCATCAATTATTGGTCCATCAATTATAGGTTCATAAGTTATTGGTTCATCAATTATTGGTTCATCAGTTATAGGTTCATCAGTTATTGTGTTGTGTTATTTTTTTGGTTCATCAGTTATTGTGTTGTTATTGGTTCATCAATTATTGGTTCATCAATTATTCGTTCATCAGTTATTGGTTCATCAATTATTGGTTCATCAGTTATAGGTTCATCAGTTATTGTGTTGTGTTATTTTTTTGGTTCATCAATTATTGTGTTGTTATTGGTTCATCAGTTATTGGTTCATCAATTATTGGTTCATCAGTTATAGGTTCATCAGTTATTGTGTTGTGTTATTTTTTTGGTTCATCAGTTATTGTGTTGTTATTGGTTCATCAATTATTAACCCTTGTTATGTGTTTTTGGTTCATCATTTATTGTCATATGTTATGTTATTTTTTGGTTCACCAATTATTGGTTCATCAGTTATAGGTTCATCAGTTATTGTGTTGTGTTATTTTTTTGGTTCATCAGTTATTGTGCTGTTATTGGTTCATCAGTTATAGGTTCATCAGTTAGCGTCGGTTGTTTTTCAAAGTGTTTAGGTTCATCAGTTATTGTCGGTTGTTTTTCAAAGTGCTTTGGTTCATCAGTTAGCGTCGGTTGTGTTTCAAAGTGTTTAGGTTCATCAGTTAGCGTCGGTTGTTTTTCAAAGTGTTTTGGTTCATCAGTTAGCGTCGGTTGTATTTCAAAGTGTTTTGGTTCATCAGTTGTGTTTTGGTTCATCAGTTAGCGTTGGTTGTTTTTCAAAGTGTTTTGGTTCATCAGTTAGCGTCGGTTGTTTATCAAAGTGTTTAGGTTTATCAGTTAGCGTCAGTTGTTTTTCAAAGTATTTTGGTTCATCAGTTATTTTTTATAACGTTCATCAATTATTGTTCATCTTTAATGTGCAATATCTCACTCATATTATATCGGATTTGAGTGATTCAAATTTATGGGTAAAGAATGGCTAAAAAGCTACAACTTTCATGTTTTAAGTTTTGCAAACTTCGGCCTTTAAACTAGGCAAAATTAGAGCTGAAAATGCAAAAAATTTCAAGAAAATCAACACCTACTTAAAAAGTTGAAAAAAAAAGTTGCGATTCATATATCATAATGCATACCAAATTAAAGAGAATTATATTTTTAAAAATTATAGTGAAATCGGTTTTTCATAAAAGTTTATCGTTTGAAAGTTATTTACGTTTAAAGTTTTGGGGTGGAATAAAAAAAGGGGTTAAAAAAGACTAAAATGCCCCCTAACCAAATTTAATAAGAAAAAAGAGGAGGGAATGGTTGGTGGACACTTGTCACATTGTGAGTGGTTGAAAACACTTTTTAGACTTTTTAATTTGCATCCCCTTTCTAAGGGATCACATCTCATGCAAAAGATAAACTGTTGAGTGTATCAGCCAAGTTGAGCAAATATTTTTAGCATCTTAAGGAGATTAGTTGTCTTAATTGCTAGGTTAGGCTTGCCTTCCTTCGAGTAGTAGAGATATAGTAAATGGCAAACATAAGTTCATCTATTAATGTGTAGTCTATGGCTATAAAAAGCGAATCGAAAATGTTATTGTAAACTCGTTTTACGCTATGTTGTTTAAACTTTGTGTATTGTAGCTGTTGGGTTATGGTAGTTAGATTAGCCGTTATACGACTAGAAATGTGTGAGCCTATTGGGGGCACACACGTTAATACACGAAGAGTACGTTTATTAAATAATTAATATATATACTTGTTATATTTATTAAGTATTTAATATGTTTCACGAAATAATTTAACGGTTATTAGTTTAAATCGTTAGACGCTTTAACTAATTTAAATATATGTTAAATATAAAAGAGAAGGACTTGGATGTCGGAAAATGAAACACCCGGACCTCCTTCCAATGTGGCCAGTTATGGGAAGGTTCTAGGAGGGGAGGAGAGTGTCGATTTTGTGTAACTAAAGGAGGTGAAAACAATAACTTGTTAGACAAGTTGGGGTGCTATATAAACACCCCTTGGCCTCATTAAAACACACGACATAAGCTAAATAATATCATACCCTACGTACAATATTCATTATTCTTTTCTCCGTAGTCAAATCCAATCGCAGGAACTAGATTGATTGTTTTGACTTTTCAAACATATCAAATCAAAAAGTATTGATAACTAGAATATGAATTCTTGTAGTTTCTGTTCCTCTTTTATTGAGTCGATTCGAACGTATACTTATTTAGTATTCGAATCGTGTTTAAGCTACAACAAGAACACAAGTTTGTTTGGTTGTATACGTGAAGCAAGCGACTAGCATCGTAACGTATTTGTTTGACGTGTTTGTGTGAGCAACCGTAGAGGTAGTATATATTTACTACTTAGTTTCAATTTGCGGGTGACTACAAGGGTTAGTTTTCTATTTAGTTTTCTTGTTCCCTTTTATTATTTGTTTATTATATGTGTTAACTATAATTGTAAACTAGATCCATTATCCGCTGCGTACTCGTAGTTAATGGTTAACATGATTATAAAATCCCAACAGTGGCATCACGAGCCATCTCGTTTATCGATTATGGGTTACACGATATAATAAACACGCGAAAAGGCTGCATGAAATCTAACTTAGTTATTTGTTTTATTTTTATTTTGACAACTATAATGCAATACTTGTCATTAATTAATAAAAAATAACAAGACACACACAAATTAATTAACGGTTAATTAGATTCATAAAATAGCAAAAATTAAAAGTTAATAAGTTTGCCATGATTATTTTATGTGTGTATTCCGGCTATAAGACCTACCCAATCATTTTATTGTGATGCATGTGGCGATCTAGGCACTTGATGAAAACCTAGTGAGGGTCTTATGGTTCTCTTTTTGGGGAAGACTCGCTAGAGTACTCGGAACTAAATGTTTACTTCTTAATATTATTGTCATGTTTTTAGTATTATGTTCTTTAGTGATTTTTGTTTTTAGCCTACATGTTTACACGCCTAAAACTAAAATAAAAGAGGACTAATACCTATAAAAGGTTGACATTAATATGGTCTTAATTTACACGCCTAAATACCATGCTCATTGTGACCTGCTATTTGATTCGTGAAAAATTGTTTTTGTAAAATTAAGTGACCTAAATTATTGAAACAAGTTTTCATGAAATTAAAAACTGGACGCTATGGACACTTGGGAAGTATGGCTCACCCACTAGAACAAACTATAAGAGGGTTTTCAGGCGGTGCGCACAGTCACACCTAAAGGATTTCCAGTCATAGCTTCGCGCTGACCTGGTCCTCCGCCTCCTTGCAAGTTCGATTGGAGCTACCGTGAACCATGATGATCACTACAGTGTCATTAATAAAAGTTTTTAAAATAAAGTGCTACAAAGTTGTTTTGCATGCTTCTTTGTACACGATTTTATCACATTTATGTGTATACCCTATATGTAAATTTTAAGTCTATGCCACCCAACCAAGAACACGTGCATTTGACTTGACCTCTTTGGTCAGACCTTAGGGCCATTTCAACCCATGGGAATTTTGCTCATTGGTCAGACCTTTGGCGATATTCGCACGTTCTTGCTTGGTCGACTTATTTCGAGTATGCTTGGTCAGACCTTGGACCCGAGGCATAAGATGAGACTAAACATGCTCATGACATTATTACTTGTGTACTAATGTCTTGATCAGTCTCATAAGTCTAAGAGTTGCAGTTTATGCAATTAACGCTCGTCGCTTACCTCTTGCCCTACTTGTTTACACGCTGGTCAGACCTCCGGTAATAAGTGGGAGGTCAAGATGGATCTTAGTCTTAATTAGTAATTAATTGGGTAGTTAATTCTTTTAAGAATTTAATTATCGAAAATACTAACATTGAACTTTCCATGTTCTGATTAAAATTGTGTTGTTGCAACATAATTCGTAAACAAAAGTTTGTTTTTTCTTAAAAAGACACACTTAGTCTCTTTTCCTGGTAAGAAGAGTGAGACTTATTCCTATTTATTTCTCCTTAGTTGACAAACTAAGATAGGATTACAATTGTTAAACTCACTTATGATCTTTCATTACCCTTTTTCGGTATTGAAATAATTGAAAGATAAAATATTTTGTGTAACTAGAAAACATTTTGTGTCTATAGCTACCAAAATAAATGACATCTTGCACTTGTCACGATGTATGAGTTTAAACCGCAAAGAGTAAAGAAATTACTAGCATATTCGCTAGGTATTTTTTTTCTTGGACTCTTATTATTCCTTATAGTGCTAAATACCCTTGGGGCTATGTAGACGATAAAGGAGGAATTGCATGCTAACTATTCAAGTTAAATGAAAGCATGAATGGCTAGTCCCTCATCTACATAAGTAGGACTTCATATACTCTGTTCAATACCTAAGTACATTGCTACTTGTAGGCATTCGAAGAGAATAGGAAAGTATATTAAATTGCAATATGCTTTCTACTAGCAATGTAACACTTACAATGTTGACAAATCCAGTGGGAGCATTGCGTTTTATTACTGAAATAACATTCCTGTAATGTTGTCAATTTCAGTGGGAGCTACGAGATTTATTTCCTTGTTAGTCACCCATATCATTTCAAACTTGCTTTGAAATAATTCATTACTTTCCGAATATGAACGACCATTGCTTAAAGGATAATTGCATTTTATTTTATTAGATAACACGTTGCCTTTTTGCTGATGCTTTCTGAACGTTATCTATAGAATAATAATCCACAATTCCTTATTAAAAGTTACGGTTCTAAAACTACTTGTAATATCTATGACATTATCATATTGTTTACACAATCAATCACATGTTGTTTGTTTTCATAATATGATGTTGTGCCTTACACAAGTGGGAGAAATCTCAAAGTGTGTGCAAGGAACAACATATTATTGGTTTCTCTTGACTGCAAGGTAAGAAAGCTAATCATTCTACTAGGACTTGAACACGCAAGATGTTTGTTTCCCTACTACATTCAAATGTCATGATATAGTGTAAAGATACTTCAACATTTCGACTACGTGTTTTAGTCAACATAATTATGGTTAAATGATAATAATCATAATTCTGAAGTATAAAATTAACTTGAAATTACTACAGAACTCAAGAGTTTGCGTTCATGATTACTTTTGTTAGTATAATTATGTTTACATGTTAAAGACATAATTATAAAGTCCTTGAATTAATCGATGACTTATAATATAAAGTATATAGTAAAATTGTTATGTCTTCTTGTTAACACATAAACATGAGGCCTTTGAAATATTCAAAGACTTATAATGTATTATTGACATGTTATGTTTTCTTGTAAACACATGAACATATAATTCTTGAACAATTATGTCTTCTTGTGAACACATGAGCATAAGGTTCTTGTATTATTCAAGAAATATACATTATAGCATGCATTTGGTTCGAAAATACTTAATATGCAATTTGGCTCGACCCAATTGACAAGTATTTGGTCCAAAGAGAATTAAATTATCTATGGAATTCTGATATAGTTTCACAATTCAAATACTTATAGAATACCACATTATTATGGTATGTCTAATAGGTTGAAACAAACAATATTCATATTGTTTGATTCATGATATCTTTAATTGATCTACCTCCAAAATCTATCAAGGTTAGAAAATTGCGTTTGTCGTGGACATACTCAATATGGTTCAAACCTAGAAGGTATTCAAGACAACCCATGACCGAAACCCCTAAACCTTTAGAGATTTTTGGTTTTTCCACTCAAACCAATCGAATCCTAAACCCTTTTGGGTTTTTGATTTTTCTACACTTCCTAGCTTGAAGATTGTAGTATTGGTGTTCCTCCTAGCTCAACGAAACACAAAACTGTTGCTAAGGTTTTCGGTTAAAGGGTGATACAAAATTAGGGTTTTGCTACAAACCTTAATTAGAGTTGTTGGAAGAAATTCCATTATGTCTTGATTTAAGTTCTGAATTTGTTAAAATCTTATGAAGCATTTTATTAACAATCTTGAGATGAGAACTTAAAATGTATTTTGTGGTTCCCAAATAAAGAACAAATTTATTGTTGCTTAAATACTTAGTATTTAGAGAATTGTCTCTACTTACAAAAGTAAGTGGGAGCATCAGCAAATCTTGAAGATATTCAAGAACAAATACATAACCTTCTAAAATCCACTTCTTAATGTCATACTAAGGTTAAACATGTAAATGTTGACCGAAGTGTAATGTTACCCTCATTCATAAATCTGCAAGGATGCCTCATCACTTGAGTGATATTTTAATATCAATGCTGAGGGATATAAGTTAGAAGATCATTGTAAATCTGCTAACTACTAAGGTATATTATCACATCTTGAATCTGATAAATGTCTTAGAACTATGAATGATAAGATGCAGTCCTTAAAAGGCAAATCAATGTTTTGATCTTGATTGTTATTTGCCTAACAGTTAACCTATGAGGTTGGAATAAGTTTCTTTTGAAGAAAGGCTCACAAGGACAAAATTGTATACATGTTAATGCATGCCTTATAATAAGAAGTTTTAATCCTGCTCATTCAATTGACTGTGATTAGATTTTCTTATATACACGCATTAATTAAATAAAGATAATTAATTGACATACAAGTTTTCCTTGAATGTGGAATATGGCAATTAAGTTTTATAAATCTTTCCTTTATGATTACCTTTTGCGAGGACGGTGTGTAATCAAAATGGTTATTAGTTTATATAATCTTTATGTAGTATACAAGTTTAAGCAATCCAAGTTTGGATTGGATCATGCATCTAGGAGCTGAGATCTTGAATTTAATTACATTATGATTTTGATTGAATTAAGATAACTCCTGATTACATCTGACATTAAGTGGGAGCACTATCTTTTCCTTAAAATACATATGTTGTATAACATATTGAAGATATCATTCTATTTAAGCTAGATATTAATCCTTAAGCTTGGAATGAAACTTCACTTGGGATTTAGGGAATAGAACAAACAACCTTGGAATAAATGTTTATTTGGAATAAACATATGCGGAAAATTAAGTCCAACACAAATGCAATATATCATTCAAGCAAGTCTTAAATGGTATATTTCACGTGAAATAATGGATGGAAACCTTATGTTTTTTAACTAAGGATTTGTCATGTATATATTATATTGTGTATAAGACTGGTTGTTACTTTTGCACTAGAGCAAGATGAGCTGACAACAACAATATCTAATTGAGAGTATTTAGATTATTGTTAATACAGATGTTTACGAATTATAAAGCATAGTGTTGTATACGTACAATGATGCTAGAGGATAATTAAAACTAGTTAAAGTAGGATTTTATCATTTATGATAAATCTGCTAACTAGATATGCTCAACGAAGAGCATTGTTGCATTACACATTAAGGAATAAGAATACTTTACATTTTAAGAAACTGTAAAGATGATTGTCAGTATGTCGTTGACTTCTAATACCTTATGCAAGGTAGGGCGACATCTCCATACTATGACACTTGCAATAGTATGAGCATATGAGATAAGATACTCATCATATATTTCAAATCCCTCACTATATGTGAAATTTGAAACTAGTATTCGGAAAGTTTACTCAGATGACTATTTAGTTTTCTTGAAAAGAAAAGTTGAGAATGTTGGAAACATTGGACTTTAACTTACTAATTAGTCTCATGCATATCTGTTTTTAGTATTTGGATAATTGGGATTGTAAGACAATTTTTACTTTATGATTAATAAAGATACTTGGTATGTGTTATTCATTCATATAATAATTGTTATCCTATATTTGCATGTTTAATCCTTGAATGATTTTATCGTTCTAAAATATGTCCATTGTCGGTTAACAATTTGGGAAAATTGTTATGCAAGGCAAATGTGAGTGTTGGTTATATTCTATGAGAATGTGGATTGTTCCCGCCAAACTCATATGTATTCACAAGGGATGCATATTGGATACCCCAACTTTCAAACATTTACTTTTGGATCCTTGTCATGAGTAAGATGTTGAAAATGGTTTATTAAGTCATCCTTAGACTTGAGATACAAGCAAGTTCTGTTATGTGTGGATATCACTTTTGTAATTATATGCCAAACGCTGTCCTGAATAAGGTAGTTATAAAAGCTATTTTTCGGAGTGATGTGAAGCAGCATCCACAACACTTGTAGTCAACAAAGGATTTGTTACTCCACTTGATATGTGCAGAAAGATACCATGGGCCCTCTCCAGAATTAATCAGATAATTGTTTGGCCAAACCCAAAGGGTAATGCAAGATGATTCTTGATTACATTTGGTATATCTGAATTAAATTCTATAACGAGAATCTAAATGGTTAAACTATATGGAATGAGTTAGGATCCATATCCATGGTTTAACGGTATCTATAACAAGGGATGATTATAGCAAGAAATAAATAACCATGCTACTGAGAATATTTTTTTGAAACTTTATCTCAGACATTTCTAGTTCAATAACGAATGTGAGTGTTGCTAGACGTTTCCGTCGTTGGTATATATGGTGTCTGCTACTCCAACTCCCAAGTGGGAGCTGTTGGGTTATGGTAGTTAGATTAGCCGTTATACGACTAGAAATGTGTGAGCCTATTGGGGGCACACACGTTAATACACGAAGAGTACGTTTATTAAATAATTAATATATATACTTGTTATATTTATTAAGTATTTAATATGTTTCACGAAATAATTTAACGGTTATTAGTTTAAATCGTTAGACGCTTTAACTAATTTAAATATATGTTAAATATAAAAGAGAAGGACTTGGATGTCGGAAAATGAAACTCCCGGACCTCCTTCCAATGTGGCCAGTTATGGGAAGGTTCTAGGAGGGGAGGAGAGTGTCGATTTTGTGTAACTAAAGGAGGTGAAAATAATAACTTGTTGGACAAGTTGGGGTGCTATATAAACACCCCTTGGCCTCATTAAAACACACGACATAAGCTAAATAATATCATACCCTACGTACGATATTCATTATTCTTTTCTCCGTAGTCAAATCCAATCGCAGGAACTAGATTGATTGTTTTGACTTTTCAAACATATCAAATCAAAAAGTATTGATAACTAGAATATGAATTCTTGTAGTTTTTGTTCCTCTTTTATTGAGTCGATTCGAACGTATACTTATTTAGTATTCGAATCGTGTTTAAGCTACAACAAGAACACAAGTTTGTTTGGTTGTATACGTGAAGCAAGCGACTAGCATCGTAACGTATTTGTTTGACGTGTTTGTGTGAGCAACCGTAGAGGTAGTATATATTTACTACTTAGTTTCAATTTGCGGGTGACTACAAGGGTTAGTTTTCTATTTAGTTTTCTTGTTCCCTTTTATTATTTGTTTATTATATGTGTTAACTATAATTGTAAACTAGATCCATTATCCGCTGCGTACTAGTAGTTAATGGTTAACATGATTATAAAATTCCAACAGTAGCGATATTCAAAATCTTTCAAATTTTGTTAGATATAACATTATATACCATTATAGGGTGGAGTACACATTGTGGCTTGTGTACTGTTGTGATATTCATATAGACGCGGACAAAGTATTTAACGACCCTTGAAATAGTTAGTTTTCCACATGCCACCCATCGCGTACTATTTGCTTATGTTTAAAGGGTGAACTCCACCTTATAAATGGCCATACATATGTGAGTTGGATGGCGTGAACTTCAAGTTGTGAGACACTAACAAAGTTTTCCACGACCTTTAGAAATATTTTGTTAGTTCGTTACAGTTTCAAGTTCATATTGGCGACACCTCTCGTATAAGTTTATATGGTAGAGTGAACCTGATACACTTTCGCATTTATGTGAGACATTTGGCTGACTCGTGCTTAAATTAATGAGGTGCTAACAAAGTATTCCGTAACACTTTGAAATATTTTCTTAGTGCCCGTTAGTTTGAAGCTCATTTGGGCACACCTCTCGTACTATTTGCTTAAGTTCACCTTTACACTTGCTCCATTTATGTGAGACGCTAACAATGAGGCGCTAACATAGTATTCCAGAACACTTAGAAATATCTTTTAGTGCCATAGACTTTGTATCTCATTTCGGCCACAACTCTCATACCATGTACTTAAGTTTATAGGGTGGATTTTACCTTACAGACTTCCGCATTTATATGAGATGTTTGGCTTCATACTGTGAGGCGCCAACAAAGCGTTTCCAGCCAAACCTTTTGTACTATTTTCTAAAGTTTATTGGGCTGAGTCCACCTTATAAACGCCTACACATATGCGAGTCACTTTGATGGAATAGACTTGAAAGTTGTGAAACACGTCTCGTATTGTTAGTTTTCCACCACCCTTTCAGTATTGTTAGTTTTCTATGAATTGTAGCTCATATCAGGCACACCTCTTGTAGCTAAATTTATAAAGTGGGGTCCACCTTATAGACTTCCGCATTTGTGAGGTGTTTGGCTCACATGTGCTAGAATTGTGAGGTGCTAACCGTATTTCACGACACTTGAAGTATTTCCTACTGCCCATAGTTTGTAGTTTATGCGGGCCACACCTCTCGTACTATATGCTCAAGTTTATTGGGTGGAGTTTTTCTTATAGAATTTCGCATTCATGTGAGACGTTTGGTTGACACATGCTTCAAACTGTGAGGGGCCGACAAAATATTTGACGACACTTAGAAATATTATTTTAGTGCTAAGGCTTATACTTACAAGACCTCTCGTGCCATTTACTCTGGGTTTTAAAAAGCGCAATGCGTGTCGATGCAATAAGGGTCAAAAGCCGAGGCGTGAGGCGCCGAGGCGAAAGCGCGCACATCACGTACCCGAGGCGACAATTTTAATTAAAAAAAATTAAATTATATATAGTGCACAAAACACATTTATACCACATTTAGTATCAAAAGATACCATGCATTTTCCTAGTTCACGATTCCATATCGCTAAAATTACATAAATAGTCAGAAACTAAGATCAAAAGTCTTATCGTTTATAAGGAATTGGTCAAATTGGACCCTGATACGAACCTATCCCATACTAGGCTCGCCTCGGTTCATAAGTCCAAATGTAGAACTCACTCTAAAAAGCTAGCTCAAAGGAGGAGGGGACACCTAGACTTTATAAACAATCAACCAATCCCATACTTGGCCGATGTGGGATCGTAACAATACCCCACGCTTTGAAGAATCAACGTCTTCGTTGGTCACGGCTATGTTGGTCACAGTTGGCACCCCTCTTTGGGTCCAAGCCACCACTCCAAACTCATTGGTCACAACCATGTTGGTTACGGTTGGCACCCTTCTTTTTTTGGGTCCAAGCCACCACTCCATAGGCCACCACTTCGAGTGTTGGAACCTCGAAAGGTAGGGCTAGCTCTGATACCAATTGATACGAACCTATCACATACTAGGCTCGCATCGGTTCATAAGTCCAAATGTAGAACTTACTCCAAAAAGCTAGCTCAAAGGAGGAAGGGACACCTAGACTTTATAAACAATCAGCCAATCCTATACTTGGCCGATGTGGGATCGTAACAGACCCACATCTTAAAAGTAAAGCCCATGAGAAGAAGCCCAATATACATTAGTAAGTCCAATTTTATGTTATAAGGCCAAAAGTACATGATGCGCAAAAAAGCGTTAATGTGTGCCGGATGCGTGCGCATCAGCATGCATCCCGTGATCGCAATGCATTAGGGTGTCTGATGCAATAGGGTCGTGCATCGCAACGCATCACGCTCAGGCATGTGCGCTTTTTTAAACACAACATTTACTTAATTGTATCGACTTCATTTCACAGTTCACTTTGTAGATTCCTCCATTTTATTTAGGAGGCTTGGCTAGCTTGGACTTAAAGTTGACACCAACAAAGTATACAACGACCCTTGAAATATTCTAAGCTCATACTCTATTTGCTTAAGTTTATAGGGTGAAGTTAACCTCGTAAACGTCCGAACGTATGTGAGACATTTATCTAGCTCGGTACCTAATAGATTGTAGCTCATGCCAGCCACACCTCTCGTACTATCTACTTAAGTTTATAGGCTGGAGTTCACCTTGACATTCACATTTTTGTGAGATGTTTGGTTTGCATGTGCTAACAAAGTATTCTACCACACTTGAAATATTTATGAGTGCCCTAGAAGCTCATGCAACCCACACCTCTCGCGCTATATGCCTAAGTTTATAAGGTGAAGTTCACCTTATCGATTTTCACATATATGTGAGACGTTTGGTTGGCATGTGCTTCAAACCGCAAGGCAATAAAAGAGTATTCCACGACACTTAAAACTATTTTCTTAGCGCCCAAGGAGGCCTCTCGTACGATTTGCCTAAGTTTATTGGTGGAGTTTACCTTGTGAATCTCGCATTCATGTGGGACGCTTGACTAGTGTAGACTTCAAGTTGCGAACTTGCGAGATGATAACAAAGTACTCAATGACCCTTGAAATATTTTGTTAGTGTCCCACACTTTGGAGCTCATACCAGCCGAACCTCCCGTACTATTTGCTTAAGTGTTCCACCTTATAAACGTTACACATATGTGAGATGCGTGGATGACATGGACTTTAAGTTGTGAGATGCTAACAAAGTTTTCCACGACCCTTGAAATATATACTCTTGTTTTTAGTGTTGAGTGTTAATTGTAGAGTGCGATTTCTTGTTTTATAAACATTATTATTGGTAAGAGTTGCACCTCTAGAAGAAGAAAACTATTTCGATTTTCTATTAAACAAAAGTTGATTTTGAAAATGAAAATAGTAATATAGTATTGATAAAATCAAATTACCAAAAAGCTTGGTTATAACCACCACCAAATGGCCTAGTGGTAAGGTCCTTGGTTTCCTCACAAAAAGTCAAGGGTTCAAAACTCGCTAGGTGTGTGCATTTGGGGGTGGCCAGGCAAAGTTCGGAAATGGTTCCGGGATTAACCCAATGAGGCCGCGTACATCTGAGTCAAAAAAGCTCGCCCTCCCCCGGGTAACCTTAAGAGGGAAAAACCTCATCCGTATTATTAAAAGCTTGGTTTTGTCAACTTAGTTTTACACTTTGAAAACCCGTGGTTTGCCCATAAACATGCTTATGTGTTCGAATCTTTTCACTAACAAAACTTTTTTATAAATTTTTTTAGCTCTTTAGGGTTTCTAT
Organism: Artemisia tridentata subsp. tridentata; assembly: GCA_021014915.2. Lineage (NCBI taxonomy): Eukaryota > Viridiplantae > Streptophyta > Magnoliopsida > Asterales > Asteraceae > Artemisia > Artemisia tridentata. The sequence continues at coordinate 337,357,668 of CP139506.1, forward strand.
TTAAAACCTGACTTTTATCTCTTGTCGCCGCTCACTCTTGACAACACATCCGATCGTCTTTTTTGCCTACCCTGTCATCTGCATACAAGGTGTGTAGATCATCTGATGTGTAGATCTATCGTATGTATCAGTTATTATGTGTATTTCATACCCTTTTGGGAGTTTATTTTTTTCTTTCTTGATACTTATATTCTTTTTTTTATTCAATCAAGTTAGATCTCTAGTTTTAACTTGATTATGCTGAAATCATTATAGAAGTTATGCACAGAAGGATGTTTATTAATGATTTTTGCATCAATGTGGCTCTATTTGATGGTTGGATCTATATCTGCTAACAAGTTATCTGTTAAATTTGTTAAAACAAACTTGATATGGAACGTGTAGCTGTTTTGGCACCAACATTCTTCAATGTGTTATCTGTTATAAAGATCTAATGGATTTGTCAGTTTTTAATGAAAAAGATTTAGAATTGATTGTCAATTTTTTGAACTAGCTTTAGCATCTATCTTTTGTCTTATTTCTTATGAAACTTCTATCTTTGGTAAATATCTCTCTAAATCATTTTTCTTCTGCCATTTTAGAGTGTGTTTTGTTTTTGGAAAATGAGAAGTTTCCCAGAAAAGTTTTCAAAGAAACACGGAGAAAACAGAAAACATGTTCAAAATGAGTATTTTCTGAAATTTCTCTACTGAAAATAGAAAACACTTGATTTCTGCTATTATAACTATGATTTAGAGATCCTGAATTTAGAGTTCTCCAGTTTTCAAAAGGTTCCCCGGAGAAAGAAGAGTTACCCCGTTCTCAAGAAACCTAGAGAAAAAAATTAAGAAAACTTTCCTGCAACTAAACGCACCCTTAGTTTTTCACTAGTACCATATCTCTTATTTTCTCTTCAGGAGTTTTTATTTTTAACTTTGTCATGTGATGGTTTGGGCCGTTTGACAAAGCAAATCTTAATCACTTCATGAAAACCTGTCACTACTTATTAGGCGTTAGATGTTCTATAACAAAAAGCAAGTTCTAATTAGCTGTACGCTAAAAAAAGTGTTGGGTCATATATGCATCTTTACTCATTGGTAGCTTTGTCTTCAGTTATGCTGCAATTGTATTTTTATCCTAACAATGTCCTGCTGTTTTCTTTTGACATTAGAGCTGGAATTTTTAGTTAATTCACTAACATTCATGTACCAGACCTTTAGCTCTGCAAGCAGTGTCATTTTTTCAATTAGCCTATGTGGTTCTACTCTTTACTCAAGACATCATTAAACTATTGATTTCTGAGTTCTTTGACCAATTATATATCTATACGGATTCTTATATATTTACGATCAAATATATGGCTTTTCTGATACCTTCTTTCATATCATCTTTTTGTGTTTACACAGTTCTATAGGACTAGCATTCTTTGCATATTATGGATATGGAGTTACATAAAGTGCAGAGTCGACAGAAAGTGGCGAATAAGTGGGTTCTCTTCTTTTATAAATTCTAAAAGAGTAATTAGATTATGGTCCTTGTGGTTTGGTCAAACTCAAATTCGTCTCTCTTGGAAACTAGTTGTGTACATAGTCCTCAAGAGGGAATGTTTGTTGCATAAATGGTCTCTCTTAGGACTGTTTATGCAATTAGATTCCAAGATGAGCGATGTAAGAGATTTGGAGCAAATCACATAAACCATTTTATTGATTTACTTATTCTATAGTGATAGGTCTCTTCTTGGTTTTGTTGATAACAATTTTATTGTTTGAATTTGAAGGTCAACAAGGGTAGTTCCAAAGTCCCGGAGAAGTGAATCAGATTTTGACTCATCCTTACATGAAATAAAAGGGAATATATTGAAAAGGTAGGTTTGTGCTCTTCAAGAGAGTACAATCATCTCTTGGCTGTTTAGGGTCATCGAAGTCTTGATTGAGTTCAGCTAAAAGTGACTCTTGATATATAATTATAATAATAATTTATGATGTTGTGATTTCTAATGTTATCATTTTTCAAGGAATTCAAGGCAAAACTCCTTGATATTTGGAAAATTACCCGACAAAACTGAATTAGCATATAAAAATCAAGGAAAGGTAGCGGGTTTATCTAATACTTGTGCTAGTATTAGGTATAGATTCACATACGGGAGGTGGAGGAAACACATTAAACTCGAACTAAAGATTAAACATTATAAATTTCGGTTTATTGATTGGGGAGGTGTGTGTGTATTTCTTGAGAGAGAAATACGAAACACACACACACCTCAAACAAGCTGTGAATCCTCAACCCTCCAAATGTGGATAAGGAGGGTATTTATACAAAGAATACAATGACTAACTTAGCCTAAATGTCTAAACTAGTCCTTGTACAAAGAATGAAGTGCAATTCCCAAATATGACAAACTTTAAGGCTAACAATCTCTCCCCAAAGTGAAGTCATATGGGAATTGCTTACAATGTTCCCTACAAGTAAAATATAAACCATAAGTACAGTGAATAGTCTTCAAACGTCATTACTTCGTTCAGCTTGGAGAATCTTCTCAGCTTTCATTTCTTTACTTGCAGACGAACCATGTGAGCAAATCTAATTAGGGTTTAATACAACGTGCCCTGAGTGCTCTCCCCTAATTAGTGCTCTCCCCCAAACTAACAACCTTTCTGATGATTGCCTTGAATCTGAAGAAGTCTTTTGATAATTAAATGCATTTCGTCTTTAGTCTTCTAACATGCAGCGGAAAATGTAGAACAGACTGTATACTCGACCTTCTTCAAGATTATTCATTTGGGGGAACAGGGTATCAACATCTTCATCTCACCAAATGCATCCCAGTTATCTTTCATATGAAAAATCAGCCCATAACGTACACATGAAATGATAACACCAAAGTAACAAGTTGAACCACTGATCATCTTGATTTTGTTGCCCGAAATTGTTGAAGGTGGAAAAGGTAGAAGTACGTAGAATAAGATGAGTAGAGGATAAGACATAGAATCAACCAATCTCCGACACAAATCAAATCATTTCATAAATCATTAAGCCCGATCACGTGAACTTGTTGTGAGACCTCGATGTACACATTTCTCTCCCCTGCTGGTTACGATTTATCGGAATCAGCATAATGATGTGTACGTGAAATATTAACTGGAAGCACTTTATCATTAAACCCAGTCAGCCTGTGAGAAGATGTCGATGAACCCAATATAACCTCCTGAATAAAAAACAACGGCTTCATGTAGTAACCACATGTGATGATAACCCAATATGATGAACTTGAGAATGAAGTAACATCGCCCAGATTTGTGACTTAAGCTTGTACTATCCTTGTGACTAAGAACGGTGTACCCGATACCCTTAACAGAAGTATTAGTACAAAACCTCTTGACATATCCTCAACTACGTGAGACACTGAGCACTACAACGTAACTCCTTAAAGTGATAGCTACTTTGTGAGAATAGAGAGAGAATCACAAAAGTAACTAGATATCCAAGTCTTCGTCACCATTAATAATATATGCCCAAACAAGTCATCTTCGCGGTAGGGTAGAAAGAAAGAAGATGAAATAAGTACACGTGTCCGTAAAACCTTACTTCAAACCCAAATAAATAATAACGAATCATCCCCGTAGTCACAGCTAATAATTTAACCATTGTCATTTGATTGTGAATCTTGATCAGGATCTTTTTGGCTATACGTGGTGATGTTGAAGGTGCAGTCCGATAATATCATTTGTGATGTTGTTGTGAAAAATGCCATAAAATGCAATTCTAATGATGTCGGAAAAATTTGAGTTTAAGAAATTTTTACGCCGAAAATTCCCCGAAAAATTCGAATTTTGGCCAAAAAATTTGAATTTTGGGCCAAAATTTTCACTTTTGTACCAGAATTTGAATCTCGAGTAAAAATGGACCGTAAAGTCTCCTGTGAAAAATAAATTTTACTCAACTTTTCCCGCAAAAAAACTCTTTTTTTTTTTTTTTTTTTTTTTTTTTTTTTTTTTTTTTTTTTTTTTTTTTTTTTTTGAATAAGGTTGTTTTGTCCGATATCGCAGTTCCCTATGTTGTTGATATCGCAGTTGCTAATAGATATCGGACAAGGTTATCAGTTGAATTGCGATAAATATTTCTAAGCCCAAGTGCGATAATCTGACCAGACCCCAACTGCGATAGTTATCGCATTTTGAAATGCGATAACTTGAAATGCGATAAGATCTTTTCAACGTCAACTGCGATAACATGTGAATTGCGATAGATATGCCTGATGTCAATCGCGATAATTTTATCTGAGTTGTAAGTCTCAATTGCGATAGAACTTGTGAGCCTCCAATAGCGATAAAAAAAGGCCAAATGCGATAGATTGTTGACTTTTGAATTGCGACAGACAGCAGATTCTACTAACTCTTCCAACTTTCTGTCCTTTTATATCTCTTTTACTGTCAACTTTCTACCAACTCATATCAATTATTCTTGACCAATAATTGCACTAAAGTAACAATTAAAAATTCAAGAAACAAATCTCACACAATCTTGAATGATTTTTTCGATCTAAACACTTAGAACAACAAAAAATCTAAACTGAAAGCACCATATTCGACTGTATATCTGTGAGATTTTCGCAAAACCATGCTTCAAATCGCGAGCAGACACAACCTTAAACCTTTATTTGTGTGAACGAATCCAAGATAAACACAAAACAGCCACGTTTTTTAAGATAAAAAACGCAACAGTTTGGTACATATGAACATAGATCGAACACAAAAAACTTCAAAACTGCTACTGATGAACAGTAACGAGTTAGAACACAACAAAAATCACATATTTTACCTCACAAACACCACGATTCGCCCCCGGTTAGCTCTTGATACCAATTGTAGAGACCAAGATTCACGTAATGGAGGTGGAGGAAACACATTAAACACAAACTAAAGATTAAACATGATAAATTTCGGTTTATTGATTGGGAGGTGTGTGTGTATTTCTTGAGAGAGAAATACGAAACACACACACACCTCAAACAAGCTGTGAATCCTCAACCCTCCAAATGTGGATAAGGAGGGTATTTATACAAAGAACAATGACTAACTTAGCCTAAATGTCTAAACTAGTCCTTGTACAAAGAATGAAGTGCAATTCCCAAATATGACAAACTTTAAGGTTAACTAATACTTGTGCTAGTATTTGGATCACTATATTATTTCATTAATCTAACATCCTAATCTTGACAGATAGTGCTATTGGGTTATAAGAATGGTCGTGGAATATTCCTTGATGACTCTAATCCTGAGGTACTTATATCTTTAAGCTTGGACTTTTAGCATATAGGATGAAATGATTTTCTTATAATTTGTCAACAGATTAGCTCGTCAAAATTTGAAGCGCGTGCCAGCTTCAGCAGTCGCATAAAACCGTGAGTGTCTCTAGTCAACACAAATTTAGACATGTTAGCTTCAAACTTATTTGTAATACCCCGTAATTTTCCAGACGTATTTCTATACGAGATTATCCCTGTTTTTCATATACGAACTTTTCTGAACTCATTTGGTTTAAAAACGTGAAGTTATCTCGCGAAACGTGGAAACCGTCCACAACGCGTACTGGCACAACCGACGATTTGATTTGATTATTTTATTATTTGTGAGAAACGAGGCATATGAATAGTCTTTTTTATTGGAAATATTATTCTGAGCATGGTGGCGTAATTCTCGTGACTTGAATCCGCTGTTTACTAGCCTAAATGAGCCCCAAGCCTCATTTCGTGAAAGATAGCCTAAATTACGGATATGGTCCCTGCAGTTAATATTACCCCGCCAACCTCTAAAATTCCTAGGGTTACACAATCAGTCCCTAGGGTTACAAGTATAGTCCTTGGCTTTGCCTATATAAGCCTCATTATAACCCATTCTAGGGTTATTGTTCCCTTCTTAAATCCGGCGCTGCTGCCGTGTTCCGACCAACCTCCGGCGCCCCCTCACACACCGTACGCCACCACCACTTCATCTGATATAACCCTACTCCACCTCTCCTTCATCTCTCTCTGGTGATAACACAGCCGCCGGCTGTCACACCACCATCGAACACCATCTCAACCACCGCCTATTTGAAGCGAAAAGAACGAGGTTCTTGAGTAGATCCAGTTTGGTTTGTGGTTTTGATCGATTAGGGTTGCGTTTGCTAAGGGTTTTGATTCGTCTTTGGTTTGTTTGGTTCGTGTCTGTGAGCCGCCACCACCGCAGCCGTCATCCGCCTCGACCGTCTCGTTATCTCTTTCTCCCTCTCTCGTTTTTCTTGAGGGTATGTCGACGAAAAACTTGTTTGTTATGTTTTCTTTGATTTAAATCGATTGTCAAGTTTTCGTGGATAATAAACCGGATTAAAACATGTTTTGGGTAAGTTCGTGTGGTTTCTAGTTATAAATTCTTGTTGTGAGTTTTGGTGTTGGATTTGTGTCGGTTCAGGATCCGTATGGATCGGGTCAAGACCCGTTTGGGTTGTTTGCTTATGGATTTGGTTAGTCGGTATTAAGATTGGTTATAGCTATGTCGCGTGTTTAGTTGCTTCGGATTCTCAGTCAGCAACCCGTATGGGCTTGTCTATTTGTCTCGGTCTCAGTCAAAGAAAACACCACAAAGGTGTGTTGTTTAGGTTATGTTGTTGTGTTTGTAGTCGTGGCTCGCCAACACCCATGTAGGGTGATTTGTGGTCTCGGTTTAGCAACGACACCAAGGGGTGTTTACATTCATGCATTTGCGTTCGTTGGAGCTTAGTTATTAACGAATCAGTAAGGGTGCGTTTGATATGTTCTTTGCGAGTGTGGGTGTGTCGGTGTGTTAGCAGGCCGAGAATAGGGTGAGTTTGGTTTGATATGGGCCGAAGCCCAAGTTGGATGAGTTTTGTTTTGTCATGGGCCTCTAGCCTAACGAGATAATTAGGGTGCGTTTTGGGCCGAAGCCCACAACAATTTTGAAAGAATGTGTAGTATTAAATTTTGTTTGTTATAGTTATTTATTTTGTGGAATATTAAACATTGACTAACGTGTTTGACTTGTTTTGACATTGATACCTTTGGTACGTTTCGGACTATACTTGGGATTGTGATTTGGATTTGGATTTGGATAATACGGATACATAACGGATTAAATACTTGGATTATGACTGTTATACTTGGACGTTTGGACAATATTGGATCGTTATCGGATTTACGATATTAGATAATGGACTTATTGGACATTTTGGGACTTGAGACGGTATAATATATTAAACTCGAAAAGAATTTAATATATTAGACTCGGACCGGACACAAAATATTCAATAAACACAAAACTAATAATTACACAAATGATAACGAAACATAAAACTTATAAAATATTGTGATTTCAGACTTGGTTAATTAAAGTCACGGCGACTTTGGAAAATTTATTTTTATTAGTTAAACTTACTTTTATTTATAAAACGTTTATGATTATACCAATTTATTTGGGGTTATGGGTAAATACCGAAACATATAAACTGATTTATTTTATTTGATGTATTTATTTGTCGTTAATCCGTGACTTCTATTTTGTCACTTCCTTCGTGACTTGAGTACTCGTCAGTATTTCCTTGACTTTGTCGATGCCTTTTCCTCTTTGACGTGAGTTGTATTTAGAGTCTATGTTTTCTTACCACTACACGAAATGTTGATACTAAGCTTTTGATAAGTATTGAAATTGAGTAATCCACGAAAACTAAGACACGTTGTCTTTTATAGACTTTATTATTGTACGAGACGTATTTTGAGATAACCATATACGTATTAGGTTGTGCCGATCCTAGACCGTTGTGTACCGTTGTGGTTGTATATCTTGGAACCGTCGTGCCGTATGTCTTGAGACTGTTGTGTTTTGCTTCTCGATGCCAGTTGTGTCCGTTGTGATCTTTGCATTACTGTGGCTAAGGTGAGTTTATGGCCCCTACTTTTACCGGTTTTATAACTATTTTGGGGGAGAATACATGCTCGTTTTTAACTAAACTCGATGACTGTTTATTTGGAATATGTGAACTGTTTACTCAATATTTGACTGTTTGGCTTAAATACTTGATTTGGTTATTTGAAGGCGTTATGTGATTGACTGATATGTATGTGAGTTTCACAGCCCCACCTTTACTCGTGAACTGTTTATTGAAACCTTGGGGTAAGAAAACTGTTTTGAATGGACCTAACTGTTGTTTTTGATTTGCTATAACTTGTTGACTGGCTAAGGTTAAAGATGCGTTCGGTATTTGTCTTAGACCAGGGTAGCAAATAACCCGGATACCTTTTGCTATAACGTGTTGCCTGACTAAGGTCAAATATATCCTAGGGCCCTACTGTGTTTGTCAATATGAGAGAGAGGGCTATCGTGACCTATCATATTGATACTGGATTGGTTGTGTTTATTGATATATGTGGAATTTGTGATTTATGTCTTAGTCCAGTGTAGCAAATCACTTATCTTGGTCCACTGTTATACTTTTGCTTAAACCTATGAACTCACCAGCGTAAGCTAACTCTTTTAGCATGTATTTTCAGGTTTAAGGTGATAGCTTATTTCTGGAGGCGCTTGGCAAGGGGCACGGTCATAGACGACTCTGATATATATGTTGGGACCGCTTTACTCATTTTATGGGCCTATTTTCGCACAACTTTTGAATAATGTAAATTTAACACTTTGTTAATGAAAATTTGTTCTAAATGAGTGAGGTAAAAACCGTTCTTTGTACTTGTGTTGTGATATCAATTGAGTAGCACCCAGTGATATGTATGCTTCCGCTGGACCCGATTTTGGGGGTGTTACATTATTAGGATAAATTAATGAGTTTAATATTCAATTATTGCCAGGTATGAAAATATTTTTCTCGAAACTGGATTGTTTGTATGTGAGTATGCATCTTCGTTAAATTCAAATTGTGCAAAGAAGAATAACGATACGTGTGGGACATGTGGAGTTTGTAAGGAAGGTAAAGAACTGTTGTTCTGTAATGGATGTCCATTGTCCTTCCATAAAGGTAAATTGTTTTTTGGTACAATGTTGAATTGAGGGAAGGCTTTCCTTTTGTCATTTTGTCATATGTTTCAATTTTTGTCAACACAATGTTTAACTGAGGCAGTGGTCCCTTTCGACAAATGGTTCTGCAAATATTGCATAAACTCAAAGAAGTGTTTGCAACGGAAGGGCCAATCTAAGCAAGTTGCATGTGCATTATTATGCAGGTAACACTGGTACTCAATATATATAATACTGCTATTTGTACTAATAAAATAATCTATCTGTTTAAATAACTTAGTTGTTATGTGTGGATCATATAACTTCAGCGAAGTTGAAGCTGGCTTTAGCGAGAGTACCGTTATTATTTGTGACCAGGTTTGTGATTACATACGACTTTAGTTTTGTGTTCATTTGGTTCTTAGATTAATCCTCTTATTTCATTTCAATACCTCACAGTGCGAAAAAGAATATCACATTGGCTGTTTGAGGGAAAATAAGATAGCCGATCTCAAGGTGGGTGTAATTCAGTTCTTTTTCTTTATCAGTGCTGACAAATTCCATTTTTTCACCTGTACAAAATCAATTTGTTACAGGATTTGCCTCCTGGCAATTGGTTCTGCGGTAAGGATCGTGGCTTACTACATTCTCGTCTTAATTATGTGGTAGAGTGTGGGCCCGTGAAGGTCCCTAAGTATTTTATGGATAAAATTACAAAGTTGAAAAACCCCGCTGGGGACAGTATCTCAAATCCTGATATAAAGTGGATTGTTCTTCGAGGCAAGAATGCTTCTGAAGAAAACAGAGCACTGCTTAAAGAAGCTGTTGATATATTACATGTGAGTAATTCTAATATTCTACTCGTGATTAGAACTATGAGCATAATTAGTAACCATTTATTCTGTGTTTCTTGCAAACAGGACCTCTTTAAACCAATTATTGATTCGGTGAACAGAAACGATTTCATTGAGTCAATGGCATACGGGTCAGCATAAAACTGACGACTTGTTAAAATTTTAGTACTCTATATATCTTCTAGCATCTAAATCTTTCTCTAACCACCAGATTGAAAATGGGTGGCTCGACAATGAATGGCTCGGACTTTTCAGGAGTATATTGTGCTTTGTTAACTTTAAAGTATATACAAGTTTATAAATTCTAATTATTTTCAGTGCTTGTCAGAATTACGGTTTTCAATTATCTCTGGATTGGGCGGTGGCGTTATTAATAATTTTTATGCTGAACATGCAGCTCCAAAGCTGTTACAGCTGGTCTGTTTCGTGTTTTTGGAAGAAATATTGCAGAACTGTCCATTGTGGCTACCAGTAAATCATACCAAGGGAAGGTGCGTGCATTATTTTTATCCAATTTTTTATATTAAAATTGCACTTGCTAAATAAATTTAATAGAGCTTATAATTATTCACCTGGACCTCTTTACTCGGTGTTTTGATTTGAATATAAGTAATTAACTTTGCACACTTAAATAATGAATTGCAAGTAAGACAGGATTGCATGTTAAGTGCGTATTTGCTTATATTGTGGTTTTTTATTAAAGAGAAGTACTTTTAAAGTGTTTGGATTGCTAAGTGCTTTATGACATTGACATTGTCCCAAACACCCAGTTTATCAGTTTAACAGATATCAGTTCCAGAAAGAATATTAATCAGATTTGTATTGCTGTGGTTGTGCGCACCAAGTCACCTCTTTAGCTGGTGAACTTCGAACTTGTTTAATAAAAAGATCATGCCAGTAGTAAATACGATTTTATTTACACTCTACTCAGAGTTTCTCTGCTATATTTTTCTTGATCTTACTATAATTTTTGTTGACTACGTTTCAGGGATACTTCAATATCTTTTTCAATTGCTTTGAGAGACTTCTTTCACGTTTGGACATAAAGAAGCTCTTAATTCCAGCCTCTGAAGAGGCAAAATTAATGTGGACTCAGAAGTTCGGCTTCCGAGATGTAACCCTAGAACAGGTTTGTAGTTTATTATTATTATTATTATTATTATTATTATTATTATTATTATTATTAATCAAGTTATTATTATTATTATTATTATTATTATTATTATTATTATTATTAATCAAGTTTCACACATTCTCGACGCATATAGCTGATATGTGGTTTGTTTGGGTTGCAGCTTATGAAATATCGACAGACACAGACGTCAATGGTAGAATTTCGGGGAACATCTTTGCTTGAAAAGGAGGTTCCTAAAAGAAAAACCACTTTTGAAGACAATGTCAGCTTCAATCTTGGCATGTGGTGAGCAGTGAAGCAATTATGCTGTTTTGAAGTAGAAACCCGAATTTGTTTTGATGACATGAAGTTATTAAAGCTAGAAACCCGAATTTTTTTTTGCTTACTAATTTCTCTTGAATTAGTGTCTTGAGTTAAGACTCATGAAATCTGATCTCAAATAGGTCATAGGAAAACATTGTTGCTTGAAGTGGACCTTTGTTTGTTTGAGGTTGAGGAAACATACATGCGTTTGTGTTGGATAGTCAATTGTGTGAAAGATGAACTAGAAATGGTGAAATTTGAATCTGCTTTCTTCTATTGATGATACGTTGATTCACGGGTCCAAATGTCGAGCCTTGATTGCCGAACACGTGGACCTCTTTATCTGTATCACTAAAGAAACAAGAGGTATCGTTAGAATGTATACGGGACTTTCTCCCTGTAATACACTTCGACGATCAAGTCAACATCGGATATCGAAAATAATATATATGCAGTAGCAGGGGAGAGTGTGAAATGTGTGAAATAACATATGTGAAATAACATAAATGTTAGGAAGGTTTTATGATCTCAATGACTTAGTGTCGTTCTTTATTTATAGGATTATAAAGTCTTGAGAATGTATAACCTTACCAAGCTTGGCATGTTGTAAGTGTAAACTCAAGCATTCAGTGTTTGTACAATACAATGTTGGCTCAATTATTATAGTGAAACAATTATTAAACAGGGGGTGCAATGGCTAGCTTAAACTCCTCATTCGAGCCTCATGGGATGCCACGTCACCACAACAAACAACCCTTCTCCCCAATATACACACTTATTCACACACACAACTATTTGATATATTATATATATATATATATATATATATATATATATATATATATATATATATATATGAAATTCATACAATACTTACTTCGTCGTGCATACGAGTAAGTTGAAGATGAGTAGCCATGACATGGGGGGTGGTGCAATGGCTAGCCACGTAGGCACACAACGAGCCTCAACGAAGCTGCACCCCATGCTCTTATAGTCAAATAGATGTGTTGCACATAGCAGTGTCCCATACTTGATTTCATATACATCTCCGTACCTTCATACATTCATATAATAATATTTATGCCGTTATTATACATTATAATATAAGAAACTTAATAAGTTTTGATATTATAAATCCAAAGCATTGTAAGCCTAATTGGGAGAATTGGGTTTCTAGGATTGTTTTATCAATTCTATTTCGGTTGCATCTCTTAAAAATGACAATTAATTCAAGTTCAGTATAAATTTTTATTTCACCTATCTCATAGATTCCGGTCAAAGATTCATAGAATCCAAATTCCATCATTGCTAATCGTTTGAGCGAGCATGCATGGCAAGAACAATAGCATATGATATAATTCTATTTTATAATATTTGCCAACCTACCTGATATCTACAATCCAATATATAATATAAGTCTAAGGGTGTGTTTGTTTTATTAAGATGTTTTAGGTGGCTAAAAAGTCTAAATCTGAACGAAATAATGTCGTTTGTTTTTTTATAATTGTCTGAATGATTTTAAGTGCTCGTTTCTGTAATTTATTTAAGTAACTTATGTAAATATGAAACAAGACTTTTTATCATAAATATAACATAGTTAATAAACCATCAATTATATTATATTAACGCGAGTCTTCAATCTTTTATCGAGTAAGGGCAGTAAGACAAGTCCCCCACCTCTTACTGAGTAAGATGTTATATGTCTAACTGCGTCTGACTCAAAAGAAAAAAACAAACAACCAAAACGTCTGACCACCTCTTACTAGTAAGAGTAAGAGGGCTAGTAAGATTTATTTATTTATTTATTTATTTATTTATTTATTTATTTTTTTAAACAAACACACCCTAACTTTTGCCAAATAACAATAGTTTTATATAATTGGTTCCATTTGAATGGATTTGTTGGAAGGTTGTGGCTCAATTTAACCTTCTAGTGAAATAAAAAATTTAGTTGGGAGGCAAACAGGTGTGTTGACAATATTGGTTGGTTACTATTTATGGCAATGGAGACCATGACTTGTGAGACATCTTTACTCTTGACGAAGGTCGATCGATTTTAGAGTTTGCTACAGCTCACGACTTGGTAGTAGCGAACTCTTTCTTCAAGAAGAGAGATGTTCACTTGATCACCTTTCAGAGTGGGGGTCACAACGCCCAGATTGACTATCTGCTGGTGCGAAGAAGTGATCTTAGAGCATGTAGGGACTGCAGGGTTTTCCCTGGCGAGGTATGCTCATCCCAACACAAATTGTTAGCATTGGATGCACTCTTCGAGAGACGACAACCAAGGAGAGTTGGGACTAGGTTGCCAAGGATTCTAAAGTTTTAGAAGGACTTTCTACTCAGTCGGAGGACCTGATGGCTAGAGGCGCGGAACAGATGTGGAACACACTTGCCGGCATCATTAAGGACGCAGCAAATGATTCCCTTGGTGTGGTTAGCGGGGCAGCGAGGACCCAGCCGACAAGCAGGGAATCGTGGTGGTTTAGCTAGGAAGTGCAATCCAAAGTTGCAGTGAAACATTCTAGGTTCAGAGAGATTCTTTTGTGCCGAGAGGGCCACCAAGCAGACATTACCGCCGCAGAAGAGAGGTATAAAGTAGCTAAAAGAGAAGCGAAAAAGGCAGTAGCTAAGGCGAAGGACAAGGCGGACGAAGATTTGTATAAGAAATTTGACTCCAAATAGGGGGCTAACGATATATTTAGGATTGCTAAAGCCCGAGAGAGAAGAAAGAAGGATTTAGGAAACGTAAAATATATCAAATATGAAGGCGGACGGACCATTGTGAACGATGAGGGTATTAGGAAGAGATGGGGAGAGTATTTCTCCTCTCTTTTCAACAGAGGGAGTACTGAAAGAAGCGAGGAAGAAGAGAACCCTAGTCAACGGCCAGAGTGCTACTATTCGAGGATTAGCCAACCCGAAGTGAAGGTTGCATTTCAGAAGATGGGAAGAAACAAAGCAGTAGGGTCGGACCAAATCCCCATAGAAGCCTGGAGGTGTCTGGGTGACGAGGGGATAGAATGGCTGACTTGCCTCTTCAACAAGATCTTTTCTGGTGCTAAGATGCCAAAAGAATAGAGACTCAGTGAAGTCATCCCCATCTACAAGAACAAGGGGGATGTGCAAGTATGTAGTAATTATAGGGGCATTAAGCTTCTTAGCCACACCATGAAGCTTTGGGAGAGAGTTATCGAGAGAAGGTTGAGAAGGGAGACGAGGGTGTTTGAGAACCAATTTGGTTTTATGCCACAAAGGTCTTCGATTGAAGCTATTCACCTTCTCAGAAGTCTCATTGAGAAGTATAGAGAAAGACAAAAGGACCTGCATATGGCGTTTCTCGACCTTGAAAAGGCTTATGATAGTGTTCCTCAAGAGTTGATTTGGAGAACTCTTATTGATAAAGGAACCCCAAGGAGATACGTGAGGCTCATTAAGGATATGTACGGGGGGCTAAGACCCGTGTACGGACCACAGTGGGGATCTCAGAGTTTTTCCCTATGGAAGTTGGGCTCCACCAGGGTTCTGCCATTAGCCCTTAACTCTTCGCCCTGATTCTAGATGAGTTATCTCGAGGGATACAAGAGGGTGTCCCGTGGTGAATGATTTTTGTTGATGACATTGTATTGGTGGCAGAATCGGCGGAAGGGCTAAACATCAGACTTGAGCACTGGAGGGAGGCTCTTGAAGACAATGGTCTTCGGGTGAGCAGAGAGAAGACTGAATACCTGAGATGTCATTTTGGGAGGATTGAGTCAGGCCACCACAAAGAAATTGATATTCGAATCGGTGACCAGATCCTGCCACCCAAGGATTCGTTTAGATATCTAGGATCGATGATTCACAAATCAGGGAGGATTGATGATGACGTAACCCACCGGATTATAGCAGGTTGGGCGAGATGGAGGGCGGCGTCGGGAGTCCTTTGTGACAGGAACGTCCCCTTTAAGTTAAAGGGAAATTTTTATAAGGTGGCGATTAGACCTGCTATGTTGTATGGGTCTGAGTGTTGGCCCATCACCAAGGCCCATGCTAACAGGGTAGAAGTGGCAGAAATGAGAATGCTAAGATGGACTTGTGGTAAAACCTTGCTTGACATGATCCCAAACGGAGTCTTCAGAGCAGAACTCGAAGTCAAGAATATTATCTCGAAGATGAGGGAAGGAAGGTTGACGTGGTTCGGTCATGTCAGGAGGAGGCCACAATAAGCGCCAGTAAGAAGAGTCGAAGCCCTAGTAGTAGATGGTGTGAGAAGAAGGGGGAGACCCAAACTCAGGTGGGAGGATAGACTTAAGCTCGACATGAAGGAGCTTGTCCGAGGACATGACCTCAGATAGGAAGGCGTGGAGAGATAGAATTAGGATCGGCGGGTAGTACCGGCGAGGTGTTTAGTGGGTTTAGGTTGCTTTAGGCGCTTAGTGGGCCCGTGCGTAGCTTTTCCTTGTTTTGTGTTTCTCCCTTAGGTTTTCCTGGTTTCTCTTACCCCTGCGTTTTTGGTGCCTCGTATTTGCTTTGCCTCAGCTTTAGGCCCCGCGCGTTGCTTTGCTCTGCTTTGTGTTGCTTCCTTAGGTTGGTTTGCTTTGTTCTGTTCGCGTGTTTTGCCTGCTTGTTGCATGTTGTCTGCTGACTTTTTTCTTTCTCTTCGTTTTTCTCTTACCCTCACACCTGTACTTGTCGGAGGTCTCGTTGGAAGCAGTCTCCCTACTCCCGGGTTTATCTTGGGGTAGGGGTAGGATCTATCTACATTCTACCTCCCCCATATCCTGCCCCGGTAGGATTGGGTTTTTTGTTGTTGTACATTTTTAGCAGTCCTTCTACAAAATAACCAAATAAATTTTCTTTCAAACCTAACAAAAGCCTTCTAAAGTAGAGTGTAGATGATCGATTTTCGTCTTATTGACCACTTGTATTGATTTACTTGACGTTTTCCTGCGGGCTTTGATCAATGTTAGTGATTGTTGAAATATATTGTGTTAATACAAATAGCGTCCCAAAAACGTTATTTATATTCTTTGATCTTTCATTAGTTTTGTTAATGACAAATATAAGGAATATCTTTTAGCAAATAATAAATACTAGCTTAGTCTCTTGAGTACACACTTTACACTTCACATATTAACTTAGAATTACAAGTTTAGTAACTTGTTTCCTTAAAAGGAAACTTTAATTCATAAACTATGCCATGACATCATTGTATGCATCACATACAATATCTTTGATATATCTTGGTTAGATATGCAAGCAACATAGTTGACATTTGAAGATCTTGGATGATATGGTAAGATACAACTAAGATATGGTAAGAGACAACTATTACATAGCTGTCACATCCCACGGATCCAAGTGTTATAAGGGACGGATCCCTTTTGAGGGATCCGCCGGATCCGTGAGCTGAAGATCAGCTTGCCTATAAATAGGAAGCTGATCATTTGGCTCTCTCATCACTCATATAGCTTAAACACATATATTCATTCAGTACATATCTTACTAACATCATTCATAGTTGCTTTTCACTTTGATCATCCATTTTGTAGAAAGGAGATCAAGCATTCAAGGATCTACAGAACCGTAATCCTTTAGTTGCATTACTGTGTGATCTTGTAGTTTGTTTCACACATCATATCTATCATTTGTAATCAGTGAGTGTGGTTAGTACTTTAGTCCTTAAAGTACAAAGAGTGTAGGGAGTGGTTGTACCCTTGTAAAGAACTCGACATCTAGCTTAGTGTCGGTAAAGTAATTAGGCGACGTCAGGTTGGTTCTACCTTGTGAAAGAACCCGGTGTTTAGCTTAGTACCGGAAAAGGAAGTAAGCGACGTGTAAAGGTTTTCTCCGCCTAGGAAAGGAGTTTGTTTCTTAGTGAAAGATAAACTCTCGAGTAGGAAACTCGGGGAGTGGAGTAGGGCAAGGAATAGAGTTCTTGTAGCCGAACCACTATAAACAACTGTGTCGTGTGGTTTGATCTTTCCTCTCTTTATCTTTTGTTTACATTGTGTGATTATTTATTTGTGATTGTTTCCTTTGAATTAACATATAGTAACAAAGCGAATAAAACTTTAAAAACGGTAAAAAACTATTCAACCCCCCTTCTAGTTTTCCACAATTGGCATCAGGAGCTACGTTACTTAAGATCTTTAAAATATATTGTATTTTAAAACTTAAAACGATCCATGGATTTTGAAAACTTTAAAGAAGGGCAATCTATGCAGAGACCACCTCTATTTGAACAAAATTGTTTTATTTATTGGAAAAAATCGCTTTGAGACTTATGTAAAGTCAAAGGATATAGATCTATGGTATATTATAGTTGATGGTGATTACAAGCCTATTTGTAATAATATTTCGGGTGGTCGGGATGATGGAGCTTCTCTTACTCGTCACAGTGATGAGCAAAAGAAACTAATTGCCAAAAATAACGAAGCCAAATGATGCTTTATAATGCCTTACCTAAGAAAGAATATGAAAGAGTTTTTATGTGTTAAAACGGCTAAGGATATTTGGCAATCTCTTATTATCACACATCAAGGAAACTCACAAGTAAAAGATAACAAAATTGATCTTCTTGTCCAACAATACGAACAATTTGTTATCTCTGAAGATGAGACCATTGATAGTGCGTTTGCTAAGTTCAATACTATAATTACATCACTTAAAGCACTTGATGAATCTTTTTCTAGCAAGAATTTTGTCAGGAAATTTCTAAGAGCACTCCATCCGAAATGGAGAGCAAAGGTGACAGCTATTGAAGAATCTAAGGATCTCTCAAGCATGACACTGGATGAGCTCATAGGAAACCTAAAAGTTCACGAAATGATTATGGAAAAAGACTCGGAAATTGTCAAAGGCAAAAAGGAGAAGATTAAGTCTATTGCCTTGAAAGCCAAAGTCGAGTCAAGTGATGATGAGTCTTGTTCAAACAGTGATGATGAAGAATATGCCATGGCCGTGAGGGATTTCAAGAAATTCTTCAGGAGACGAGGAAAGTTTGTAAAACCACCTCGTGATGAAAAGAAATCCTCTCGGAAAGATCGTGACGATAAGAAAGGTAAGGATGATAGGAAATGCTATAGGTGTGGTGACTCCAGTCACTTAATAGGAGAATGTCCAAAGCCTCCAAAGACCAAGTCTCAAAGAGCCTTCGTTAGTGGAGCTTGGAGCGATAGTGAAGGAGATGATGATGATGAGCCTAAGAACAACGAAATTGCACTTATGGCCGATGACACAGAAGAGGTACATTCTGATTCATACTCCTTTATAGATGATGAAACCTTAGAAGTAGAATATAACAAACTGTGTGATGTCACTTTAAAAATCATAAACAAAAACAAGTTTTTGAAAACAAAGACAACACTTTTAGAAAATGAAATATATTGGCTTAAAGAAAAAGCAATAAGAATTGAAAAAGGTAAAGTTAGTAAGGAAACATGTGTGTCTTGTCAAGAACTAAAACTTGAACTAGAAACCTTAAGAACCACACAGGAAGATTTAATCAAACAAAATTCAAAGTTTAAAAGGTTTGATAAAAACATAAGTTGTGCAGATGAAATAATGAAAATGCAAAAGCTACCTCATGATAAAACAGGACTAGGCTTTATGAAACTAGGAACCTTAAGTGATTATAAGGAACAGACTGTGAATAAAACTGATTCAACCAAGTTGGACACCCACGGATCCGACGGATCCAAAAATTTGGATCCGCCAGGTATATCCAAGGGATCCGCGGGTACAGAAGTTGAACAGAAGGTTCACAAAGTCGACCGTTCCGAGTTTGTTAAAGTTACTAAGAAACCTAACAGTAGCATAACCAATAATAAACACAAACCAGCAGTATCTTTAGGAAGAGGTCAAGCTAGAAATGAATATAGAGTTAAAACGGATCAACAAAGACCTCAGATGAGTTTTCCCAAACACCCCTTTCCAAAGAGTATAGTTAATTCACAACACACTTATCAAAATAATTGGAACCAAAACATGTCTAGAAACTTTCATGGTCCTAATTATATGCCGTGGAACAATTGTCCACCTTTTCAGTACATAAACCATGATAATGTCATGCTTAACCCAAACGGACCCATGAGATATTGGGGACCAAATGCTTGAGTCTTTTATGAACTTAGGTATGCTTGAAAGTTGATCTTGAACCTGATGAGTGGATCAAAGATAGTGGGTGCTCAAGACACATGACGGGAAACAAAAATCTTTTCTCAACCTACCAAGTGTATGACGGAGGTAATGTCACATTCGGTAGCAAGCTTAAAAGTAAAATCATCGGAAAAGGTACAATCTCTCATGACTCTCTATCTATTGATGATGTTGCTCATGTAGATAATTTAGGATTTAATCTACTTAGTATAAGTCAATTATGCCGCAAAAAGTATAACGTCCTTTTCAGTGAAAATGGAAGTAAAATACTTAAAGATGGCATAACCGTAGGAAAAGGTGTTTTAAAGAATAATGTCTATGTTATGAAATTAGATAAAACACCTAAAGATAAGTTATGTCTTACCTCCTTGGACGAAAACTCAACTCTATGGCATCGACGCTTAGGTCATGCAAATATGAGGCTTATTCAATCCTTGTCTTCCAAAGAACTCGTTAGGAACCTACCCAAGTTGAAATATGACCAACACTTTTGTGATGCTTGCAAAATTGGGAAACAAATACATAGTAGCCATAAGGCTAAAAACATGGTATCAACATCTAGATGCCTAGAGTTATTACATATGGATTTGTTTGGCCCGTCGGCTATACAAAGTTATGGAGGAAATTTTTACACTTTAGTCATAGTAGATGATTACTCTAGATATACATGGACAAAGTTTTTGAAAACTAAAAATGAGGCATTTGATAAATTTGAAATTCTAAGCAAGAAAATTCAAAATCAAATAGGAAGTAATATAGTATCTATTAGAACTGACCATGGTCGAGAATTTGACAATGAAATTCAATTTGGAAATTTTTGTGATAATAATGGAATAACTCATAATTTCTCGGCTCCTCGTACACCTCAATCTAATGGTGTAGTAGAACGTAAAAATAGAACAATTCAAGAAATGAGTAGGACTATGTTAAATGAACAAAACATACCACAAAAGTTTTGGTGTCACGCTGTAGATACTTCTACTTATATCCTAAATAGAGTTTTAATTAGACAATTTTTAAATAAAACTCCTTATGAAATTTATCGAGGCAAAAAGCCTACATTAGGATATTTTAGAGTTTTTGGAAGCAAGTGCTTCATTCTAAACACAAAGGACTATCTCACTAAGTTCGACCCAAAGTCGTATGAAGGTGTATTCCTTGGGTATTCACAAAACAGTAAAGCATACATTGTATTAAACAAGGAAACATCAAGAGTCGAGGAATCGTTGAACGTAACATTCAACGAAAGTCCACCTCCCTCTAAGACATCACCTTTGGTAGATGATGACTTAGTTGAAAGTCAAATGGTTAATGATATTGAAAACATTGAAAACGACAATGAACCCATAAAAGGAGAAATTATTAATATTAAAGAAACTAAAAGTCATCCATTAGAAAACGTCATAGGAAAACTTAATGAAAGAACATTAAGATCCAAAGCTCAAAATGAAAGCAATTATTTTTGTTTTATTGCAACGGTTGAACCCAAAAACATAGACGAGGCAATAAAAGATGAATCTTGGGTAATTGCTATGGAAGAAGAACTAAATCAATTTATTAGAAATGATGTTTGGACATTGGTTCCTCCACCTAAAAACCAAACCATAATCGGCACTAAATGGGTCTTTAGAAATAAAATGGATGAAAATGGTATTGTATCTAGAAATAAAGCTAGGCTAGTAGCTCAAGGCTACAATCAACAAGAAGGTATAGATTACGATGAAACTTTTGCACCCGTAGCTAGACTTGAGTCTATTAGGATATTACTTGCATATGCATGTGCACATGATTTTAAGTTATTTCAAATGGATGTCAAAAGTGCTTTCTTAAATGGGTTTATAAATGAAGAAGTATATGTTGCACAACCTCCCGGCTTTGCCGACTTTGAAAAACCAAATTATGTTTTCAAACTTAAGAAAGCTTTATATGGACTTAAGCAAGCACCAAAAGCTTGGTATGATCGACTTAAGACTTTCCTAGTTGACCATAAGTATACCATGGGCCTAGTAGATAATACTCTCTTCACCAAGAAAAAGGGATCACATATTATCATAGTCCAGATATATGTGGATGACATTATATTCGGTTCAACTTGTCAAGAGTTATGCGACGATTTCTCAAAAATCATGCATGACGAGTTTGAAATGAGTATGATGGGGGAACTAAACTTTTTCTTAGGTCTCCAAATTAAACAATTAGAAGATGGGATATTCTTCAACCAATCAAAGTATATCAAAGATATGCTTAAGAAGTTTGGTCTTGAAGACTCAAAACCCATGAGAACACCCATGTCCTCCGAAACCAAACTCACTAAGGATGAAGAAAATAAATCCGTAGATAGCACGAAATATAGAGGAATGATTGGTAGTTTACTCTATCTTACGGCTAGTAGGCCTGACATTATGTTTAGTGTTTGTCTATGTGCACGTTTTCAAGAAGATCCAAAAACGTCCCATCTTGAAGCCGTTAAAAGAATATTTAAGTACATCAAAGGTACTACACACTTAGGATTATGGTATCCCAAAGGAACGGGTGTAGAAACCATAGTGTATACCGACTCAGATCATGCTGGTGACTATGTTGATAGGAAAAGTACTAGTGGTATTTGTACTTTTGTAGGATATTGTCTCACATCATGGTTCGCTAAGAAACAAACTGCCCTCGCAATCTCAACAACAGAAGCAGAGTATGTGTCTGCAGGAAAGGCGTGTCAACAAGCACTGTGGATGAAACAAGCTCTCGTCGACTATGGAATTGAACTCAACAACATTCCCATTCTTTGCGACAACAAAGGTGCTATCGATTTAAGCAAAAATCCAGTCCAACACGCTAGAACCAAACATATTGAAATACGCCATCACTTCCTTCGCGACAATGTACAGAAGGGAATCATCTCAATTGAGAAAGTTTCCTCAGAGGACAACATTGCCGATATCCTCACTAAACCACTTAAACGTGAACCTTTCAACTATCTTAGACTTGGATTAGGATTAATGGAACCTAGTGATTAGGAGAAACATTAGTATAGACATTAGTTTAGCCACACACGACACTAAACCAAAACATGTGTTCTGAATCCGCGGATCCAATCGTCAACAAAGACGGATCCTTTGTCTGGGATCCGCCGGATCCGCCACATGCTAAGTCCAGTTTATTATTTAATAAACAAGAACAACTACTATTCATTCCTCACTCCAAAACATATCACCTTACTATAACTCGACACACACTTAATCTCCATCATATTTTGGACCATTTTCTTCCACTAATTTGTGTTTCTAACATCACTGTAAGTATTCTTATCACATTTATACTCCTGATCTGCGTCTAGGATTTCCATTTCATGCACAAAACCAAACTTGGGGTATATGCATAATTCTTGAAAAATCATGAAGCATATTTATTGCATTATACTTAAAAACATGTTTTTCTTAGTTAGGAATTGCATCTCATAGCACATTGTCTTAATTTAACAAAAACCCCATGAAAATTTTTCACTTAAATCTTCTAACGACTAGGTAAAAATTTTTTTTCTTACATTGTTCATACAAATGCAAAAACGTTATCTTTTAGACTTCACTTGCATAATGTCTCTTGAATGCTAAAGGGAATACATAACTAATATGTATTTTCGGGTACATTCAACCGTAGCTACATTGAAATAGGAGTGTTTGGGTTATCTCTCGTTTTATAAACAAAACTTGCATAAACTAATTTTTCTTGCATCAAAAGGAGTCGAGATAACCGCACCTCCACATCGTCCCCATGTAGGCACACACTAGGAATCTTACACTTCCTTTAATCATTTTAACTAAAATTATGTAACTTTTTGTAATTAGGAAAATCATGCCTCCCGCAACCAACTACGATCACAAGAAAACCGTTAACTACTTACCCAAAGTCCACAAAACCAAGGGTCTAACCGATGCCCAAATCGAAATTTTCAAAGTCTTAGAGAAAAAGTATGTTCATGAGGGTAGAGCCGTAGATGCATCATTTTATGAAGGCACTCAACTTAGGGAACAATTAGCCGCAATTCAATTTGATTCTCTTTTAGACATAGACGAGCCAATCATTCCTAGGTTCATACTTGAGTTCTATGCTAGTGTAGGTCTTACCTCGAGTGATGAAGGTTACTTAAGTCTTCATTTTACTCTAAATGGAAATCTTGTCAACATCCCTCTTGATCAATTTGGTGAGGTCTTAGGAATTCCAAGTCAAGGTACATGTATTTACTCGGACAAATGGTCCTTAACAATCTTAGACTCCAATCTCGATAGGACGGCACGATATGCCACTCCTCTCCAATCAAAAGAAGTGATTAGGGACCATCTCTTCATTCCTAAGAACAACCCCACAAGAATGTATCGTGGTCGTGAAGTTGCTAGAGATCCATTCGCAATGGAACTTAATGAACTAAGACCCGAATTCAAGAAGATGGAGGATGTGTTAAGGGCAAATGTGATGTGCACCATAGGAAACCGTGATCATATCAATGCTTGTTTATGTCACATGATGTACAACATCTCTACTCGTCAACCCTTCAATCTTGCCTATTATGTTGCCAAACGAATGTGTGACATTCCGGTTCAAAGCAAGATTGCAATGCCTTATGGTATGCTCTTAACCCGACTTTATAGAGCCTTTGCACCCGCTCGTCCAAACCATCTAGGCTTTGTTCCGGATTACAATGAAATTGAACACACCTTCGTTCCTTTGAGTGATTTTAGGGTTAGTGTTGATAAGGGCAAACGTCCTCGTGTTCCAACATCATCCTCATCATCTTCCATGAGTGAAGATGATGGTATGCCAAATTCTAGGATTCCTCCACCCGAATACTTGAGCCATCTTCCTCCAATTCCACATGAATCCGCTGAGTATCGAAACATCAAAGGAATGGTGAAGAATCTGGGGCGTTGGATGATGAAATTACACAAGGGGATGAAGAAGTTGAAGAAGAAGCTGAGTTAATGGAGTGTTTGGTTTTAAACAATGTTGGATATTGTGTTGTTAAATTTCTATGTGTCTTGAATTTATCTGATAATACTTATTGTGTATGTGTAATAACTAACACTTGCAGGTAGATAACCATCATGGTTATCAATTTTCCGGGTGATTGCCTATGTTTGGCATAACACCTAAAACGGTAAGTTTCTAAGTATGGATTAAACTATGTGCAATCATGTGTTAATGTTATCATATTTAGTTGTTTTGCTATACATATTAGATGTTAAGTAAGGTCTAGGTGAATTTTCGGGTTTTCGTCGAAAAACGCAAAATATGACATATGTTCTGTTTACTTTCTTAGTTTTAGGCCTACGGATCCCGCGGATCCCAAAACAGGGTTCCGCCAAGGCTTATCGTTGGATCCGCCATCCGCCTACCTGCGGATTTGGCGGATCCCAGAATATGGTTCCGCCTTTTATCCACTTTGGATCCGCAGGTTTCCCAGCAAAATTCTAAAACTTTTTCGACTCATCCCGATTCTTAAATCTTAGTGTTTAGTATCATTTAGGATTCATGTACTAATCATAATTCATCTTAGAATCATTTAGGAATTCTTAGAAACTTAGGAACAAAATTTCCCACCAAAATTTAAATTTTTAAACTTTAGGTGTGAGTTACCAAACCAATACAAAGAAGGAACCCTTTTTAGGGATCCGTCAAATCCGTGGACATATCAAATCATAGATTTTCCACTATCCTCTTGTATTAACTGCATATCCAAAACATATTACTTAACCAAAGCTCAATGGATTGACTTCATTGATATGACCTGCAAAATTTTCTGTTCCAAATCATTTAGAACCCACATTCTCTATTTGGATTCACATCAAATCCAAACACACAGACTCACAAACCTTCTGTCTATAAATTAGCACTTTAGGATCATCACTTCACACCACAACCATTTCCTCTCCTGTACATCTTAGCTATCATACTTCACCATGACCAAGTCACACAACTCTTCCACATCTAGAACTACAAGAAGAACAGCCCGCATCAGTGTCAAACCTTGTTGTTTTATCAACTTAGCAAACTCCTCATCTGAGGAAAATTCTCCTCTCAATATATCATCACCCATTGCTAGTGAAAATTTCCTTACACTCTCCACCCCAACACCATCACATGTTGTTATAAAAACACCACCACCAACCGTTACTCCAATAGCCACTACTCCACCACCGGCTCCATCACAGACTGTTAGATCACCATCACCACCAAAATCACCTAAACTCCAACCCTTGGAATTATTTAGGACTCCTCCTACATCACCACATCTTGATGACTTAGAAGAACTTTCACCAAAATTACCCAATCTTCCACCCATGACCTTCGAAGGTCAACAACCCATGCTTTTTTACCCGGTTTACCCGGATATCCATGGCCCTTTATACCATGATGCCCAATCATCCCAACCTCAACCACAAACTCTATCACCCACATCCACTCTCGTTGCCATTGACGAGGCAATGTGGATGAATATGCCTCAAACCCAAGAAGAGATTAGTGAAGAGCTCAATCGTCTCTACACTCTCTCGGGTATGGCTGACCATCGCCTTCATGAAGCAATGGACATCCAAAACATTCTTATGAACTCCCTCCAAACACCACAACAACCATCCAACAACAACAACAATCAACCACCATCACCACCACCACCACAAAACTTGGACCCTAGTCTTCCGCCCGGTTTCTCAACTCATGATTGCGCACATTGTGAGAGAACGGCTCATTTGGCCCAAAGGACCAACATCTTGGTCCATGAGCTTCAAAACGAGATGAGGTTCATCTTGAACCATGTTCTTGAACGTTTAAATGCAATCTCTCATCCTTCTCAATAGGAGCTCTTTAGATTAGTTGTTTGGATTTTTATTTTTTTAGTTGTTTGTTTAGGACCTTTTTATTTTTTGGATGTCTTCTTATTTGTAACATCATTTCACTATTGTGACTTTTGTCACAAAATTTTCAATCTATATGAATGTGATGTTTTTATGCTTATGAGTGATCAACATATTGCATATTATCATTATCATTATGAACTAACATTCCTATATTGCATACATTATATCTTGCATATGATTACTTTAGGTACAAATTAACATCAGACACTTAGTTTGACTTTCTAAAGTCAAACATATTGAAAAGCTTGTTTGGAAAAACACTTAACAAGCATTCTACTTCTTCATTGAAGTCATTTCATAACTAACACTTCTTTTACAGCATATCATACCCTTCAATAGTATACGAGAAGTGAGGAGTATACATCGAGGGGGAGCATCTCATAAGCATCTCATATACTAACCGTTTGTTTTGTAGATTCATGCATCATTTACTTGATTACTCCATTTAGGGGAGTATAAAACAAGGGGGAGCTCTTAAAGTTCTCAAAATCGCATTCCGCTTCGCTACTCTTTTTGTTTCGACAAAAAGGGGGAGAAAGGACTAAGTTTGCATCAACTGTGAATTATCACAGTACATACATTTTTTTTTTTACAAAACTTTTCTTTAAATAAACAAACTTAATATATATTTTTAAGAACTCATGCTATATTTATTCTCTTGCTCAAAAATATACTTTATGTTTTGTCATCAACAAAAAGGGGGAGATTGTTAATACAAATAGCGTCCCAAAAACGTTATTTATATTCTTTGATCTTTCATTAGTTTTGTTAATGACAAATATAAGGAATATCTTTTAGAAAATAATAAATACTAGCTTAGTCTCTTAAGTACACACTTTACACTTCACATATTAACTTAGAATTACAAGTTTAGTAACTTGTTTCCTTAAAAGGAAACTTTAATTCATAAACTATGCCATGACATCATTGTATGCATCACATACAATATCTTTGATATATCTTGGTTAGATATGCAAGCAACATAGTTGACATTTGAAGATCTTGGATGATATGGTAAGATACAACTAAGATATGGTAAGAGACAACTATTACATAGCTGTCACATCCCACGGATCCAAGTGTTATAAGGGACGGATCCCTTTTGAGGGATCCGCCGGATCCGTGAGCTGAAGATCAGCTTGCCTATAAATAGGAAGCTGATCATTTGGCTCTCTCATCACTCATATAGCTTAAACACATATATTCATTCAGTACATATCTTACTAACATCATTCATAGTTGCTTTTCACTTTGATCATCCATTTTGTAGAAAGGAGATCAAGCATTCAAGGATCTACAGAACCGTAATCCTTTAGTTGCATTACTGTGTGATCTTGTAGTTTGTTTCACACATCATATCTATCATTTGTAATCAGTGAGTGTGGTTAGTACTTTAGTCCTTAAAGTACAAAGAGTGTAGGGAGTGGTTGTACCCTTGTAAAGAACTCGACATCTAGCTTAGTGTCGGTAAAGTAATTAGGCGACGTCAGGTTGGTTCTACCTTGTGAAAGAACCCGGTGTTTAGCTTAGTACCGGAAAAGGAAGTAAGCGACGTGTAAAGGTTTTCTCCGCCTAGGAAAGGAGTTTGTTTCTTAGTGAAAGATAAACTCTCGAGTAGGAAACTCGGGGAGTGGAGTAGGGCAAGGAATAGAGTTCTTGTAGCCGAACCACTATAAACAACTGTGTCGTGTGGTTTGATCTTTCCTCTCTTTATCTTTTGTTTACATTGTGTGATTATTTATTTGTGATTGTTTCCTTTGAATTAACATATAGTAACAAAGCGAATAAAACTTTAAAAACGGTAAAAACTATTCAACCCCCCTTCTAGTTTTCCACATATTGTTTTTGATAAACTTGGTTTCTTAAAAATAGCCTTGTTCAAAATTATCGCCTCAAATTCTCTATGCCTAGTTATATATTACGCGTATGGGGAGTTTTGGTGGATGTTTGTCCATGGTTGGGAAAGTCGGTGGGAATTGGATTCACGTTTTATTTAGAATGAGGGAATGTCACCCGCGTTTCACAGCGGATCTCAAACATTTATTTTGAAAGTATTGCATATTTGATATGTTTCTTTTTATTACCCGATAAGTTATATTAATGAAATTGAACCAAACAATTGAGTACAATTATCATAAGTATAATCTTATGACCTACGAATATGAAAGAGCATATATGAACAACCAAACTAGGGATGGCAGCGGGTTAGGTTTGGGGCGGGGCGGCCACCCTCACCTCCCAACCCGATTAACAAAGTTATCCCTAAACCCGCCCCGATCCCTATGGGGGATCTAATTTGGGCGCCCCGTTGGGGCGCGATGCTCCCCAACCCTGCCCCGTATCAATCGAAGATCTTAACGGATGTCCTCTTTGGATGCAATTCTCGACCAAAGCTACACCATTTCACATTTATTATTATTTTTAGACCGCTTGCAATAACTTAAAGAATTAAAAACCTATTAATAATTAATTATAAATAAGCCTTATTAAGTTTTCAATGATAGTATTATATAGGGTGAAGTCTAAAGATACGCAACAAACTTTCTCAAAAAGAACGAAATACGTAACCAACTAAATCTACTACTAGTAACGCTAAAATACTTTCAAATATTGATCAATGTACGTAATATTGACCGGATGGTGACCTGTTTGACCGGTTAACACTTAGAAAACTTACATTATTGGTCCCTTTGGTTTGTGTTGACTTTCACTGGCCGTCCTTTGACTTTTTTTTTTCTGTTATAAAAGTACCAGTAATGGTCCTTGTTGTTTGCGTTGACTTTCACCTTTAGTTACTTGACTTTTTTTCACTTTTTCGTCTGCATGAATAAATGAAAAAAAAAAATTAGTCTATGAATAAATGAAAAAAAAAGAGTAAATTACACGGATGGTCCTTGTGGTTGGCGTTGACTTTCACGTTTGGTCCCTTGACTTTTTTTTTGCACTCTCGGTCCCTAACTCCGAAACTACTAACACATATGGTCCCTTGACCAAACGTCCGTTTGGTCAAGGCGTTAAGTTGGCTAATAGTGAGGGTATTTTCGTCATTCACTGTAGCATGTCTCTCACATCTCAAACAAACATCAATCAAACAATCACCTACTCCCACATATATTCCACACTCTATTTCTTCTTCACAGTTAATCACCTACTCCCAAATACATTTCTCAAACTCTCTCACACATCATGCGATTAAACTTGTAACAAAATATAGAACCGTTTATCACCACCATCAAAACATAAGGTACAACATCTTTATGCATAACCCATGTCTATTACACACCCTTAACCTATACTAATCCTTATCAAAAACCATCAAATACCCATTTCTTAGAATAAAAAATCTGATCTGGGTTTTCATTTTCTTGGAAAAAAGATGAAGTTCGAATGAGTTGTAACACCTAAAAGTTGACTTACGAGTTTAGAGTTTTCGTTTTCTTGGTTCGTTTTCTTGGTTCATTCGAACCATCAAATACCCATTTCTTAAAATCAAAAATCTGATCTGGGTTTTCATTTTCTTGGAAAAAAGATGAAGTTTAGAGGGTTCTTTATAAAAACTAGAGTAAATTCACTTTTTCGGCGAGTCTACCGGAAAAACCAATCTCCGAGGTATATTTAGGGAAACAGATTTGTAATGTGGTGGCATGTGAAGGTGTGGACCGGGTTGAGAGACATATGACATCGGGTCAATGGAAAACCCGGTTTGAGAATGGTGGGTTTGAACCGGTTGCTGGTGGTGATGGTTATAGAGTGGAGGAGAATAATGGTTGTTTGATGTTGGGGTGGCATACTAGACCTTTGATTACCACTCGGTTAGTCCACTCGGTGGATGAACCTAACAAGTTGGGTCCATCTCAGTTGCAACAAGAATGAAAAAATGATTGGAATTGAGATAATAGCAAGATGATGAGTTGTGTTGATTGCAGCTATTTGTTTTCTATGGATACAAGATCTAGATGAAGGTTGCGACCTCCTACCTACTTGTCATTTTTTTTAGCTTATCCAAAGCTTATGCTTCCGGCTTATTTTTATTTTGTGAAGTCCGTTATGGACATTGGGGGTGTTTGGATGTGTTGTTAGTTAAAGAAGGTAGGGAACTGCTGTAAGAAAAATATAAGGGATTGCTTATTTTATCTGCGTATTTTGATTAATCTAAATATTTCATTTATTTCTCACTTTTTTTCTGCTGTGGTCATGCGTGTTCTTTTTCCATTGAATATACATCTATCAGACTATTAATTAGGCCTTACATATGAACATTGTTCTTGAATAACTATTTACTTGAGGTGTGAAACTTCACCTGTGCATCTGTGACTGATTTGAGTTTGTTGCTTGTGTTAATGTGTTCCTCTCGTGTTAGAATCAGGAGATTATTTAGTTATTTAATTCGGTATCCAAGCTGTTAATAAGGTGTTAATGAGGTAAGGATTATTTGATGGTGGTGTGGTGGTGATTTGATGGTGGTGTGGTGGTGATGGTGTGGTGGAAAATGGGGTGGTGATGGTGGTTTTCAGATATGGTCCTTGTGGGACATTAAAATGACCATAATACCCTCATGTACAAGTCACATGAGGGGCTTTAACGGTCAAAATTGACGGACGTTTGGTCAAGGGACCATCTGTGTTAGTAGTTTCTGAGTTAGGGATCGGGAGTGCAAAAAAAAAAGTCGAGGGACCATATGTGAAAGTCAACGCCAACCACAAGGACCATCCGTGTAATTTACTCAAAAAAAAAGTGAAAAAAAGTCAAGGGACTAAAGGTGAAAGTCAACGCAAACCACAAGGACCATTACTATAACTTTTATAACTGAAAAAAAGTCAAAGGACGACCGATGAAAGTCAACGCAAACCACAGGGACCAATAATGTAAGTTTTCTAAGTGTTAACCGGTCAAACAGGTCACCATCCGGTAAATATTACGTACATTGATCAAAATTGAAAGTATTTTAGCGATACAAGTAATAGATTTAGTTGGTTACGTATTTCGTTCTTTTTAAGAAAGTTTGTTGCGTATATTTAGACTTCACCCTATTATATATAAATAGTGATAAATTACACCGTCAAAAATTACAACTTAAAAATATGAAATTAAACAAGTTTCTAGAATCATAATTTTGCAATCTTACAAAGATAAAAAAACTAATAGAGATTTTTTTTTAATTACGTATATACTAACAAAATACTACATAAGTATAGATATATATGTATACGTGTATATATTATTCAGGCGGGGTGAGGCGTGGATGTTATTTCCCGCTCCCCGCCCCAAGCCCGATTAAAATCCCTGTTTAGGCCCCAAACCCGCCCCGTAACCTGATAAGTATGCCCCGCCCTGCCCGAGTTAGTTCGGGTTTAGGATTTTCCTGTCGGGGTCGGGGTTTTTTTTTCATCCATACCAAACAACCAAAATATCCATAAACATTTTTTTTAACTACGATTTCCGACTTTTTAGCCGACTAATCCACGTGATTTGAACCCACCGCTACACAGACTCAAACCAGGTAAAACTCTTTTACATCATGCCATGTATGTTTAGCATATCTAATAGAACAACCAAACAACCAAAATACCCATAAACACTTTTATATCATGCCATGTATATATTTTGTATCGTCTTTTAAGTAGTTCGCTTAAGTTGAATTTTTCATTTTGATACTTCATTTTTCATAGTTGACACCTTTAATATGTTATCTAGAACATTTATTTAACTTTTATGATTTAAGTTAATTTACATACCAAAATTTTCTTGCATACCAAAAATCAATTATAGTCACTCATTTGCTAGATTAAATAACAAACTCAGTTTCACCCATTTTTTTTCCAAAAATTAATATATCTTAAACCGTTAATCGTTAAGCGAAAAAATTACACTATCGCGACTAGTATTTAATTGTCTTTTTATAAACGGGCACTTTGATATACTTTCGACAAACTTTTTTTAGTCTTTTTTTTTCTACCTTTTTTTTGTCTTTTTTGTTGACATAAATAAATGCTTAAAAACATTATCAATATTTATTCATATCTCTATGCTTTGATGATCACAAAATGTAAACTCATTAAAACATAAACTTATAAATTAAACAAGTACTTAGTTGTAAATATTCACTTCTACAACTAAAATCACTTAAGGTATGAATGAACTAATGCTTAATGCATTATATGATCAAAGGAACATTTTCTTAATAACTAGATTTTTTATAAAACATCAAAAATATTTTATATATTTTTGAAAAACATTTTTGGCATTAAATAAAAATGTTTAATCTTTTATAAAAATATGAATTCAAATTTTTAACCAAAAACAGTTAAAATGTTCCAGAAGAACCTTCCCCACAAAAGGACAAAATTGGCCAACGTTCAGTAGGGGCGGCCCCCTTAATTTTGCTAGGCGGCCCCCTTAATAATTAAGGGGACCGCCCCCGCTCTAGTAGGCCTCCAGCTGTCCAGATTTTTCCCTATAAATACCAGCCTTCCCCTGGATTTTTACTCACCCTTTTGCACTAAAACTTTCTGTTGTAGATCTCATTTCATATCTTAGAAAAACCTTTGATCATGTAATCTTAAGCATTGGTTTCCAAGTGATCCAAGCTTCCACCATCCAAGTGCAAAAGAAGAATACTTCTATCAATCAAGATTAGAAGTATTACAACTTAGTATCATCTTGTTACTTAAGTTGTGTGTTCAACAAAGTTTGTAAATCATTCATTCATTTGTATGTAAGGTGTGTGTTGTAGATTAGTGTTGTGTGTAAGTAGTGAAGATGTTGTATAAGTAGTTGTGGTATAGAAGTTGTGAGGTCAAAATGTAGAAGTCGTGAAGCCGTGGTGTAGAAGTTGTGAAGCCGTAGCTTAGAAGACATGAAGTCCTTGTGTTGAAGTCGTGAAGCCGTAGCATAGAAGCTGTGTAGCGGTCGTGTTGAAGCCATGAAGTCCTAGTCGTGAAGTCCTAGTGTTGAAGTCGTGAAGCCGTAGCATAGAGGTTGTGTAGCGGTCATGTTGAAGTCGTGAAGTCTTAGTCGTGAAGACATAGTGTTGAAGTCGTGAAGCCTTAGCATAGAGGTTGTGTAGCGGTCGTGTTGAAGTCGTGAAGATGTCGTGAAGCAGTCGTGAAGCCGTCGTGAAGAAGTCGTGATTAAGTTGTGTAGAAGTTGTGTTGTGAAGTTGTGAGATTGGTTCTAGCTACGATTAGAACTCGACATTTAGCTTTGTGTCGTTAAACCCGTGTAAGCCAAAGTTGTGTACGGTTTTCTCCGCCATAAGGGAGCTTATTGAAGTTGTGAAGAAAACTCTCTAGCTTGGTGCTCGGGGAGTGGAGTAGGGCAAGGAAGGTGTCCTTGTAGCCGAACAACTATAAATCCCTCGTGTCTCGGTTAGATCTTTCCATCTCTTACTTACATCTTATATTAGGGAGAATTGCGTATATATCCCTCCTAAAACACATAATTGCGTATATATCCGAGCCAAACTCATAATTGCGTATATATCCTTTCCAAACATTAAATTTGCCATGTATATCCAAATTATTTTTTTATGTATTTTTAAATCCCAAAAATACTTGGTAATTATAATTTAGATTGAAATTGACCATCATACCCTTGTATTAAACATATTGTACGATCAATAATAGTTACCTTTTAGTTGTAATTCTTTTTTCTCAACACATCATCTACAACTTCAAACCCTAATATGTGCTCTGGTAATTCTCCCTATAATCTTTGTCCATTCTCTTCTCTTTGGGTTGAATAAAATTCCATTCGGTAGTAACATTAAAGCAATGGGGTCTATTCATTTGGTATTCATATCATGCATGTTCATGCCATGCATACATGAATTAAAGGCCTTATATCCTTTTCGTATGTTTCTGTGATTGGTTACAAACCCTTTTAGGGTTCGATCATATTTAATTATGAACACCAAACCTTTGTTTGTTCGTTAGGATATGTTTTAATGGCAAACGTAAAAAAGGGCATATCATCATAAAGCTCACTTATCGACTCATACATATATATACTTTGAATAAAAAATGATACTCCTCACTTTCTTAGGTACGAAAAAGTTTATTAGGTACTAACAAATAATATAATTTATCTTAAGAAGTTTGCTATGGGTTAAGGTGGAACACATTTAATAGAAAATCAATTGACAGGCTGCATTTTACAATTGATTCACTTTATTCTGTCCAAGCGTGTTGTGGTCTCATTTAAACTGTGGTCGCGTGTGGTGTGGCGAGTGTGGAGTTTATGTTTCGACTCATGTATATGGTATGTATTGGAATAAGGGTTTAAATCTAAGCTTGGCATGCTCATTTAACAGGTAATGGATTTAAGTGTCGAGTAGTGTTGTTTGGTCTCGCTAAAATGTACCGAGGAGGAAGTTTAAAAGGCGTGTATCGACTAGGTTTCATGTGGTGTGTCTGGGTGTTATTTTGGGAGTCGTAAAGTGATGAATGGTGTGCGTACTAAAAAGTGTGTAAGTGGGTACGAACGTGTGTGTGTTTTGTGTCAAGCTTAGCTCATCGTTAATGTGTTAAAAGTGTTCATTAAATCAGCTAAGCCTAATTTGTCAATTATGAAGCCGAACCAAACCTTTGTTTGTTCGTGGTGTTGAGTTAAAAGTCATGGTTTCTTTAGTTCATATAGCGTTGTTGTGATGGACATATATGAAGTTAAGTAGTCTCAATCATCAGTTTCTTGCCCGATTATTTAAACCTGATTACATGCTACATACAGTAAACACCTTTTGCCAAAGCTACATTATTTGTCAAAAGGCACAAAAGTATATATAATGTTTCCCATCTGATTATGTTAATATTCTTTTGTTGTTGTAAAAAGTGGCAGGCAATGATGATATTGTTAATATTCCTGTTCATGACTCATCGATACCAATATTGGAGAACGTGCTTCACTCACCAATTGTCGAGTATGTTTATATGATTTTATTAAAGCTCCTACTTTTTACTCTTTCTAGTTCGTAATATCGTTATGTACTTATTTTTACTTCTAGGCAAGTATCATCCAAGTACAAGCTAAAACTAAGATACAAAGGCTTCTTTAAGATGGTTAAGAACTCAAATAGGAGAAAATATTGTTTTGGCTCCCAAAAATGTATCTATATGGACACTTGCTCATTCGACTTCAATGAACTGAATGAAGAAGTCTTGAAGCGTTATCCATCACATAACAATCAAGTTTTCTCAATTCTTTTTGTTGACAAGTATGCTCAAGAGCAATCTTTTATTCAGCTAAATTCTGATGAGAGCTTCAAGGTTATGCTTGGTATGTACGAAAAAGAAAAAGAAATAACAATTTATGTGACCACAAATAAGAATCTTGGGACAAGTAATACTCAACAAAGGTATCACCAATATTTGTATGTATCTTACTGCAAAGTTTGTATTCATGTCACATATCGAACAATATTTTGGTGCAGTGGTCAACATGAAGTTATTGAAGAACCACAAGGTGAAGGTAATTCAGATTATTATCCAAGCGATGAAAGCTACTTCAGCCATAATAGCAGTGATGATGATAATAATGATGATAACGATGAGGAGATATCAAATTGTGAAATTGAAAGTTACTCAAAAACTTACTCAAACAGAAAGAAAAGTTCAAGTATGAAAATAAAAACAAGATTCCCAAACGTGATTGCTTTTAGAACAGCTATGAATCATCATGCAATCATAAATGAGTTTAGTTACTACACTGAGAAAAGCGATTTTGAACGATTCACAGCAAGGTGTGAACACGAAGAATGCCCATGGAGAATTCACGCTTCTCGTTTGGAAGATAAGGTTACATTTGAAGTAAGTATATAACTGCATAAAATTACATCATATAACATGCATGTTTTGTTTAAGTGAATGAATTTTTACTCATGCAGGTTAGAAAATTGGTAGAAAAACATACATGTACTCGAAGTAACATGGGTGGCAATAAGCATGCCACTCAAGCATGGATTGCTAGCGTAGTTACCGACAAGTTAAAATCTGATGGGAATGCAACTGTAGGAGAGCTTAGGAAATGGTTAATGAAAAAGTACAATGTTAACATACCATACCACAAAGTCTTTAGAGGGAAGGAACAAGCCTATTCTGAAATGTATGGTAAGTGGGAAGACTCTTTTCTACAAATGGATGAGTTCAAAGAGGAACTACAAAAGAGGAACCCGGGAAGTGTTGTTGATATTGATTCTGAGATAATCGATGAAAAAAAGTGTTTTAAACGTTTTTTTATTTCACTAGCTGCTTGCTCTAAAGGGTTTCTTTCTGGTTGTCGTCCTTACATTTCTCTGGATGCTTGTCATCTAAAAGGTAAGTTCAATGGTGTACTAGCCGCTGCCACGGGTATCGACGGTAACAACTCCATTTTTCCATTAGCGTACAGTGTCCTTGAATCAGAGAATACAAATTCTTGGACATGGTTTCTTGAGTCAGTAAAAAAGGCTATCGGGACACCGGAGGGTCTTGTTATATCATCGGATATGCAAAAAGGTTTAGCATCAGCTATTATGCAAATTTACCCAACTGTTGAGCATAGGGAATGCATAAGGCATTTGTATAACAACTTTAAGAAAACATATCGTGGTGACTTCTTCAAATCAAACCTTTGGTGTGCTGCAAATACTTATTGTATTATTGAGCATGATAGATTTTTAAAGGAGATTGCTAATAAAAGTGAAGATGCAATTAAATATCTTGCTTTGAACCATAATAAGATATGGAGCCGAAGTAAGTTTGGCACCATAGCCAAATGTGATTACATGACCAACAATATTTCAGAAGCATTTAATTCATGGATAGGAGCATGTCGTTATCAGCCTGTGCTTGATCTTCTTGATGACATTAGAGAAAAGATTTTGAAGCGACTTGATGAGCAAAGAAGGATTGCTACAACATGGAATGGTACATTGGTTCCTATGGCTAAGAAATATCTCATCAGTATCTCTAAGGTAAGTAAATTCCCCCTAACAATTTAATTTGTTCTTATATGTTAGTTACCTATATATGTACATCAACGTATCTTTATTTATGTTTTACATGTAGAACTTGGGTGAATATGAAGTTTGCAGAAGCAACGACAATCACGCGGAAGTGAAATATAAAGGAAAACGGTGGGAGGTAATACTAGATGAGAGAAAATGCTCTTGTCGGGTTTGGCAAGTAAAGGGTCTTCCATGTGTTCACGCAGCTGCTTTCATTGCATTCATAAGGGAAAGTTGGGAAAAATATGTTGACCCATATTTCACAATTCAAAAATTCAAAGATGCATATGCTTTTGAGGTCGCTACGATGCCTGGACGGGATCAATGGATGCACCTAGAAACAGTGGAGATGATGCACCCACCTGTTATCAAACGCCCCGCTGGACGACCTAGAAAGAATAGAATTGTACCAGCAGACGAGTCCAAAAAAAGACGCAAGTGTAGGAAATGCCATGGGCTTGGACATCTTCAAAAGACATGCAAAAATCCACCAGTTGAAAGTTCAAATCTTGGTGAAACATCCACCACGAAAAGGTTTCAAATCTTAACCACCTTTTTTTTTTTTTTTTTTTTTTTTTTTTTTTTTTTTTTTTTTTTTTTTTTTAAATCTGGACTTTTTCTCTTAATATTGATTCGAATGATAATGATTGTTTTCTGTTACAGGAGAAGACGGAAGAATACAAAAGGTCAAGAAGGCTCTGCCGAGTTGGGGTCGAGATAGAAAAGCTCAAGAAGACAATTATTTCTAGAAGTATTTGTTGGTTTAGTTACTAAAACACTTGTTATTTTGATATGTTTTCTGTTACAAGAGCTTCTTTAATTCATCTGAACCTACTCTTGTTTATCAAGGAAAGAGCTTCTTTAATTCATCTAGAAGTATTTGTTGGTTTAGTTGCTAAAACACTTGTTATTTGTTGGAGCGTACATTGTCCAATGTGATTGTTTATAAACTGGAGCAAACTGGAGCAAACAGATTGGATAAAAACTGGAGCAAACGGAATTGGATATAAACTGGAGCGACCGATCCTCCTGTAAGCCTTTTTCTTGTTTATCAAGGAAAGAGTTTGCCAGCCATCGTAAAGTTACGTATCTTAGGGTGATAGGATTTTTGAACAATTTTATTTTGTTTTATGTTGCAAGAATGAGCGACATCATTTACATATCCATGCTATCAATTTCAATCTTAGGGGATATATGTGTAATTATTACAACTAATTAAGAAAAAGGTATAATGGTCAACTCCACAGCGAGTCATGGTGATTCTGGTAGCAGCGAGCCAACGAAGCAGCAAAGGAGACTAGGACTATAATATTTTATCACTGAGTCAAAAGCATAATTTACATATCCAAACATCTATAACTTGTTGAATCTCAGGGGATATATGTGTAATTATTACAACTAATTAAGAAAAGGGCATAATGGTCAATTTCAATCTAAATTATAATTATCAAGTATTTTTGGGATTTAAAAATATATAGAATAATAATTTGGATATACATGACAAATTTAATGTTTGGAAAGGATATATACGCAATTATGAGTTTGGCTCGGATATATACGCAATTATGTGTTTTGGGAGGGATATATACGCAATTCTCCCTTATTTATATCGTCATTACTTTTATAACATATAGGCATATATAACTGTTAGTAATAATTAGAAGTTGACTTCAAATATAGATCAAATTGAAACTCCATTCAAGAAACAAAAACTTTTACATTCAATTTAAAAGAATACTTATATAACTAATAATAAGGTTCAAGTTTTATTTTTCATACAAACTTGAATCTAAGTGTTTTAAAAATAAACAAAGGTTTTCATAATAAAATTAAAAAGACATAAAACTATTCAACCCCCCCTTCTAGTTTTCCACATTTTTTTCTTCTTATTTTTTTCGTTGTTGAAACTTGCATAAGAAATTACATATGATTAAACACTAATTTTAATATTCGAATATATATATATATTTATATATATATATATATATATATATATATATATATATATATATATATATATATATATATATATATATATATATATATATATATATATATACATGTAATAAAATAAACATAACTTTTTCTACAATATTTCAAAAGTTTCACCTTTTTTTTCCTGAAAACTTTGTTTTGTTTAAAGGGTTTCTCTGATAAATATATTACTCCAAAAAAATATTAAAGTACATAGGATGAGGATAAATCTCACATCTCAGCCCATTACAGGCAGAACAAACGTACCTATTGTGCCTCAAACAAACACTGTCATAAAATAGACAAACCTATCTTAAGAATCTACGGAAAAAAATGCCAATGAAAACAAATAAAACTACTTTCTAACTCTACCGCGGATACGGATGTCCCATGCGTCACAGAAAGCAAGTTGTTCTTCATTTAAATCATCAACATCATATTCGAAATCATAATAACCATCATAATCTTCATACTCCTGGAGACTTGCATTATTAGTTCCTCCACCAGCATGATTTGGCTTAGCCATAAATCGAGCCATATCATCATCAATATCCTTGAATTCATCACTATCCGAATCTTCCCCTTGCATTTCCATAGTATTACTAGGTTCACATATCGATGTCACATTAGCCTCCTTTTGCATAGGAAACGGCTTACCATCATCACCCAATAGCAAAAGCTTCCCACCAAGCATTTAACTTTCTAGATTATTAATCCCTTCAACCAGAGATTTAGTACTTGTTCTGCCAAATTAATCACTAGGTGCACTTACATGTTTATCCTTGTTCCCATGACCTTCCACTTGGATCTTTTCTTGCGAACTGAAGGATTTGCGACCCTCTCCTTCCTCATCCTCTACCATAGAGCTCAAAACATCAACGGGTTCGATGTGGAAGGAACCGTAGTAGCATTATCATTAGTTTCATTTGGTTTCCTTGGTACCTTAGGTTTATAAATGAACTGTGACTTTGAACCAATTAGACCCCACGAAAAACTTGCCTTGGCGTTCTCATGTTCTTAATAGCATCCGTAGCAAGTTTCTTAGGACACTCATTAGGTACTATATTAGGGTTCGAATCACCAACACGTTTGAATCCGTCTTTGGGGTAGCAGTAGTACCCTTTTCATTCTCCATAACAACTTGCATCACGGGTGAAACAACGTCATTATGGACACTATTCTGATCAGCTCCAACGAGACATGTTCCCGAACTTATCCCCACATTATCACTAGCACGGTTCATACAAGGTTCATCCACAACAATCATAGCCACAGGCGATCGAGTCCACATTAGTCATACGTCGTGGTTGTAATAGTTTTCCATTAGCCCCACGCCTTCTACCCCAAGTATTACACATTGTCGCAGTCAAGTCACTCAGCTTTGGAAAGTTTAAATTATCACCTAGTTCGACAATTGAAGCTTTCAAGTCTACACCACCATTTCTACCATTATTTTTCATATGATTTGCTCCCCTCCCTCCCGAATCCAAGAAACCTTTTTGCATGCTTACATACAACCAGCCTCAATAACAACCACAAAGATGATATAGTAGTACGAACGTGACAATCAACAGAAAGATAAAACAATTTTCAACAAATCCTAAGATCGTATTAAACCATAATGGCACAAAACTTGATACGAATAGGGAAAACACGATCAAGGATAGTTTAGATTGTTTTA
The DNA here is from genome assembly GCA_021014915.2 of Artemisia tridentata subsp. tridentata. NCBI lineage: Eukaryota > Viridiplantae > Streptophyta > Magnoliopsida > Asterales > Asteraceae > Artemisia > Artemisia tridentata. The sequence goes on from CP139506.1 coordinate 337,398,618, forward strand.
ATAATCTTAATGAAACAAACCCACACAAAACTCAAAATGATTATATAAACAATAATCACAAACCCTAAAATAGGGTTGCAATAATCGATTATATAAATGTATAATAACACATAGATTTGATGATTAATGGAGGTTGTATAGAAGAAACGATCAATTTGGACTTGTCTCCAAAATCACCAAAAGAGAGGGTCGACATCTTTTCAACCATATATAACACATTATATTTAAAATTATAGATTAGTGCAGTTAATTCGTGTAAAACACATACATCACGTGCGATTTTAACTACACATGATCTTAATCACATGTGATTTTTACCACATGTTATTATAGAAGTTTCACAAAAAAGGGGAAAAGTCTTTGATTTATTGACACATAAATTTTAGTGCAGATAGTTAGTGTTTAAACTTTGATATTAGTGTTAAATCACATATGATATGTAATGTGAATTTCAATACCGAAAAGAAAATGTGAAAAAAAAAAGAAAAAAGAATTAAGGAAAGTATATCAAAGTGTCGTCTATAGAAATATAATTAAATGTCGTCGTGATGGTATAATTTATTTTGTCTAACGATTAACGGTTTATGAGATATTTAAATTATAAAAAATGGGTGTAATTTTAATTTAAATATGAATTAATCTTCCTTTTTTTTCTCAATAGGAAAATGAGTGGCTGAAATTTGTTCATTTGGTATATTAGAAACTTTTTATATATAAAAGATCTCCCCTCTAACGTTTATTCTATAAATGTTATTTAAATACCTTAAAAACTTTATATTATTTTGAAATACAAGTAGCCACATACGTTTGTTATTGTAGTCATTTTTATAGACAATCCTAATTTTATTTTCTTTAATGGAAAAATAGATACCAAAAGTTTTTCTTATATGTTTGTAACTTGTAAGAACTAGGGATAAGGTGTTCATCGGTTCGCTTTTTGGTTTATTCGGTGCGGGTTAAAATAATTGAGGCAAAATCGGAAATCGAACTTCGGGTTGACTCGAAAAACCTGAATTACATGAATTACATTTTTTTGAATTTTAATTTTATAGTTTTTTTTGGACCAAATGCATTGAATTATAAGCTTAGACAATGGATACTCAAATATATAGTCAAAGAAGTAAATCACTTATAAGAAAAAGATTTACAAGTTTAGAAATATTATATTCTCATTGAAAAATGTTTTAATGTTTACTTTTTATGTGTGTGTGTGTGTGTGTGTGTATATATATAGGGGCTTTATTTTCAGAACCCTCTTAAGTGCGGGAACTGCGAGAACCACATTTTTACAACTAATAATACACAATGTACATCATTTAATGCTCCATAGCATTTTGTTATTTTTATTTAATTTAAAAGGGTATAATAGTAAAAAACATTTTCATATTATTTTTGTTTTTTTTATAATTTTTGAAATTCGGATTTTTTTTTTTTTTTTTTTTCCAAATTGGCAAAGGTGCATACATGTTTTTTTCCCCAAATAGCCAAGGTACATACACGTTTTCAATTAGTTAAAGTGCATACATGTTTTCAATTTGTTAAAGTGCATACATGTTTTTTCTCCAAATAGTCAAGGTGCATACATGTTTTTTTTAGCTAACACTTTTGTTATGATCATTATTTTCTTTGAAAGTTTGATACGAACATAAATCATTATAAAAAGAAAAACAATATTGATTGACTTAAATTTTACATTTCACTTGATTACAAGTACAAAAACACATGCAATAATCATATATCTTCAAAAGTCGCAAATTATCTTCTTGTATATTCGTGTTCATCCACTTCCCGGTCTTAAATGATATCATCATCTTCATCAATCAATCTGAAACAAACATGCACGAAAACAATTAAACCACAAACAAATAAGAAACGAAAATTAATCACAACAACTAGCATAACACATATGCACAATCTTGTTTTGAATACATACATGTTTTGAAAAGAACATACATGTTTAAAAACACACATGTTTTAAAACATACATGTTTTGAAAAGAACATACATGTTTAAAAACACACATGTTTTGAAACATACATGTTTTGAAAAGAACATACATGTTTAAAAACATCATGTTCTCAAACATATACCGTTTTCATTAATTAGATCCCGCTAATTAAAACATATATGTTTTGAACAATTATGTTTTGAACATACATGTTTTGCACAATTATGTTTTGAACATACATGTTTTGCACAATTTAAATCACTTCTTCTCATTTCTTTCTTGGTATGTTGTCTTGAACGAATCAACCAACTTAATTTCAGATCCAAAAAGGTTTTAGCTTTTCATATCTATATTTTTTAAAAACAAACAATAACAAACATTAAGAAAATCCTATTAATAGGGATCTTATGGTTCAACCATTGTAGTATATATTAAAAAATAACACAACATCATATGTATACACAGAAACAAACAAGCATGCACCTAATTAATAAAAAATAATAGGATCTAGCCTAACATGAAAATATAAGATTAAACTATGGAAAAACAAACATGCAATTAAAGTTCAATATATTAGTTAGTTATTTAACTAAAAAAACTAGATTACACGTGATGATGATTGGGATACCATTATAATCCTTGCTTGAAATCCATAACATAACTCTCAAGAAGAACACACCAAACTAAACGAATGAAATCAACCTTTTACACTCCAATCGATCCTATCATTATTTATCATTTTCTTTTTTGTCGACTTTTGCATTTTCCCGTGTAAAATAGATGTTTTTGTGCTTAATAAAATTAAAATAAATACAAACCTGTACATTAATTTGTGATTTGGTACAAGATATAAACTAGGACTACATATGGTTGTAGGGTCGAAATCAGCGGAAGATGGTTATGAGGACGATTCAAGGAGGCGAAAGTGAATTTGTAGAATATTTGGTTCGTGATAATATCAAGAGTGAGGCAAAGAGACAGCTAGGGTTTGGGTGAAGAAGAAGAAAACTCATGGAGAAAGAAGGAGGCGGCAGTTGAGTAAAGGAAATTATGAACGTGTGCAAGATTTAATACCTAATTATCATTAGTAGTTTCCTAATTAGTCGGACATTTATTAAAAATAAGAATTCCTATAATACCCTTTAGACTTTACAAAAAATTCCTCAATCTTTTAATTAATTACATTAATGGCACAATCAATTATAGCCATTGATCAAACAATCTAACAGTTCAAGGAGAGTTCTCGCAGTTCCCGCACTTAAGAGAGTTCTGAAAATAAAGTTACACTATATATATATATATATATATATATATATATATATATATGTGTGTGTGAATTCTGTTTTCAATGTTGTTTACGTTTTGCCAAGCACAAACCAAAATCAGAAATCAAATGTTTAATTCGGTTTTATAAATTCGATTAGGTTCGGTTTTCGTATCATGTGGATAATAGTTGAATTGTGTACAACCTAACGTATGGGCTTTGGTGGGATCTGTTTGGATATGAAAATGGGAACCCATGGGCTTAGGTCCAATTATTAATTGTTTACAAATATGTTTTTGACAAAAGAATTTCAAAAGCACATACACCTTCTAATTAACCTTTTATAAACATTTGAAAATCATTTACTCTTCACATTGAAACTTGAACTTAAAATCATTATATTGCAAAGACTATCAAAATAATATCCAAATAGACGAAATATATTTTAATTTAGGATATTACATAGATTGATGCACATCAATTACCAAATATATGAACTTTTTTATGTTTCAATCTTTAAAACAGTAACTTAACCTAGCTACATATTAGAGTATTGGAGTTAACTGTTGCGACTTGCAAGTCCTTGCATACCAAAACACTATATAATATTTTACACTTTGGATTGCATTCACAAGTGCTTTTTATCCAATTGGGTAAGATTTGTTTGCGCACTCATAAACAAATTCAATACTTTTAATATAATATGTATTTCTTTCTAAATGTTCATATCTTATCGAAAAACTTAAAGTTGAAAAATCATGAAGATCGAGGTTCTGTTTATGGATTAACTGGATCACAAAGGTAAATACATAATTATGATTTCACAAAGGTAAATACATAATTATGATTTGACATAGTATAGATACCTAAAACTTATTTGTCAAACCGTATTTAGCGGTCATAAATGAAGTTATTGATACATTTATTCTTAACGATTAACTCTCATTTTTCAATCTCAGTACTACTTATATAGTTAAAAAAGCGGAACTAGTTAAGAATTAGATTTTCTTAGTGATGTGGTGTAATATGATATGACGAAAGGTTTTTCTTGGTTAACCAGTTCTACATATCAGTGTATCACCAGCCGATTTGTTGTGTGGCCGGAACTATGTTTGAGGTTCTGACGGCTATTAATGTCAACGTCGTGGTCAGGTTTCACTCGCTTTCATGTTTCTGATCAAGTGATGCCCTAGGTGACTAGAAATTATGTTGGGTTGGATAGCGGAGGATCCTCCAGGATTGTCTGGATCTTCCATATGGTCGGTGCAAGAGTCATTTGGATAATAAGGATTAAGTTGAGAACCGTAGTAGTGTATTTTAGGTAAGGACTTGTAATCTCGCATCTTGCTAGTTTTTATTATATAAATACATAGCCTTTCAAAAACAAATTTATATATAGATCTTTTTCCTTACTTAACTTTATATTTTTTTTCAAAATACACTCATGATAATCGTAAAAATAGAAAACCTTGTGTTTGAAGTTAGAATTTTAAGTTAATACGAGTATAATTAACCAACCAATAGAACCCAACTATATCAAACTAAGCCCGATGGGCCAGTGTGTTTTTCTATTAGGGCTTACAGGCATAATCATTAGGGTTTAGAAATGTTAACCCCTATAAATTCGTAGCATACTTCCCTAGCTCCGTACACTAAACCCAATATCCGCTCTATTTTTTTACTCAAAACTAGAGTCATATCCACTGCGATATTTTAGGGTCTTCTGCTTCTTTTTTTGTTCATACAGATTTGATGTCATATCTTTTTTTTGTTATTTAAAACCTATTTTGATCATCAAAGTAGAACACCATCTATATATGGTGTTCTTTCTAATGTTTTTTAATTAAGTTTTTGCTACTTATTATGCTTAAGTTCAAACAAATCTTTATTTTCAATATGAAGACAATATAATCAGTTGTAAATGGGTGTTGTGATTGTGTATTGCTGCGGCAAAATGGGTGTTTGGGTTGTGCTATTTGCTGTCATAAATGGAGAGTTTGGTCAAACCTTTTTGCCTCACAAATAGGCCTTGTGTATGTTTAAATGTTTTTAAGAAGAGTTAGTGTTTGATTGCTTATTAAAATGGCTTTCTGCTTATACAGTAGTTTGGAAGGATAAGCAACTCTAACTACTTTTAAATTATTTTACCAACAGATAGTTCGATGATCAGTAAGGAACTTGGAAAAGAAATCCTGAAAATCTTTGAAACTGGTAATCGTATGTTGTGTAAAAATATCAATAAGCAGAATTAATGATGTCGCAATCTCAAGCACCCTCATAATTCTCTCTTTAATGAAGCAAAATGTTTTCAATTTTTTTTTTTAACTTTTTGGTGGTTTGTTGGTTATAATGTATCTGCTTCTATGTGGTACCTATTTTAAAGCATTCTCACGGAAATTAGTTACTCAATTCTAAATCTGCAATTTATGTATAATTTGGATTTCTTTGTTGTAAAGCTGAATAACGAAGACGTGGCAAACACGAATGGAGCCAAGCGTAGAGTTTGTCAAAACTAAAAAATGCTATCTGGGACAAATGACAAAACATTGCATTTTAGTTGTTGATAGCCCATGTGAAAGAGATTTTGTTGCATCCGCGGCAAGCAATTAACATTGTTACTTGCATAATGTGCATGGAACAAGTTCATCTTTACTAGGTTTTTAAACGAATATATTGCAACGTTTTGTAATTTGATCTACGGTCTTTTGTCCCATACACTTTTTAGACTTTTTATAAACTTTGCACGTGTCATCATCCCTTTTTAACAGGTATTTGTTCTTGAGCTTTAACTCACTTGCATACTGTTGGCAAGACACCCAATTTGTGAGAAAATATTTTTAATAGTTTTTAGCAAGATTATATGATTTTATTATTATTATTATTATTATTATTATTATTATTATTATTATTATTATTATTATTTTTTATCTCACAAATCCATTCACGTGGAACGATAACAAATAAACCTTAATAAGAATAGGGAGCGATTTGCCATAGCATTTTTGGCATCTACATCATACAATTTTTATACTTCATTCCGAAGATAGAAAAATGCATATTCATATTTCACCATTTTCTTGTTCATCTTTCACACAATTGGCTATCCAACACAAAAACATGTGTTTGCTTTTCTTTTCCTCAACCACAAACAAACAAAGGTCCACTTCAAGCAACAATGTTTTCCAATGACCTATTTGAGATCAGATTTCAGGAATCTTGACTCAAGACACTAATTCAAAAGAAATTAGTAAGAAAAAAAAAAAAACTCTTTCTAGCTCTAATAACTTTATGTCATCAAATAATCTCGCAGGCTACTTTCAAAACAGTAGCATTGCTTCGCTGCTCACCACATGTCAATATTGAAGCGAACATTGTCTTCTAAAGTGGTTTGATTACAAAGTAGATGATTGTTAAACCACTTTTGAAAAGGAGGTTCCTAAAAGTTAAACCACTTTTGAAGATAATGTCTGCTTCAATCTTGACATGTGGTGAGCAGCGAAGCAATTCTACTGTTTTGAAAGTAGCCTGCGAGATTATTTGATGACATAAAGTTATTAAAGTTAGAAACCCAAGTTTTTTTTTTTTTTGCTTACTAATTTCTCTTGAATAAGTGTCTTGAGTCAAGACTCATGAAATCTGATCTCAAATAGGTCATAGGAAAACATTGTTGCTTGAAGTGGACCTTTGTTTGTTTGTGGTTGAGGAAAAGAAAAGCAAACACATGTGTTTGTGTTGGATAGCCAATTCTGTGAAAGATGAACAAGAAAATGGTGAAATATGAATATTATATCTTCTATCTTCGGAATGAAGTATGAAAATTGCATGATGTGGATGCGAAAAATGCTATGGCAAATCTCTCCCTATTCTTATTAAAGTTTATTTGTTATCGTTCCATTTGAATTGATTTGTGAGATAAAAAAAAAAAGGAAAAAAAGAAAAAAAAAGGAAATCATATAATCTTTATAAAAACCAATGTTGTCAGGATCCGGATCCTACCTAGGATCGTTTTCGGCTTTTCCTTTACATATGTATACAAACCATTTTTAAAAACCTTCCTCTCAAAAAAAGTAAAAAAAAAGTAAAAAAAAAAACAGGATCGGATCGTTCACGATCCTACGATCCTACGAGCGATCCCACGATCCTGTAATGATCCTACCTGAAAAAAGGGTTACCAACAGGATCGGATCGTTCACGATCCTACGATCCTACGAGCGATCCCACGATCCTGTAACGATCCTACCTGAATTACGATCCCGTAACGATCATGCTCGTTTTGTGTGTGTAGGATTGTACGATCCTACGAGCAGAATCGCGATCCTGACAACCTTGATAAAAACTATTAAAAACATTTTCTCACAATTTGAGTGTCTTGCCAACACTATGCATCTTCCAGTGGGCTTGTTCCTGTTTTATTCTAATAATACAAAATTATCCAAGTCACAAACATTTATTTAACGTTTATTCTATAAATGTTTTTAAATACCTTGAAACTTTATATCATTTTGAATTAAAAGTAGCCACATACGTTTGTTATGATGATAATTTTTAAAGACATTCCTATATTTATTTTTTTGAAGGCAAAAATACATAGTAAAAGTTTCTCTCCCGACTTGTAAGGACTAAGGATAGGGTTGTTCACCGGTTAGTTTTTTGGTTTATTTGGTTCGGGTTAGAAAAAACTAATGAAAAATAGGAAATTGAATTTCGGGGTTGACACGAAAAACCAGAACTACATAATATTTTTTTGTTTAAATTTTAATTATATAGCTTTTTGAACCAAATGTATTTAATTATAAACTTAGACAATTAATACTCAAATATATAGTTAAAGAAATAAATAACTTATATATTAAAAAAAGATTTGCAAGATTTAAAATGTTGTATTCATACTAAAAAAAGTTTTATTGGTCTTTTTATGCATATAGATATACACTAAATATATATGTTTATGTGAATTCGGTTTTAGAATCGGTTTTTCCAAACCTAAACCCCAAACCAAAAATCAGATATTTAATTCGGTTTGATTCGATTACAAATTCGATTCGGTTCGTTTGCGTATCATGTGGATAATATTCAAATTGTGAACGCCCTAGCTAATAAACGAAACGAGCTGGGAAACCCGCGCGTTGCAGCGGGAGCGCTTTGCCCCTTTTTTTTTTTTTTTTTTTTTTTTTTTAATGTTGTTTTGGCCGTTGTTGGTATATATAAAAAGTGGTTCGAGAAAGTATTGCATATTTATATGCGTTTTTTTTTAATGTTGTTTTGGCCGTTGTTGGTATATGTAAAAAGTGGTTAAATTTTTTGTGTTGATGTTGGTTTGTTAAATTGTATGAATAAATAGTTATATGAAGATTTTGCATGGGCCTATTGATTTCGAGAAAGTATTGCATATTTATACTCGTTTTTGTTGAAAAAATTATTTCGTGAACAATGGCGCAAGTTTCATAATTTTTCGAGTCCGTTTGGTACGTCGAATGGGTCTTACAGTGTTTATTGCAAAAGTTTAGCCATTTTGTCTGAAATGGTCCCTCCACCCAAAGGTTTTATCCCTTTTTCATTTCACACCCCTCACATTTCAATTTTCAATTTAACCCCTGCCTCAAAACTATAAAAACCCTAATAATAATAATAATTTATTTCATTTTATCTCTCACTCTCTCTCTCTCTTCCTTCTCTCTCTAACGCCGGCTAACCCAAACGTCCGGCCACCACCATCTTTTCCGGCCACCGGAATATTTTCCGGCGAGTCTCTTTCTTTGCCGAATCAATAGATCGGCCATATTCAACCCTTTCTGGAAACTTTGAGCTCACGGCTCCCACCACAACCCTTCTCACGCACCACCACAGCCCACTGCCGTCACGCCGCCACCACTACCACCTTCCCCTCCATCTTCTCACCGACTCAACTCGTTTGGTTTGGTCTCGGGTTTGTTTGAGATGTCGACTACAACGTTAATTTTTTAGTGCTTTTTAATGGTTTTGTTATTTTTGAATTGAGTCAATAATGGCTAGTTATTTATGGGCTTTGTGTTTGCTGTTCATATGTACTGAGTAAGCTGATAAAATTTTAATCTTTTATGTTGTTTTAAGTGAATTTAGTTGATAAAGATTTGTCCTTTTTTTTTTTTTTTTTTTTTTTTTTTTTTAATGGGTGTAAACCTCTAATCTTTTTGTTACTGATGAGTTTATGTAATCATAAATGGTGTTAGTTTTTAAAAAGAGAATGCTACAATACATGGTACTGTTACAACAACTGTTACGCACAACCATTAGCAGCACCCGTTACTGTTACAACAACTGTTTTGTACAACTTTTTGAAGCATTTCGTACACGTTTTTGAAGCGTTTTGTACACGTTTTTGAAGCAGGCATTTCTGCCTTTTAAATATATTGTATAATATGCATATAGGCCCAAAACCCAAGTTGACATATGGGCTCTGGTTGGATCAATTTGAATATGAAAATGGGAACCCATGGGCTTAGGTCTTCATTAAATGTCTACAAATAATGTTTTTCAAAATTTTGACAAAAGAAGACTGAAACACATTCTAATTAACCTGTTATACACATTTAAAAACTAGTTGTTGTTCACATTGAAATTTAAACTTAAAACCATTATATTGTAGACTATCAGAATAATATCGAAATTGACAAAATAAATTTTAGTTTAGAAATTTACATAGATTAGTATACAACAACTACCAAATATATGACTTTTTTTTATGTTTCCGTCTTTAAACAGTAACTCAACCTATATATTAGAGGAGTTAACTGTTGCGACTTTCAAGTCCTCGCATACCAAAACACTATATAATATTTTACACTTTTGGCATTACATGTTGGAATTTAATAAACATGACAAGTTCATATATTAAACACATAATCATCACACACATGCGGAAGCGCAGGATCTATTTAACACCTAAAGAATTAACCGAATAATAAAGCAAACGTACCTTCGATTCTAGCTAAACAAGAATCAACTTCAATAATCCTTCAATCAAGATCAAGAACCCTAATTAGGGTTTATAATTGGATTAACGAATTACCCCTTACCGTTTTGTAATTCAATCCAAGATATTAACTATAGTGAGTTAATACCACGTTCTTGTACACACGTACTAATACCAAATTAATGTAAATGCTAGTTTAGTAAAACACAAAACGATTTTGTTTTGGAAAAACAAAAGTCGAACACCTCTTGAAGGTTTCGGCCTATTGGGACACAAGGAAAAGAGAAAAACACTTTTAGGGTTTAGTGTGTGTACAAAAGTTATAAAACAATGAACCCTTGTGTTTGTTTATATAGGATGACAAAACTTTGGGAACAAGCTAGGGTTTGGGTTTGGGAAGCCCATTGCCGATCGGATCTCAACCCACAAAGGGGTTCTAGATCTTTCTTGTTCTCTATTTTCAATCTATAGTCCTTTCATTTTATTATTTAATGACCGTTTGTCAATTACCGTTAATTATTTAACGCTCGTTAGTCGTCTTGTGTAATTAATAATTAAATATAAATTTTATATTAAATTATTAAACATTAATTCTTCATACGTAAAGTGTGCAATCCCGTGGTCTCGAGTTCGATTCTAGACATACACATATTAAATATTGTCCATAAACTAACAGCTCCCACTTGGACATATCTTAATAGTGTAATGACATTGGTTAGCGTCTAGCAACACGCTAATGCCCCCTGTACAACTCAAGTAAGGTCTCCTGGAAAAACCTTTGATGATTCATCATCATACTTATCCTTTTGTTACTAATACTACGTTAATAAAGATATGGATCTTATTCATTCTTTAATTAACTATTCTGTTTCTCGTTGTTTATGATTGAGCAAGATTATCAAATAGTCTGAACGTATTTTGTAACCACTGGTAAAATTTCACCTTGTAATAAACTATACTTAACCTTTTTCCTACGTATAATTTTTTATTATTATCTGATCATATCTATTATCTTATGTGACGTAGATCACATCCTCGATAAACGTGCTCGCATGCAACCCAACCTCAACGTGCTTAATGTTTATTTTAGATAAATATTTTCATATGAAACCTTAAGATATCTCATTTGCCATTTTACGTTAAATTGTTAACATACGTATAAACTAAACGTTCCTTATCAAATAAAGTTTTCATAAAACTCTAAACTATTATAACAACAATTAACAAAACCCTAAAAATGCTAAAGTATAACTCATTTAACTAAGGTACAAGCATCTAAAGCTTAGAAAACCCTAATTCCACTATAACTCCTGATAAAACCCTAATTTCATAAAACCAAGATTTTAAGTACTAAATTCACAAACCTTAAATTATTTATAAGATATTTTTACAAAATATTAATGTACAAGTCATTTAAGCTAAGGTACAAGTCTTTTATGCATAAAAACCATATATTAATAAAAATCCTATCAATAACCCTAAATATATTTGTTTTAAAGCACAATTTACAAATTTTTCATACATAAGTCTTAAAATTAAATTTTCTTAAACTCACTAAATATAAGTACAAGTATTTAAACCTAATGTACAAGTGCCTAATGCACAAAAGCCAAAAATCCTAATTATATACTTTTAAACTTAACAAAATTAACATAAAAATTATATAGCTTAAGGAAATATTAAAAATATATTTTTCTCATTTCTAAACCTTTGGTACAACCTTAATAAGCTCATGGTACAACCCTTATAAGCACAAACCCTATTCTTTTCCTTTTTCTAAAAATTCGATCACTATATATATGTATATATAAACACTAAAATTTATTTCTAACTAATATTTACCTAAACTAAACCCAAGAATCTAATTAGTTACTGCCTTAAAACCCTAAGTACAACATAATATAGCCCATGGTATCACATCTTAAAGCCATTCGAACCATATCTTAAAACCCTAGTTCGAATTCTAGTAAACCTTAACTAGAAAAATTCTTGACAAGCTCCTAAGTATCATACTCACCATAAGCTCCTTTCTATGACCTAAAATCCTACACATAAGCCATGTTTCTAGATTGATAGCTAAGTAGTTAACATTCTTTGGTTCCAAAACAAACACATCATCACCTCCCATATAAGCCACGACCACCCCCTCCTCCTTACACATGGATCCAATAGGAGTTTGACACACCTCCTTGTCCCCTTCTCACCCTAACATAATGACCTAACACTTTCCAAAACCTTAACTCCTTTCGATCTATAAATAGCAAACTAAAGCTCACATCTTATCTCTATACCATTCGAACACATCCAAAAATAGATATACCCCTATCCTCTACTGATTCAAACAGCCCTATAGAAGCTAGAAAAGATCTTGGGAAAGCCTAAAGAGGAAAAGAAATTTTGGTGTTTCCATTTAGAAGCAAATTCGACAAATATATACTCCCTAAATCGAATCAATCTCAGGTAAGCATAACCAACTCTTTTCATTTCTTTTATATTCCTTAAACACTCTTAAAAACATCCCTAAATAATCTCTAAAATAAGCTAGGATCAAAAACTAAAAATTTCTTTTCTTTTTGCTTTTGTTCGAACACAAACAAACGCACCCTTATATATATATACTTTTGAAACGAAACAAGGACCTTTAGAACCTGTTAGAGATAAGTTATATATGATATTGATTACGACAATATGCGTCAAAAACAGGTTATAGCTTTTAAATATAAAAAACACACCTCATTTTCTTTCTTTTCCTTCTGTCGCAAAAACCAACAGACCACCAACTTTGAACCTTTGTTTCACCCATCAAACAAACTCTAAAAATTCCAGATTTTTGACATGTTAAAGATCACCTAGCTATCTAATTTTAGGAAAAAGAACGGAGTAAAAAGCTCGAGTATTCATCGAGATATTTGTTTTTCTTTTCTGCCCAAACCTGCGATCAAACGCACCCTAAATAAAATTATTTCGAGCTGAAAACTTGTAAGAATGATGTTTATAAGCTAATAATAAAGTGTGTAAAAGAGTCGTAAAAAGTTTCGCCTTTTCCCGTAACGTATAACATATTTTATTAAAATAAGGACGTCGTGTGTAACGACTTGGGAGTCTCAAGGGTATTTTCTGTCAAAACTCTAAATAGAATTATATCAAGGACCTAGTCTGCTGTCGACTTGCAACTCAGGGGTAAAAACTGTCACTTTTGAAACTATAGGGTAGAAACTGCCATTTGACCAAAGTTGAGGGGTAAAAACTGTCATTTTACGAAAGTTCAGGGGTACAATTTGTCAATATTTGAAACTATAGGGGAGAAAGCGTAACATTTTATAATAATAATAATAATAATAATAATAATAATAATAATAATAATAATAATAATAATATTATTATTATTATTATTATTATTATTATTATTATTATTATTATTATTATTATTATACATATATATATATATATATATATATATATATATATATATATATATATATATATATATATATATATATATATATATATATAATTCGATTAATAAACGAAATACGATAACAAACGAACGAAATATATATTTAACGAACAGACGGAACGAAAACATAAGAATTAGAAATAAGATTAAAACTTATAACTTTTAAAGAGACTTCATGTTGTCCCAAATTAACATTTAATCGACAACCGAAAACGTTACGAACGAATAATAAAACTTATATAAAGGATTACTGATGACATAACAAACCAGGTTGTGTGCCGGAGACATTTATCAACTCTGTATAACTTTGTTTTTCATCCAGACTGTCAAGGTGAGTTCGTAGTCCCACTTTTCTTTATATGTTTTCCAAACTTGTGGGGAGATACATGCTACCAAACCGAACACAAGTATTTTCCTAATTGTTATTGCACTAAGTTAACTGTTCCATATTTATGTTTATTATTTAAAATTCTCTCGTATCATGCACCATTAGTCACCTGCTGGGTGAGCGCGAATATGTGAATAGATCTATTGGCCTGACGACCCATTTGTACTAATCGGATGGATATCTTTGTGGTAGCCGGTTAGACAGATGCATTATATTTGATATCTAATCTTGGGGGCAAACCACTTTCATTTTTATATGTTAGTGAGACTGGAAACTGTCAACGCATTGCGTGTCATGAGGTTTAGTGCAATATTCTGAATTGTGATATAACTGATTTCTTTATATTTAGCTTGTGTTCAAAACTTCTTATAACTTTAAACGCTATGGATTCACTCAACCTTTGTGTTGACTTTTTAGCATGTTTATCTCAGGTAAATAAAAGATTGGACTTGGCACGGAGTGGCTGTGGACTTTCTTTTTATAATAAGAGTGTCCATTTTGTTATCATTCAACGAATAATGTATCTTTTATAACGTATTTCCGAACCTCCCTCTGGGACATATATTATGTACTCTGATTTAAATAATGAATGGTAACAATTTTATTTAAAACGTCTCTTTTTGAGTCATTTTCTATTTTCATGACTGTGAACCATGAAGTAATACCCCAAACTTATATTCCGCTGCGTATATCGAAAACGGGGGTGTTACATATTTAAGATAGATCTTGGGTGTGGCCACGCAAACATCTTGTCAACCCTACGAGGGGCCAAGCAGTATTAAACTTCAAAACAATTTTAAAGGAACAAATTCTTTCTTGACTACAAGCAAAACCCATGAACTTTGTAACACTTCTGAAAACAATCCTTATAGCTACCAGTAACGTATAGCGGTAAATTGCTTTACAGAAATGCACTACATCCATGACAGTTATCTGGTATCCTCGGATAACTATATTCATGATTTACTTGATGACAAGATCCATAAAGTAAAATCGTGTAGTTGGGATAAGTCCTATATTCAATTTATTAAATATCATGTGAAATTGGCATGTCAACACATTAATATACTTTCAAGTATATTCTACCAATACTCAGATTTGTCTTAATTTAATGATATTCCCATATCATTAATTGACAACGGACAATTTAGAATAATGTTATGACTAGAAATCTACCTTTATCATACAAACTAGCTATAGATCGAATGGTACTCAAATACAAGAACAAGATAATGAAGAGTGTGGATCGTATGGAAGATTACCGATGGTTTATTAGCTTTGAATGAAGGAAAACAAACACAAACATTAAGAACACACACTCTCACCTTTTGCTATCTCTTTTGGTACACTTTGAGATACACACTTGAGAACCCTTGATAATGAAGTGAGAGTGTGTCTTTTATGCCACAAATGTGACGCCCTAATGGGCTTTGATGGGCTTGGAGTGGGCTTTTGTTTTGGACTAGACTTATACATAAAGTCTTACATATTTAACTACCAAAAGCCCACTTTGCTAGACTAACTTATACATACAACACACAAGTTACAATGTTACAAATGACCATCACTTTGCATTTATAAATTAAATGCAAACAATCTTCCCCTAAGGGATGGTCATTTCAATGATGCTCCCAGTGATTTGGTCTTTCTTCTTCGTTGTCTTTAACTTTGTGTGTTGATGTGTGATAGTCTTGATTCAATATTCCTTCATGCTGTGAGATCTTCAAAGTATCGTCTTTTGGTCGTTCTTGCCTTGATCAACATCTTCTGTACATTTGCATCGACGTTGTAGATGTTGAAACGTATTCTGATGGTGAATGGACTTTCGTCAGTACCTGCATAAAACAGTTAGCAATAAATAGTCCAACGCTTATAGGTTCAGATTTTGAGATCATTAACAGCATAGTGTGAAAACTTTCTCTGATATTAACCAAGGCCGTTGAGAGCCTCTGAAGTATACCGGAGTATCAATTCAAGACTGTAGACCGTTTGAAGCACGTAACCATCATGATATAAGGCAAGATCCTTAGATCTCATTAAGACTCTTACAACTTGTGTCCTTATTGGTGAACACAAGTGTATTGTATGGAAAGTGTTCCTAAGATATCTTTGATGAATCTCGTGGCTCTAGACTCAGTAATGTGCGTTTTGGTTTTAGTAGTTGGAGGCATGGAGCAGAGTGCCACCTTTTTCAATATCAACACATCTCGGAGTGAGAGGCCGATAGATTATGCATTGTTCTCCGTGAGAAATGAAACAAATATCTTTTAAGAGATATCTGAGTGGCTAGGAGGGGTGGTGCAGCGCGTCACTGGGTCCATGACGTCTTGTCTTCAATATCAGTATCAACTTGTGATAACCGATAGCAGATGTATTGACCCGGTTTCTGACCTAAGTTTTCATGGAGGGCTATTTCTTTTCACCCTTTCATTCAACTTTTCTTTTTAATTCTTCAACCCCTTCTTTCCCTTTCTCATATACTCCTTTTTTCAATCTTACCTAAGGACTTCTAATTCTAATCTATTGGAATTGTCCTTGGGTAGATTTCTCCGGCTCTGGTGGATCATTGGACATAAACCTAACCATAATCACCTTATTACTCCATGATTATCCTAGATTTATTGATCACTTGCCATAAAACCTTTTGTGAAAATCTCTAAAAGTGTTTATGAATAAAACACATTTTGGTTAATACTTCAAGAGTTTTGCATTTTCTGAAATACTCCCCCTTCAGATGTGCTCATGCATTTTTAAGATAAAATTTGCACATGTTGGGTAAAGTTCGCACATTTTGAATTGATCGATTTTCAATTAATATGACCATTGCGAGAGACGTGTACATCACTAGTTAGACTAGCTTGAAGTTATTACCTGTCCCGGTCATATTAAAAGAACATCTCTCGAATTGGTACATTCTACTCAGACAAGTCCTTTGCGAGACACACTTACATCACTGGATAACCAGCTTGAAATTATTACCCGTCCCGGACACGTCTTTTCGATTACTGACATTTATTTTTCGTCAATTCGAGGGTAAAATCTTGAGTCTTTTTGTAGAGCTCGACTCACTGACATTACTTTATGATCACATTTTAATCACGTCTTCTCCCCCTCAAAAATAGCATGCAGTGATATTTTTTATATCGACTGATTAAATTGAAAACTTGTTGGAGAGAAAGACGGATTTGAGCATGAAATTGGAACATTTTGTGTTTCATTTTATACTCCCCCTTAAACAAAGCATATTTTTAAACATTTGAGTTTAAAATCAGTTTAAGGGTTTAGGAGGGAGTTGTCTTGAGCACAGAATTTTGAGAAAGATTTTGAAAAATCTTTTTGAAAGATCTTGATCATGTGCTCAAGGATTTTATTTTTTGCCATTAACATTACGAGTCCTGATCGGAAATAATCAGAAGTCATCAATGTAGCGCGGGTTTCGTACTGAAATTTACGAAAGCCGTAGTGAAGAAAATTTTGAGAAACGACATGTTTTTAGAAAAAAAATTTAACTGAACTCTCGCTCAAGCATCTGTACATGCCCGTATCATTGTTGAATGACATTTCTAGATATGTACAGAATATCGATTATACGAGAGACATGTCGTGAGAAGACTATTTTTGGTTTTTTGATTTTATATTGTTTTTGTATTTTTGAAAATTTTCTATTTTTCTATTTTGTTTTTGTTGGTTTTTCAAATTTTGTCTTTTGTTTTTAAAAAATGTTTACAGCGAAGCTTTTTGAAATAAATCAAGAAGATTCGAGAAGACTTTCTAACTCTTCGGGAGTTAGGCTTCGCATTCCAAGTCGTCGAACTAAGTTATCAAACCGCTCTTTTGGGAGGGCTTTAGTAAATAGATCGGCGAGTTGGTATTTAGTCTTCACAAAAAATAATTCAACAGTACCCTCTTCTACGTGTTCCTTTATGAAGTGATAGCGGACACTAATATGCTTGGTCTTCGAGTGTTGAACAGGATTGCACGAGATGGCTATGGCACTTTTCGAGTCACAATACATAGGTATGTGGTCGAAAGAGAAGCCATAATCTGTGAGCTGTATCTTCATCTATAGAACTTGGGCACAACACGCAGATAGAGACACATACTCGGCTTCTGCGGTAGATAGTGCAGTGCAGTCTTGTTTCCTTGATAACCAGCCTACTAGCTTTTCTCCCAAAAATTGTGCTCCACCTGATGTACTCTTTGCTGTAACTTGGCAACCGGCATGGTCTGCATCTGAAAATGCTATTAGAGTAAACTCTGAATCCTTCGGATACCAAAGTCCCATGTTAATGGTTCTTCATAGGTACCGAAAGATCCGTTTAACCTCTTTGAGGTGAAATTCGGTAGGCCTTGCCTGAAACCGTGCTAATAAACAAACAACAAAATGTATATCTGGTCGACTAGCAGTTAAGTACATGAGAGAACCAATCATGCTCTGATATTTCTTCGGATCCATGGGCTTCCCATATAAATCATCGCCTATTTTTGGTGAAGTGACCATTGGAGTACCAACAGAGTCACAATTTTCCATTCTATGTTTTTTCAAAATCTCAATAGTATATTTAGCTTGATTTAGAAAATGAATTTGTAAACCAAGAAAGAATTTTAATTCCCCCATCATGGACATTTCAAATTTGCTTTTCATGAGATTTGCAAAATGTTTTGAATGTTTTGGATTAGTGGACCCAATTATTATGTCGTCCATGTAAATCTGAACAATCAAAATGTCATTTTTGAATTTTCTTGTAAACAAGGTCGGATCAATTGTTCCTTTGGTGAAATTATTTTGAAGCAGGAAAGATGATAATTTGTCATACCACGCCCGTGGGGCTTGTTTCAAACCATAGATAGCTTTCTTTAGCTTGTAAACGTAGTCGGGATGATCTTTGTCGCCGAATCCGTCTGGCTAACTCACGTACACTTCTTCTTTCAGAGTTCCATTCAAGAAAGCTGTCTTGATATCCATCTGATAGACCGTGATGTTTTTGTGAGCTGCATATGCTAAGAAAATCCTGGCTGCCTCAAGCCTTGCTACTGGCG
This sequence comes from Artemisia tridentata subsp. tridentata, assembly GCA_021014915.2. Lineage (NCBI taxonomy): Eukaryota > Viridiplantae > Streptophyta > Magnoliopsida > Asterales > Asteraceae > Artemisia > Artemisia tridentata. The sequence goes on from CP139506.1 coordinate 337,417,667, forward strand.
CGAATGACTCTTCAAAATCTATCCCCTCTTCCTGTCTGAATCCCTTGGCCACGAGACGAGCTTTGTTGCGAATGACAGTCATCTCTTCATCCTTTTTGTTTTTCCATAACCACTTAAGATCAATGACGAGTTTGTCAATTGGTCTTGGAACTAAATCCCAGGTGTCAATCCAAGCATTATCTGCCATTGCTTTCCGAATGTTCTTTAGCTCTATTAGACTTACTGAGCAGACGTAGATGCACATGTCGCAATCGGTGTTGAGTTGTTTTCTCGTCTGAATTGGCCTTGAAGGTTCACCAATAACTTGTTCTATTGGATGGTCTTTTGTCCACTGTAACGTAGAAGGGTACCTTGGATTTGACGACTGCGTGTTAGATGGTTCCTGTAACCTTGAAGATGATTTAGCAGAATCTGTTGCAAACGGGTTTTCAAACACTTCTTCTTCTAACACAACATTGTTTTGTTGTTGCTCATCAACTCTTGGTAGAACAATTTCAATTATTGGAGTTGGTGGAGTAGATGTTGATGACGTGGAGGGAGTTGGTGCGTCAGCTTCGAATGTTGTTGATGCATCTTGCGGTGGTGGTGGTGGCGGTTATTGATTTTGAGCGGGTGCAGCGGAATGTTGTTTAGATGCATTTATCGAAGCGCCACCATAGTACTCATCATACATAAACTCGAAGAAATTTTCCAGTTCTTGATTTGTTAGTGTTTCGGTGTGAGTTGATTGAGCTCCTTGGGGTACGAGTCCTGAACTGATGTGTCTAGAAGTCTGAACGTTTGGTGCGGGTCCTATTCCGGTATGATTAGATACCACTTGTTATGACTAGAAATCTACCTTTATCATACAAACTAGCTATCGATCGAATGGTACTCAAATAGAAGAACAAGATAATGAAGAGTGTGGATCGTATGGAAGATTACCGATGGTTTATTAGCTTCGAATGAAGGAAAACAAACACAAACATTAAGAACACACACTCTCACCTTTTGCTATCTCTTTTGGTACACTTTGAGATACACACTTGAGAACCCTTGATAATGAGGTGAGAGTGTGTCTTTTATGCCCCAAATGTGATGCCCTAATGGGCTTTGATGGGCTTGGAGTGGGCTTTTGTTTTGGACTAGACTTATACATAAAGTCTTATATATTTAACTACCAAAAGCCCACTTTGCTAGACTAACTTATATATACAACACACAAGTTACAATGTTACAAATGACCATCACTTTGCATTTATAAATTAAATGCTAACAAATAACATAAGTTATTTATGGATTTAAACATGCAAATATAGGATACAATCTATTATTAAAGAAAACAAACGTACCAAGTACTTTAATTCATTGTAAATAATAATTGCTTAACATCCCTTATCCAAATACTAAATAGATCAATGCATGATAATTCTAGTTAATGAATTATGCCTCATGTCATGTTAATCATACTTGTTGACAAGACATAAATCAACTAATTTTGATCTATCGAAATTTTGAGAATACTTATTTCAAGAATTCAATTAGTGAAGTTCTTGTATGTGTGCATTCAACTATCTTGATATTGCCACATAATATTTCATAAAATGTGTGACATCCTCAACCATCAATTTATGACAATTAAACTATCAAACCTTTTATAGTTTAAAGTATTCTAATTCTTTAATGTATAATGCAACTATGCTCTTAGTTAAGCATAACTAGTACACATGGCAATTAACAAGGATGAAATCCTTCCATGACTAGTATTGAGTGTCATCTCAATTTCATTAGCATCATTGTATGCAAACAATAATATGATCTTTAAAATTCTGTAAACTTTTATATCCATTGTGTAATGTTTGATGCCTTCCAATCTTTCAAAATTCGTCAGCTATAAAAATTACGCAACAATTTGCCATATGGTTCATACTTAGAATTTAGGAGCAATTCCAGGCTGAGGATATGATTCTATATCCAACCATATTCATTACACTTAGTTATCTAATAACTTTCACTTAGATATTAATGTTGTCAAATCATCTTTCATCCAAGCATGATACAACAAACAACATGATGTTCATGAAAAATTCTTCTGTCAAACTTAGATTTTATTCATGTTATATCTGTTGGATCGATATACTCTGACCAAACTAACTTGTAGCTTGTCTACTGTTTAACAACTTTGAATGAATTCAAAACTATTAATAATGAAACACTGATATACTTTTCTAAGTATGCGGAATCTACTTCAACAAAGCTAAGAAGAACAACTTCGAATATTATTAAAACCTTGAACCTGCTTTCTTACACAGATTCACTAACAAACTCTAATCACTAATACTTCTAATAATCGACTAATACTTTTCTCTAAAATTGCTTGTCTCTAATGCCAACCTAGGGATCCTTTTATAGGCACAAGGAAAACCCTAGTCGGTTTACAATACTTGAACGATAAGTAATTCTAATTATAACTCTAATCTAATACGAACATTCTAGAATTACACATTAGTCCTTAAACTATTTGCATAGCAGTCCTTCAACGAGCAGCAGTACTTTAGTCGAACAGCAGTACTTTGACTTGAGTAGCAGTACTTTGACTTTCAGCAGTACTTTGATATTTCATAGCCCAACAATCCTCCCCTAACTTGAATTCTACTTGCTTGATTTCAAGTTCCTTTGTATTTCTTTAACTTCAATACTTTATCTTCAAGGAAAGGTTGTTTCTTTGAAATCTGTCTCGTTGTTGTTTTGTCATCATCAATGCAATTAGTATCTTCAATCTTCATCAGCAACAATTCTTTTCAGCATCATATCTTTTCAGCAACTCAGCATCATATTGACAATAGGTACATCAGATCTTAAAAGTTCCAGACTATTCTCATCACTTCCAGGTGTGTTAACTCCTGTGAGAGGTGAATCATTGAAAAATTTAATGGATTTTGATGTCTCTTTACCAAAGCCATTAACTCTGGAGTAGCCAATGTTTAGATTTAGGAAAAACCATGGTACATTGATAACCATATGATTTTCAGCAAATCATCAGCTATCAACGGATTTGAGTAGTCTTTACCAAATAGCCGTTTGCTTTTGGACTAGCTAGTTCTTTTAGTACAATCACTACCATGGTGAACTAATTACCATATAATGGTTTTCCACAGCCTTTACCACAAAGCCATTATCTTGTGGGCTAGCCAACTCTTCACTAATATAGATATGGTGAGTTGAAAACCATACAATTTTTAGTAAATTGCCAACTAAAAACGGATTTGATAATCACATCAGAGCCGTACCCTCATGATGAGTCAAACTCTTTCTTGTTTATTAAACATGGTGAGTTGATTACCATTTGTTGTGTAGTACAAGTACTAACACCATGCTGTTGCTTTCAAAACCATTTGTTGCTGTTTAATCTTTATGCTTCAAAATGTTTTTGCACTTATAAAAAATTACTGATTTTATCAAAAAGACTTTACTGGTTTTATGCTGCAAGCAGTACTTTGAGAAAGTACTGTCTGACTAGCAGTACTTTGAAGAAAGTACTTATTTTTCAAAAGATTTATATAATAATTAAACCATACCAGTAGTTATGCATTAATCTTCAGATTCAGTTGTCCACTTGATAAACAATTTTATGACCATCAATGCTACTTCATCTTCTTGTTCCACTTCCATGCCATGCTCTAGCATCCTGATCATCAGATCTCTTGTGAGTGGATATCTCTGTTCTGCTAGCATATGAATCATAGTGCCATCTTCTAACTCCAAAACATGTATTCCAACTGATTCAAAGAATCTCCATCTGTTAATCTCCCAATTGTCTTGATTTTCCCACAAAGTACTGTCCTTTGTTTCCTCTGTCTCCCAGATTGTTGTGAGATCTCCTAACAATACCAAACCTACTCCTTGTGGTGGAATATGCTCAAAATAAGTTTGTACTTGGAGATATAACTGAAGCATATCATCTCTATCAATCAGATGTAATATATCCCACAATGAATTGAACACTCTAAAACTTCCATCTTGTCTATGAAAGATCAGATAATTTCCTTCTTGTGATTCTACAACTGAAAAAGTAGATATCTTGGACTTCTTATCAGCATCTTCTTTCAATTTTGGATTTTCAAAGTCAACAACTCTAAGATAATTCCTGAGCTCATCAACTGTGTCTGTTCTTAATTCAACTGCTTCCTTGAACTTCTTTGATGGCTGTTCATCAGTTGTTCTTTTCCTCTTTGAGCTCCTTGTAACAACTCTTTCCTTTCTTTTATCTTCAAGCTCCTTATCTTCAAAAGAAATAATGCTTGCAAGATCTTTTTGAATAGCTTCTCTAACAGCATCATACAGATCCTTCATCTCTGTATATGTCAATCTGACTAAACCTGTATATCCTCGACCTTTCAGATATGTCAATCTGACTAAAACTTCTTTGATGGCTGTTCATCAGTAGTTCTTTTCCTCTTTGAGCTTCTTGTAACAGCTCTTTCCTTTCTTTTATCTTCAAGCTCCTTATCTTCAAAGAAATAATGCTTGCAAGATCTTTTTGAATAGCTTCTCTAACAGCATTATACAGATCCTTCATCTCTGTATATGTCAATCTGACTAAACCTGTATATCCTCGACCTTTCAGATAAGCCATCATATCATTCCTTTCTCTAGCTTTACTAATTGGCCTTTGTGATTGAACAATCTTCCTTGATTCTTCAGCATCTATCTGAGCTTGCAATAGTCTAGCTGCTTCCTCACCTTTGGCAATCTGAATTTCTCTTAATTGTGCCAATGTCATCTTCTTCTTCTTCTTTTCTACCAAGATCCCTTTACCTTTATCTTTTGGATCTATTTCCTGAGATGGTTGAGAAGAAGTATGATGTTGTTGTTCAACCTCATGAATACTAATGCCTCTTTGACTTGACATATTAAGCATAATGTCAGCAATTGTTTCATCATCACTGTTAGTATGAGCTATAACATCTTCTTCCTGAGCTGGTTTAGAAGGGCCAACTTCCTCTTGAACTTGACTTGAAGGTCCAATATCTTCTTCAAAATCCAAAGTTCTAGGTGTAATAGTGAATTGCCTCTCAGTACCTTGTTGAGCAGTACTTTCAGCTTCAGCTCCTTCCAAATTTATTTCCTCAGTATCACCACTTCTTATTTCAACAGTAGCTTCTTCCAAATTGATTTGCTCTGTTTCATCACTCTTCCTCTCAGCAGTATGTTGAGGAATATGTTCAGGTGGTGTCATCTGAGTGTCATCCATAAATCCAGCATCTTGTTCAAAACCTGCATCTTCATTCAAATTTTCTAAATTCCTCCCCAATTGGAATGAAGAATGCTTCTTTGACTTTTTCTTCTTTGACTGAGAAGACTTCTTAGAGATCTGACCACTCTGCTTCTGAGACTTGACCCATAAGCGATGGTGTTGAACTAGTGGCCAAACATACTTCTTCAATCTTTGAAACTTAGTCTTTAACTTGACTATCTTAGCAGCCTGAGCCTCACTCTCCTTTTTCAGCCTCTTTAACTCCCTTGTTAAAGCATAATTATCCAATTCTGCCTCTTCTTCTTCAAATTGCTTAGACATATTTGTGGAAGAATAATCATTAGGAGATGGTGGTTGATTCATACCTTGGTCTGACTCCTCATGAGTAGGAATGTCCATAGGAGCAGTATCTTCCCGAGTAGCAGAATGTGGAGAAGCAGTATGTTGAGAAGCAGTAGGTTGAGGAATACTAACTTCTCTAGAAACTGGAGACTCTTGGCTTGCTGATTCAGAATTTGCTTCTTGCTCTTGCTCTTGCTCTGCATCTCTAACAACTTGTGCAACTCCTAATATATGAGCAGTCAAAGGTGTGTTGGTTCCAGAAAACTTGACACTTTGTTTAGATAGAAAAGTAAACACCTTTGGTGGAAGTTTGACAGTGGGTAAAAAACTTTGAGGTTTAGGGACATCCTCAAGTTGATTGTTCAAGAATAACTGAACAAACCTTGGATACATTAAGAATGGTGAACCATTAGCAATATGTGTAAGCATACCATCAAGAATTAGTCTTGAAAAGTTGAATCTTTGATCGGTAGCCAAACCCACTAATGTAGATGCAATATTTTGACCAAATTGATCAAAAGAAGTAGTCTTGGGACTTAAACAATGAAGTAAGACATGAATGAGGTACTTCCAATGAGAACAAAACAAAGGCTTTTGAAAAGTAAGTTTCGTCAGATCTCCTTCATAACCTATATCACTTAAAGTGTCCCAAAGCACTTGTTTTTCAAAACGAACAGCCCCCCCTTCATCATTGAACATCAAAACATCCCTAATCGTGGCCTCAGAGATCCGAATAGTTCGTCCAGCAACCGTAGCCCTAATCAACGAATCATCTTCAATCGTTGCAGCAGCCCAAAATTCTTGCATCCAGGGACCAATAACATCAGGGTCAACTAAAATAGAGTAGTTGATGGAAGACCCAGTTAAGAAATCAATGATCGCATGAAAATCAACATTATCCCTTGTCTTGTCCAAGTTAGCGATCATATTGTGTTTGCTAACAGTGAGTCGATTAGCCATGATGAGTGGTAGAGAAGAATTCGCTTTGAGTGTGCGTTTCGTTAAAAAGATTGTGGTGTAAAAGCGAATGAGGGATCTCAAATACGGTAAAAGGCGGGGAAATAGGTGTGAGTTTCTTTAAATAGGATGGAAATAAATCAAACTCAAAATAATAAAGTTACCGTTTTGATTAACTTATTATCTCCGCCGTAAGGAATTAATTAACCATAGCCCCATAATTTTGTGACCGTTGGAACAGTACATCCACGTAAGCAGTACGTTGAAGCAGTACGTTGCTGAGGCAGTACTTTAAGCAACAAAGCAGTACGTTCCATCTTCTTATCCACAATCAATACTCCAAACTAAAACCAAGAACTTGTAAATGGTTCATGCTTAAGTTCTAACTAATAGCTTATGTTGCCTCCCCTCAAATACAACATATAGGCTAAACTAAATGACTAAAAACCAATACTTTCATTAAGAACTAATAGAAAGTATACTAACTAATACTAAAGCCTCCCCTCAAATGTAGCCTAGTAGTTAATCATCCCAATGCTCACAACTAAGTGGTTGAATCTTGAAACATCAAATCCCTTAGTGAGTAGATCAGCTACATTATCATCTGTGTGAACCTTGACCACATTTATAAGCCTGTGCTCATAACAATCCCGAATGAAGTGATGCCTAATCTGAATATGCTTGGTCTTGGAGTGATAAACTGGATTCTTCACAATGCAGATGGTACTCTCATTATCAATATTGATAGGAGTATTTTTGAAATTGAATCCATAATCCAAGAGTTGATTTTGCATCCACAAAACTTGTCCACAACAGCTTGCAGCAGCAACATATTCTGCTTCAGTAGAGGAGGTTGCAGCAATTGTTTGCTTTTTACATTGCCAGGAGACTAATCTTCTTCCAAGATATTGACATCCTCCTGAGGTTGATCTTGTATCATAGTTATCTCCTGCATAGTCACTATCTGAAAAAGCTTCCAAGTGAAAAGGTGACTCCTTAGGATACCATAATCCTAACTTTGGTTGATGCTTGAGATATCGAAAAATCCTCTTGACTGCATACATATGTGAAACCTTGGGTGTAACCTGATATCTTGCACACAAGCAAACAGCAAACATGATGTCAGGTCTTGATGCAGTTAAGTACATAAGACAACCAATCATAGATCAATAGAGCTTGACTTCCACAGCTTGTCCATCTTCATCCTTGCCTAAGGGTTTATTGGTATCAATGGGTGTGGTGGCAGGCCTGAGATTAGGAAGGTCAAATCTTTTAAGTATGTCTGCAACATACTTTTCTTGGTTAATGAAGATTCCATCTCTTGTTTGTGTAACTTGAAGTCCCAAAAAGAAAGTTAATTCTCCCATAGAACTCATTTGAAATTCCTTCTGCATAAGATCTTCAAATTCTTTCACCATAGACTTCTTTGTAGCTCCAAATATAATATCATCCACATATACTTGGACTAACATAATGTCTTTCTTATCCCTTTTGATAAACAAAGTCTTATCAATTGCTCCTCTCCTATAACCATGTTGTAATAGAAAATTTGAGAGTCTCTCATACCAAGCTCTGGGAGCTTGATGAAGGCCATATAGTGCCTTGATCACCTTATAGACTTTGTTTGGATGTGCAGGATCTTCAAAACCAGGAGGTTGTTTAACATAAACTTCCTCAGAAATTGTGCCATAAAGGAAAGCACTTTTCACATCCATTTGGTAGACAGGAAATCCCATGTATGATGCAAAGGCAAGAAATAACCTTATTGCCTCTATCCTTGCAACAGGAGCAAACACTTCATCATGATGTTTTAAACTATTGTGAATTAAGCTACCACTAATTACCTACTAATTACCTACTAGATCTAGAGAGAGAAAGCTAGAGAGAGAAAGAGATGGAAGGGAGATGATAACACACACTTAAGAACAATATTATGAATTCATCAACCAACACCCTTCCCTTGAATGGGAGGGGTATTTATAGTTTTACAAGAGAATGGGCTACTAGCCCAACATACTTAACTTAATACATACATAACAATAATAAATGATAAAACGACACAGCCCATGGGCCTTCTACACGGGCTGAGCCTAATAACAAACCTAAAGGCCTAAGCAACCTATTACAAATGATCAATACTTGAAATATTACAAAACGTGTTCCCAACAATCTCCCCCTAAGTATTGGTCATCAAGGTTGCATGACGTCGTCTTTGCTTCTTTGGCTTTGACGTCTTCATAACCTTTGTTCTTTGTTCTTGAAAATGATGTGATGTGATATGGTGGTGGTCTGCCGTATTCCAACGATCTTTTGATACTGGTGTCTTCGTGTCCTCTCCATCATGTTCATATGACTTGTGACTTTCGTTCTTCAAGTTGTTCTCACTTCTTCAATCTTTAACATATGAAAGGTTGTAGTGCTCGAACTTAGACTTTTCTTAAACATATTCTGAACTTTTGATTATTCTGAGTCTTGGTGAGAACTAATCTTCAGGTCATGAACATGATGGAGTCTTGGTGATGGTTGAACTCCAGGTCTCCAAGCTCCTCAGCAGCAGCAGCAGCAGCACGAACCAACCGGCACTTACAAGCTCAGACTTCGAGATTGTCAACAGCATAGTGTGAAGACTTTCTCTAATCCTTGCCCAGGCCGTTCTGAACCGGATACCCCCGAGAGGGCTTACACGGACACACCGAAGTGCACCCACGATTCAGTGAGTCGCTGGAGATCACCCCACGACTGTAGACCGTTTGGGGCAAAACACTAAGCGTAACCCACAAGGAGTTACCGAAATGACCTGCTGTCAGAGTTGTTTGATGTTGCTCTGGCAGGATTTCCATTCAATCATTGATAATCACATATGTAATTTTTCTCATGAATGTTCTCGGCAGATTGCTAAGATCTGCGAAGGACACTTTCTTAATTTTACATCTGCTGTCCATGATGTAGAACAGCAGAGTAATACTAAGTGTACCTAAGAGATCTTTTTATGAATCTCATGGCTCTAGACTCAATTAGTGCACATTTGTTTGGTAGTCGGAGGCGTGGAGCAGATTGCCTCCTTTTCAATATCAACACTCTCGGAATGAGAGGTCGATAGATTATGAAGGGTTCTCCGTGTGAATGAAACAAATGTCTTTTGAGAGACACTTGAGTAGCTAAGAAGGTTTAGTACAGTGCGTCACTGGGTCCATGACGACTTTGATCTTCAATACCGGTGATTCTTGATCAACCAGTAGATTATGTATTGAACCCGGTGTCTGCCCTAAGGTTGAACAAATGGAGGGCTATTTCTTTTCACCCTTTTCTTTGCTTTTCTTTTTAATTCTTCAACCCCTTCTTTCTCCGTTCATTCATTTTCTCCTTTTTAAATCATACCTAGGACTTTCTAGTTCTAAACTATTAGTGTTGTCCTTGGGTAGATCCCTCCGGCTCTGGCGGATCATAGGACGGTTTTCCCTAACCTTAGTCACCTTATAACTCCATGACTATCCTAATGATGCCATATACCAAACCTTTTGAAAATCTCTCAAAGTGTTTATGATTGTAAAACACATTTTGTTAACACTTTGAGAGTTTTGTTATTTTTCAGAAGAACTCCCCCTTAACATATGCTCATATGTAAATCACTTTGAAATTTGCACATGTCGGGAAGAGTTGGCACTTTTTGAATTGATTGACTTTCAATGAACATGACCTTTGCGAGACACGCTTACATCACCAGTTGGACTGGCTTGAAATTATTACCCGTCCCGGTCATATTCAAAGATTGTCGCTCGAAATTGGTACATTCTACTCAGATATATCCTTCGCGAGACACGCTTACATCACCAGTTGGACTGGCTTGAAATTATACCCGTCCCGGATATACCTTTTCGACTACTGACTGTTGTTATCGTCAATTCGAGGGTCAATTCTTGAGTCTTACACTCATGAGATTCCAGCAATAAGATACCATATTTTAATCACATTTTCATTCTCCCCCTCAAAAATAGCATAGTAATGTTGTTTTTGAAAAAAAACTGTTGATTAAAATATGCTCTTTTTGAGGTGTTTGTGGAAGAATGTCAAGAACGTTGGTAGTTTTGAACAAAGATGTTTTCAAATACTCCCCCTTAACAAGGGAGTACTTGTCCTTATGAGCAGAATTGTTTAAAAAACTTTGAAAAAATTTTCTGGTTTTAATTCTGCTCATAAGTAAGAAGCTTTCGCTCCTTTTTCAGGATTGAGGCACTGATGCGTACCTCAGGGTCCTTTCTTTACAAGAGCGGGTTGTACACTGTGATGTGTGCACAAGCCGTAGTGATATACGAAAGTGAATGATGAAAATGAAATGAAATGATGATGATCAAATTAAGCAAATTGTACCAATCAACTTAGGCAGGACGTCGGAAGGTGAGAATGTTTGGAAGTCTTGCTCGTCCTCCCACATAACTCTCCAATCTTCGCATTTGAGTCCGAAACTGAAGCTTGTCATTGATTCTTTTGATGAACTTGACTGCTTGCTTGGCATCATTTCTGTTCCATTTGACCTCTTGCATTATTCCCGTTTTTGAACCCTTGTAGTATATATCCAAGATTGACTCAAGTTCTTTCTTGACCATTTCCAATGTCGTATCCCCAAATTTTCTCAGTTCTTCAAATCCCATGAAGTGTGGACTGCAGTTGCTTCGTTTGTAAACGACTCCAAACGGTCTATCCATGAATGTATAAGGAGGCTGACCATGAATACCCGGCCGGTCAAGGTCTGGCTTGATGAGATTAACTCGTTTTTGGTAGCTTTCTACCCCAAGTTGGATGTCCTCAACTCGATGCCTTATGACAATGCTGCGGATGAATATTAGAATGGAGTTGATGATGTCATACTGAAGACGGCCAGGAAGATGTTCAAGTTTCCCTTGAATCTTCAGTAGGTACATGTCTTCTATATCATTGCGGGACAAGTATGGGTAGTCAGCTTCACAGAACGAGTACTCTTTGTCATCTGATCTTCTCACGGTGATCTTGGTTAGAAAGTTATACCCGTACAGCGGCTCGGTTTCAACACTGGTTATGGATAGAATTCTGTTAGGGTTCTTCCTATCTATGTTTCCTGAAACTTTCGTGGTGACCAAGTATTTGTAGGACAATCTCCTCATATGTCGCCAATGAAGAATCCCAAAAACAGCATCATCATTGTAGACATAAACGTCATGGTTCCATAAGTCGTCGACCTTTACTTCCAAATCTTCTATGGAGTATGAAGCTGCTGGATACTTGGAAAGTGATGTTGCATATCGTATATGATCCGTGCTTCCACTCATGAGATAGGCTAGGTCTCTATTGAAGAAGTATTGTTTTGGTAACTTAGGATTCTTTGGGTGACCGATGAGGGGTAGGGGTTTGGTGTAGTCCTTATATTGCAATGGTTCTTTTGATTTATGGGTTTGTTCATCAGCAATGTTATCTCCAAGAGCTCGTGCAACTTGTTCAAGATTGTACTCAAACTCTATCTCAGTAGTAGTTACCGTCTTGAATTCAGTGAAGCCTGAACTGCGAACTCGAATGATATCTGACAACCCCAACTTCTGAACCTTGATAGCCTTTTTCAATCTTTTGGTAAAGTCTACAATTGATCCTTCCACAGGTGTGCCGTCAACTTCATCAGGGTAAGCATCAACCATATCTTCAAACCAGTCATACTTTGAGGCTCTTGGATTGACCCATTCTGGTAGCGGTATATCATTAACTTGACCCAAAGGAACCACAGCTTCTTGAACACTTGTAGGTACATAGGGTATTTCATCATCTGCACTGATGTTCTCGTGAAATTCTACGTCCTCAAATTGACCACTTCCAATGGGACTGAAGACTGGTCCACTTGATTGTTTTCCTTTTCCGGATGATTGTGCTATGGGACCATGGCTTGAAGATGAATGTCTCCGTCTTTTCTTTCCTTGATCTTCTGGGTCATCCTGTCGTCGCTTCAATGACTTGGTTGGTTTGCATGGTTCATCTAGTTTTTCAGCTCGCTTGATTGAGTTAAGTAATGCTTGCCTGAGCTCATCTTCTGCAGGATTTTCTCGAATTTCTTCAAGAAGTTGTTGTCTGAGAATTGATCCAGATGGTTGTGGAGGTAACGTCCTGATAGTGATTGGTATTGTCTGCATCAACTTTGCCACAACCTCCTCCAGATTCTTCTTGGCATAGTTGTTGAGCATGTCAGGAAATGCCTCTTGAAGAGTCTTGAAGACCTCAGTTGGAACCAGTTCAGCAACTTCCTTTTTCAAATCAACGTTATCACACTTCAGTAAATGTTTGTTCACCTGCTCCTGAAGACTCGACAATTTCTGTTTAGTTTCTTGATATTCCTTTTTACGGGCTTCTTGATTACTCATTACTTGATTCAGTTTACTTTCTAGCTGACTTATGGCAGTTGATGATTGAGCCACTGAAGATGTAGGTGGTGATTGAAGAATGGTTGTGTGTGGTTGAGCACCTGGATTATCTTGGTCATCTTCAGATTCATCTTTATCATCACTTTCATCGTTGTTCACACTGATGTCTTTGCTGTCCTTGTCACTTTCTTCATCTTTGTCTTCATCATCTTCACTTTGTCTGTCATCATCTGAAGCTTCAGCTTCAGAACCTGATGGGGTATGAGTGTGTTGATCTGATTCGTCACCTTCTTCTTCTGAGCTTACATTTGGTCGAATCGGTGAAAAACTAACATCTGTTGCTTTGATGGACTTGCCCTTGCCTTGTTTAAGTTTCTCATCAGATGGACCCATAATAGATTTCAGCTTTTCAAGCCCCTTCTGTGCTTTGACCTTCTTTATCCCAACATTATCGTCATTTCCTTCATCACTTGATTCATCACGAAGTTGCCATGCTGATGAAGCTTTGGTGACTTGTTTTCCTTTCTTTGCAGTTTCAGCTTTCTTGGATCTGCAGATAGTGGCTCGATCGGGGAGTGAATGACTCTTCCCTTTAGACTTTGATCCTTTGGATAATACTTCCTTTTTCTGAGCAAACCCCACTTTCTGAGCCTTAAATGCTTTGTCATATGTAAGATAAGCTGCTGTGTTCCTAATTTCTTCACTCAAGAAATAATCAGGGATTGGAGCACCTTGTTTGTCTGTATCGGTCATCTGGATGTTGAGGCGAGTGAGGACATGATCATGTTGTTCGGTATGCATCTGCTCAGAATTTGGACGTTGTAACTCTGGGTGTTTTTTCAAAACACGAGCGATGAGGAGTTTGGTGAAACGAGGAAAAGGGACATATGAATCTTTAGTGCTCTCTTGGAATTTCTTGCATTGAAAGATCATGTCATCCCAGATATACTGTGCAAAGTTAAGATGTTTTGTGTTGACAATACCACAGAAAAACTGCAGGTTTTCAAATCTTGGTTTATCTACGCCGGTGGTTTTTCCAGTGATGCATTGATTAATGATGCCGAACATTGTTAACCAAGGTTGTGGAAAAAACTTTCTTTCAACTTTATAGATTGAAGACATTACTTCAGTTGATTCATCATATCCCAGCATTTCTAGAGTTCTTGCCATCTCTTGAAATGTTGGGTTATTTTGAAACTTCTCAAAGTTCCCTGAGTTTTCCTTGGGTAGCTCAAGAACGGCCCTCAGAGTGTCAACTGTGTATGTGATTTCTAGAGCATCCAGAGTGACAGTGATAGATGTTTGGTCTTTGTTGACTGTCATTGATTCCCAGAACTGATTAAGAAAGACCATTGGAACACTTGCTGTCTTGGTTAAAGCAGGACGAATGAAGTGTCTAGCAAGGATTTCTGCGATGATTTGACATGACGGATGACACTTGAGATTATCGAAGTCAACTCTTGAATTGCAACGAAAGATCTTAGGCTTTTCCGTAGCTTGAGTGGCCTTTTTGGATGTTTGTGATGCTTGAGATAATGCACGTGACATGTTTTGACTACATAACACAAACATTCAACAATACGCAAGAGCATATATTAAGATTGTTAGTGAATATGTTAGATATGCCCTTTGTATGTTAAATTGCTTATCATCATATAGACACAAGTTCAGACAATAGAGCAATAGAACACTTTTCATCATCTGAACACATAATCTAGCATCATCACTTAAGTAGCAAACACCTTGATGCATATATAACTTCTGAACAACAGAGCATAAGGATACATGATGTTCAGCATAGATAGAAACTAACTCATCCAGTAAACACAATTCAATATATGATTATTCTTCATAACAGCCAAAGTTACTTAGTTACTCATCCATTATTGCATACTCAGTTCTTGAACTTCGAAAAAAAAATTAATTGTTCGATCAATCAAAAGTTCGGTCAGATTTGCTCAAGCAAAATTCGATCAAACAAAGTTCAGTTAATCAAATTAGCTCACACAAAGTTCAGTTAATCAAAGTTCGATCAATCAAAGTTCAACTAATCAAAATTCGACTAATCAAAATTTGATCAAGCAAAATTCGATCAACCAAAATTCAGTTAATCAAAATTCGATCAATCAAAGTTCAACTAATCAAAATTCGATTAAACAAAATTCGATCAAGCGAAATTCGATCAAACAAAATTCAGTTAATCAAAATTCGCTCACACAAAGTTCAGTTAATCAAAGTTCGATCAATCAAAGTTCAACTAATCAAAATTCGACTAATCAAAATTTGATCAAGCAAAATTCGATCAACCAAAATTCAGTTAATCAAAATTCGACTAATCAAAATTCGATCAAGCAAAATTCGATCAACCAAAATTCAGTTAATCAAAATTTGATTAAATCCAAATTTCGATTACTCCAAAGTTCGATTAATCCAAAGTTCGGTTAAATCAAAAATTCGGTTAAATCAAAGTTCGGTTATATCAAAGTTCGGTTAAATCAAAGTTTGGTTAAATCCAAAGTTCGATTAATCCAAAGTTCGATCAAATCAAAAATTCGGTTAAATCAAAGTTCGGTTATATCAAAGTTTGGTTAAATCAAAGTTTGGTTAAATCCAAAGTTCGATTAATCCAAAGTTCGATCAAACCGAAGTTCGATCAAACCGAAGTTCGATCAAACCTGAAGTTCGATCACCCCGAAGTTCAATCAAAGTTCGATCACACTTAGACATAATTCTCCTAACTCGGAGATTAGTCCTAAACATCGATCACTCAAAAAAATCGACTATAGTTCGATCATTATCACATATGCAAGTTCGATTAACACAATAAAATTTGATTACTCATCTTAAAGCTCAACACAACTCATCTATTACACAAGCAGATTCTATCATTAAAATAAGCACAAACTAAATCATTCATAAACCCTAAATCAGACTAAAGCTCCTAATATAACTCAAACACGGAATTATTACTAAAATCAAATGAAAGACTTACATTTTAAAGCAAATTAGTCGAATTATAGAGGTATGAAGAATTTAGTTATAGGCGCGCGTGTATTGTGAAGACAAAGGGACTGTGTAATTTTTGAGAGTGATAGAAAGATTTGACCTGAGACAATGTATTGTGTATTTATAGAGTTGAGTTAATTGAATTGACTGTTATTGTCCTCATTCTTTTCCATTTTTACATATTTAACCTTTTAACAATACATTTATGTTTATATTAAGTCCACGGTTAAGATATGTATAATTAAATGGTTAACGTATGCTGATGACAAACGATATATTATGATTTAGAAAGATGACGAAGAATTTTTATGAATAAATGTGCAAAAGTTTCTCCCCCTCAAAATATGTGATATTGTGGAAAAAAATTTTAAACTTTGAAACAATTGGTAAAAAACATATTTTGATTGAGATCAATCCTTTGCACATTTTGGGGTTGTTTTTTTTTTTTTTTTTTTTTTTTTTTTTTTTTTTTTTTTTTTTTTTTTTTTTTGAAATATATATACAAGATAGTGAGAGATCATGACCCGATTAGTTGATTTTGAGGAAATTCGCTAATTCTTGAGGAGTCAGGCATCTCATTCCAATTTGGTGAACCAGTTTCACAAACCGATCATGAGGTAAAGCCTTCGTGAAAAGATCCGCCAATTGGTGTTCCGTTCCCACAAAATACAGCTCAACGGTACCCTGCTCCACATGCTCCTTGATGAAGTGATATCTGAGAGCGATGTGTTTGGACTTGGAATGTTGCACGGTGTTGCACGAGATAGCGATAGCACTTTTGGAGTCACAGTACATCGGGATTTTGTTGAATATGTAACCATAATCCATCAATTGTGATCGCATCCAAATGATTTGAGCACAACAGGCAGACATGGCTACATATTCTGATTCCGTGGATGATAGAGACGTGCAATCTTGCTTCTTTGACTGCCAGGACACCAGCTTATCACCTAGGAATTGAACACCACCGGATGTGCTCTTTCTTGTATCAATACATCCCGCATGATCCGCATCTGAAAAAGCAGTTAGTGCAAAACCAGAATCCTTTGGATACCAGATCCCCAAATTAATGGTTCCCTTAATGTATCTAAGGATTCTTTTAACAGCAGATAAATGTCTTTCTGTTGGGTTAGACTGATAGCGTGAACATAGGTATGTGGCAAATACAACATCCGGTCTGCTAGCGGTGAGATACATGAGAGACCCAATTATTCTACGATAATTTGTAGGATCAGTGGGTTTCCCATGAATGTCAGCATCTAGCTTCGGGGATGAGGAGGACATAGGGGTGTTATAGGTGTCACTAGATGTCATGCCATGCTTTTTTAATATCTCTTGTGCATATTTAGACTGACTCAAGAATATACCACGAGGTGATTGGTGAACTTGTAATCCTAGAAAAAAGTTTAATTCACCGATCATGGACATCTCAAAGTTTTGTTTCATAAGTTTTGCAAAAGCATTTGAGTACTTTTTGTGGGTAGACCCAAAAATGATGTCATCCACATAAATTTGTACGATGAGAATGTCCTCCCCGTGTTTTTGTATAAACAAAGTCGGGTCTACAGAGCCTTTAGTGAAATGATTAGCAATAAGGAATGCTGAAAGTTTGTCGTACCAGGCCCTCGGGGCTTGTTTAAGGCCGTAGAGAGCTTTCTTAAGCCTGTATACGTGATTAGGATGTTCTGGATCCACGAAGCCGTCAGGTTGTGATACATACACCTCTTCACGAAGTTGTCCGTTCAGGAATGCTGTCTTCACGTCCATTTGGTAAACGGTGATGTTCTTATGAGCCGCGTATGCCAGGAACATTCTAACTGCCTCAAGCCTAGCCACTGGTGCAAAAGATTCCTCGAAGTCAATTCCTTCCTCTTGACAAAACCCTTTAGCAACCAACCGAGACTTGTTACGAATAACTGTGCCTTCTGCATCCAACTTATTTTTCCAAATCCATTTTAAGCCCACAACATAAACTCCATCAGGTTTTTCAACGAGTTCCCAGACTTCCAATCTTTTGAACTGATCCAACTCCTCTTGCATTGATTCAATCCAATTATCATAAGTCATGGCCTCTTTGATATTTTTCGGTTCAGCTTGACAAACGGTGAGAGCGTAAATGCAAGTTTCACCATCTGTGTGGAGTTTCTGTCGTGTCATAACTGGTTTATCTGGATTGCCAATCACATTAACTAACGGATGATCCCTTGTCCATTTATGAGTAGATGGGTAGTGTTGAATGTTGTTATTCAGATTTGACGGTTCCATGTTGCTCGAGGAAGATTCTCCTGGTTCGGGAATGGTTGGGGGTGGAGCAAATGGGTTGAAAAATGCATTTCCGTCAAAGTCTGATGGTGGTGGAACTTGGTTAGAAATGGGAGAAGAATCTTCAACTGCTGGTTGAGGTGTTTTATCTATGGATGAAGATGGTTCAGATTGTGGTGCATCGTCAGCAACTACTGTAGAGGTAGATGCTGATGGATCAGGTGCTTGATTTGAGAGTTGTTGAGCAGCGGAACTTGTGGAAGCCTCTGACGCACTGTTAATCAAACTATCATCAAACAGAGGAGCAAACAGATCTTCCAGATCTTTCCTTTTGAAAGGTAACTGTTCAGCTGAAGATTCTGGGAAGTTCAAACGGTTGTTTGCGGGTTCCAAGCGGTCTTGCTCAGAAGCCATATCAGTGAGTTCATCGAAATTAACGTGTATCGTCTCTTGAATGTCTCCGGTCCGACGATTCCAAATTCTGTATCCCTTGGAGTTCTCACAATAACCAACAAATATCCCTATATCTGCTTTTGCCTTCAATTTACCAAGATCATCTTTATCATTCTTTGGGTAACATAAAGCTCCAAAGACATGGAAATAGTTGATATTGGGTTTTCTGCCATGTATGAGCTCATATGGAGTTTTGTTATGTCTTTTGGTGATCATGCCGCGGTTCTGAGTGTAGCAAGCAGTGTTAACAGCTTCAGCCCAAAGATAATCTGGCAATTGGGCATTGATCAACATAGTTCGAGCTGCTTCCACAAGCGTACGGTTTCGTCGTTCAACTACGCCATTCTGTTCAGGAGTGCGAGCTATAGAATTTTGGTGAACAATCCCATGTTTCTCTGTAAATTCCCGAAGAATTTGGTTTTTGAATTCAGTGCCATTGTCGGTACGAATGATTCTGACAGTGTTGCGGACTTGCACTTGAATCTTTGTGAGAAACGTGGTAACGATAGACGGAACTTGATCTTTTGTGCGGAGAAAATATACCCATGTCCATCTTGAGTAGTCATCCACTATTACCAGAATATATCTTTTCCCATTTACAGACTGAACCCGCATTGGACCACACAAATCCATATGAAGCAGTTGTAGGACGTGGTCTGTGCTATGTTCTGTTTTTGGTGGAAAATGTGCTCGGTGACTTTTTCCCTGTTCACATGCAGAACACAGATGATCCTTGGCATATCTGAATTTTGGTAAACCATCTACCAATTTTTTCTTAGCCAGGTCGGTCATGGTTTTGAAATTAAGATGAGACAAGCGTTTATGCCATAACCATGCTTTCGTGGGATGAGCCTTGGAGAGTAAACATATAGGAGTCGAAGCTGTCATTCCTTCAAAAGAGATGGTGTAAAGACTAGTTCCCCGTTTTCCTTTCATCAGATCATTCCCCTGAAGATCACGAATAAAGCAGGTTTTCTCCCTAAATGCTACTTCTAAGTCTCCATCGCAGAATTGACCAACCGAGAATAAATTGTGACCCAGACCTTCAACATAATACACACGACTTATTTCGATGTTCCCATTTACATAGTCGCCATAACCCATGATTGCGGCGAAGTGGTCATTCCCGAACCTGACCGTTCCTATAAACTTAGCAACGAAGTTTTGGAGAAGCTTGAGATTGCCGGTCATGTGTCGGGAACAGCCGCTATCAACAATCCAAAGAACGATTTGAACCACCTGCACCACAATTAGTAGAAACAGATGGAGTAACGGATGGACCCGTTGGGTTAGAAGCACATGAGTTAAGTATTTTAGGTACCCATTTAAAATATGTTGTGTTCTCTAGCCAACGTTGCCATTTCCTACTACTTTCTGCTTTCTTCCTAAGGAATGAGCTAGGTAATTTGTTCTTTTTGTGATTAGTGATGGGTGCAACTATGGTCTGCTTTGAAACTGCTAGTGGTGGAGTCCCTAAAATTGATTTGGCAGCTAGGTTAAACTTAGTGAGGCCACTAGTTCGTTGTGCTTTTCTCTTCAGCAAAGTTTTAGCAACACAGTTTTGATGAGTACCAGATAAGATATGAGTATGGCAAAACACACAAGAAGCATTAACATCATTCATAACTGGTAAAGATTCAGCATTCATTACATCTTTTGTAGAATTACACTTAGCCAAGCTAGATTCTAGTTTAGACATAACATGCGTTTTATTCTCACTAGATGCATTAACTTCTACTTCTCCACTCTTAGATGTTCCACTCTTAGGTAGCCAGATACTAGTCTTCTTTGGTCTCTTGGTGGTCTTGGATCTTCTATCCTTAGATGGTTCAACTAATCCTGTGGAAGGTGAAGTAAGAGCATTAGTGGTTATATTTGATGATGCATTCTTAGGGGCGCTGTCTACTTTTTGCATCCTTGGTACAGTCTTATCAACTTTGTTTTTGCCTGTTTCTAAAACTTTGATTTTCTTTTTCAGATCAACAATGATGTGTTGGAATTCTTGATTTTGTGAATCGATTTTTCTGTTAAGGCGGACTGTGTCATTCCTGTTTTGAAGAATTTCATCGAGTTCCTTTTCATTTTGAAACAGTTTAAGTCTTAAGAAAGCCTTTGTTTCCTTATATTTTTCAGGAACATGACTGTTTTGAAATGATAAAGACCCTATGAGATGTTGAAATTTTTGTTCAAATTCAATACTTTGAGTTTGACACCAATCAAGCCTTTTTTGAAGATTAAAAACTTTGTTTTCCACATCATTGTTGATTTGTCGAAGATCATCATTCTCTTTCACTAGATTCTTAATTTCGATTTGCAACATCTTAGTATCAACAACATGATTTTGCATAAGACACTCATTACCAGATTCATAAAGTGCATTCATCAACACAGAAACAACATCACAACAAAGAATATTTTGCAAGAGTCGATCATTTTCTTTTTCCAAATTCTTCTTTTGAAGTTTTTGTTTTTGAATTTTGGAGTCTTTTGCTTTGAAAATATTCTTCATTGATAGAACCTCGTCAACTAGATCTTCTTCCCATTGTGATGCACATTTCTTCAAGTGTTTGACATGAGGTAAAATTTTCTTTTGAAGAATTTCTATCTTTTCTTTTTCCACATGAGAGAAAAAAGAAGAAACAGTGATTTTAGAATTAAACGCAATTTCATTTTCTAAAAATTTGATGTCTTCCATAAATGTCTCAAAATGTTTGACAATTTTAAAAGCTGGAGGCATTTGAGGATCAACATCATTCTCTGTCAAATAATTGTCGAGATGTGCATCATTTTGGGAGAGATGATATATTTGATCTGAGGTACGTATCAGCGTTTGTTCTGGTTTATCTTTTGGTGGCACAAATGATTTGCTTATGTGAGGTCGTTCATTATAATCGTAATGTACTCTTGAAAATTCGTTTTGTGACTTTGATCGACCCTCAATCTCGTTTGCAAGAAAATCAGTTTCTTCATCAATAGAATGCATAACAACACGTTGAAAGGAATCATCTAACAAAAATGTTGCATTGTATAACTTAGGATTATCTTTGAGTGCTTTATGTGAATTACGGGGTGTGTCACTTCCAAGTGCAAAACTTACTCCTTTAGGACTTGGTTTCACAGTTAGTTTTTGAATTTGTGTTACAGAATTACCCGTTTTATACACAACATTTTGAAAATCTTTGAGTTTGGTTTCCAGATCCAGAATTTCCTCAAGATATGAGTCAACACGTTTCTTTGTGGCTTGCTTTTCGTCAAGAAGATCCTGCTGAGATGTTGAAAGCTCTGATTGAGTTTTTAACAACTCAGAAGTTAAAGCATCAATTTGTTTTTTGAATTCAAATTGATCCTTTTCTTTTTGAGAGATAAGCTCCGCCTTAGAATTGGTTAATTCACGTACTTGGTTTTGCAAATCTTGAACTTTGACATATTCTTTTTGGAAAGCGATTTCAAAAGATTGTTCTCGTTTTTCTTGGTTTTGATATCCAGAAAGTTGTTGTTTATAGCACTCATTGTCCTTAGTTAACAATGCAATCTTTTCTTTCAGATTTGTATTGATTTCATTGCATTTTTCAATTTGTGATTGGGTGGACATGATTAAGGCCTGAAGCTCCGAATCTTGATCATTCAAATTCTCATTCTGTTCAATCTGATCATGATTGTCATCTTCTATTAGATCATCAAATGAGACAACTGTTCTATCATCATCAAATGATATATCAGTGTTGATTTGATTATCTAAAGAAGATGAGAATGATGAATCATTTTGAACAGAATGTTCATTTGAGAATGAAGATGCGGAAGGTGAAGCAATCTCATGTAGTAAACATGGTGGATCAAGTACCTGAGAAAGACCGTCAGTATCGTAGACCGGGCCTGTCTCGGATGTATTCATTTCCTGCATATTAGCCATGAGCATGACAGCTGCGTTTGCCTCAAGATCCTCCATATCATCTTCTGAGTCTGCATTTGCCATGAAGCTGTTTTCTTTCACATTCATCAAGCTTGCTTTCTCATCCTTAAGTGCCATCAAGAGAGCTTCTTTGTGATATGCACTGCCCATGGTTCGAGGCTTCGGACATGCATTAGCCATATGACCATTCCCTCCACAGTTGTAGCATGTAACTGAGGTATTTGCAATGCCTTTTGATTCTTTTCCAGTCAATTGATTCCTGTTCTGATCTGCCCCCATATAATTCCTATTACCCCCAGACTGAAACCTTTGTTCTCCAGCTTGAAACCTTTGTGACCCATATCCTCCTCTGTTCCCTGATCCAAACCTTCCCGATGATCTGTTCTGAATTTCTACCCGACCATCATTAACCACTGCCTGATTCCTTGTGTTTGAAGATGAGCGAAGGCGATTGTTTGATTTGTTTGTGAATTTACCAAACGCTTTAGCAATCAACCCAAATGCTTCATTGAGGGAACTGAAAGCTTCTTCTTCTTCATCATATTCACTGTTGGTGTAAAAGTTGGAATCAGTGTTTTGATATGTTACCAATTGGTTGCCTGATTGTAGAGATGGTGGTTCATATGGGACAAGTTGGTTTTGAGGTTGAAAGCTTGGTTGATAAGATGAGTTTCCAAATTCCTGAGACGGTAGAGAGAAGTTTGGTTGAGCCATTAGTGCAAGCGAATTAGGTTGTGGTCCTGGTATGAAACCTCCTCTTGCTGCAACTTCTTTGTCCACTTCTGATTGATGTTGTTTGAGAAAATCATAAATCAATCCATATTTGATCTCACCAATCTTCTTCGATTGCCTAACAAACGTTGCATATTTCTGCCATTCGGGACCGAGGCATCCCAGAAATTTGGAGTTGATTGCAATCCTTGGAAACTTCATGTCATGACGATCAAGGTCGTTAACAACATTGGTGAAACGGTGGTAGTATGATTCGATTGTCTCTCCCGGTTCCATAATAAAATTGTTGAATTCCATGTACAATTTTGATTCAAGATCTTCCTGATTGAGCTCTGTTCCTTCCATCAGAAGATGCACATGCTCCCACATGTCCTTAGCAGTCTTCTGAGCATCAACACTTCGATAGATGGGATTTGGAATTCCCTGAAGAATGAATGCCATTGCCATTCCATTTGCTTCTTGTTGTAAAACTTGTTCAGTTGTATAGCTGGAAACAGCAATAGGAGTGGATGTTTCTTCTCTTTCAGGAGTAGCTGGAACAACAATTACTGGTTCTGGAAAGGGCCCCACAGTGATGACATGCTTCAAATACGGTCCATGGGGTTTGCGGAGTTCAATGAATCGGAGAAACCTGCTTGCCCACTGCACGTAGTTTCCAGGTGTTAACATGGGTGGAGTGTCTTGATTTCCAGCCTCATGACGAGATTGCTGACTGCTTATAGCTTCACACATCTTATGAAACCAGTGAGGTTCTCTGGACACTGAAGGATTGTTCTGAAGGTAATTTTGTTGCATTATTTGTTGTGGAGATAGTTGTGGTGGAAGATTGAATTGATGTTGTTGCACATATGCATGATGTTGTGGATATTGTTGAGGAAATTGTTGTTGTTGTTGAGAGTATTGTTGTTGCTGAGGATATTGCTGTAGCTGGTAGTAGTAATTAAAGTGTGGTGGTTGAGACATCGTGTAGTAGCTTGTGAGGGTTAAGGATCTTCAAAGGATAAAGACGGTGGTTGTGTGAAGATTAGATAAGAATCAATTAATTGTTCGGTTAAACACTTGTTCTATCAAAGTTGTTTGGCTCCTAAAATTCGACTGCTGAAATTGGACTAACAAAATTCGATTAATCTGAAGTTCGCCTAAACAAAGTTCGACTAATCTGAAATTGGACTAATAAAGTTCGTCTAATCTGAAGTTCGCCTAAACAAAGTTCGACTAATCTGAAATTGGACTAATCAAAGTTCAACTAATCTGAAGTTCGCCTAAACAAAGTTCGACTAATCTGAAATTGGACTAATCAAAGTTCAACTAATCGGAAGTTCGACTAAACAAAAGTTCGACTAGTGAAATTCGATCATCAAAGTTCGACTAATTTGAAATTCGACTAGAGCAAAGTTCGACTAATCGGAAGTTCGACTAAATCGAAGTTCAACTAGTGAAATTTTGGTTACGAAAGTTCGATCAAGAAGTTCGATTAACCCAGAAGTTCGATTATATCACCTAACTTGGTGAATAATCAATAGTTCGATGAACGTACAAATTCGATCAAATAATCTTCGATGAACAAAAATTCGATGAATATATCTCTGACGAACAGTAACAACTCGGATGAACACTAACAATTCGGATTTCTTAATTTTTCTTAGATCTAACCTTCTAACAACCTAAATTACCCCTAGGCGAATGATACCACTTGATGTTTTATACTATTGTGAATTAAGCTACCACTAATTACCTACTAATTACCTACTAGATCTAGAGAGAGAAAGCTAGAGAGAGAAAGAGATGGAAGGGAGATGATAACACACACTTAAGAACAATATTATGAATTCATCAACCAACACCCTTCCCTTGAATGGGAGGGGTATTTATAGTTTTACAAGAGAATGGGCTACTAGCCCAACATACTTAACTTAATACATACATAACAATAATAAATGATAAAACGACACAGCCCATGGGCCTTCTACACGGGCTGAGCCTAATAACAAACCTAAAGGCCTAAGCAACCTATTACAAATGATCAATACTTGAAATATTACAAAACGTGTTCCCAACAAGGAGCAAACACTTCATCATAATCCACTCCTTCTTCTTGGCGATATCCTTGTGCAACCAATCTAGCTTTATTTTTGATAACATTCCCTCTTTCATCTCTTTTGATTCTGAAAACCCATCTTGTACCAATGACTCTTTTGCCATCTAGTAAATCACATAATACCCAGACTTCTTGAAGCTTGAATTGTAGAAGCTCCTCTTGCATGGCTTCAACCCAACTTTCATCAGCTAAAGCTTGAGCTACCTTCTTGGGTTCTTCTTGAGATATAAAGCAAGCAAACAGGCATGTTTGTTGATCCTTGTGATTCATCCTGTTTTGTTGGTAAACAAAGCTAAGTAAAGCAGTATGTTGCTTAGAAAGTCCTTTAACTTTGTTCCTTGTAACCACTCCTGAAGAGGGTGATCCAATAATGTTACTCTGAGGATGAGCTTTATGAATTCTCAATGTAGGAGTTGGTGGTACTGGAAGATCAGACTCCAAGTTAGTAAAATCAATCCCTTCATTGGAGAAAATACCTTCTAAATTAAGCTCATCATCAATTTCTTCTAAACCAGGAATGTTAGCATTATCCAAATCATCATTATCAACATTGGAATCATCAGCATTGTTCCAATTTGATTGTTCTAACACACCAGAAGTACTGTCAAAAGGATCATCAATACCTTGATCAAAAGTACTGTGAACAGTATCTTGAAATACACTCTTTTTCTTTGCAGCTTCATAAGCCTTCCTTTGTTCATCTTCATAGGATTGTGCTATAGTTTCTTGAAAAAGCATCCTATTAAGTTCATCTTGTATGGCTTGATCTTCATCAGATACTGTATTAGTTGGTTGAGCAGTACTTTGGTCTTCAAAAGTAACTTCAGGGTCTTTGTCAGGAACATCTTCTGGTGTAACATTGACTCCATGAACAATGTACTGTGAATCATCTTCTTTGTGATTAGCCTGATTCTCTTCTCTAACAGGAACATAATTCATAGATGGAGTGAACTTGAGATCAAGATCAAACATCCAATCAGGACCTTTACCTTTCTGAGTTTCCTTATCTTCCAAAAATTCAACATGAAGACAATCTTGTACCTTTTTGGTATTCCTGTTATAGACTCTAAAACCTTTGCTATTTGTACAATAACCCAACAGATATCCTTCATCTGACTTACCATCAAATTTTCCCAGAGAGTCAATGGTATTTAGAATAGTCAGAGAGCAGCCAAAAGGTTTTAGAAAACGAATGTTTGGTTTCTTTCCCATTAGTAACTCATAAGGTGTCTTCATCTGAGGTTTAGTTACTGAAACTCTATTTAACACATAGCAAGCAGTACTTATGGCTTCAGCCCAAAAGAGAATAGGTAATTGGGAATCTGCAAGCATTGTTCTAGCTGCTTCTATCAAAGTCTGTTCTTTCTTTCTGCAACTCCATTTTGCTGGGGTGTTCTAGCAATGCTAAACTCTCTCTTGATCCCTTTCTTGGCACAGAATTCATCCATATGCTTGTTCTTGAATTCTGTTCCATTATCACATCTAATACCTCTTACTTTGAGTCTTAATTGATTTTCAAGGGCTACTATCAGGTCATGGATAGCATCAAAGGTTTCATCTTTGAATCCCAAGAAAAAGACCCAACTAAATCTGCTACAATCATCTGTCACAACCAAGCAGTACTTCTTCTTGTTTAAACTCTCTACTGAAACTGGTCCAAACAGATCCATGTGTAGCAACTCCAAAGGTTCTCTAATATCTCTTTCCCCAAGCTTCTTACATGAAGCTTTATGTTGTTTACCCTTCTTGCAAGCCAAGCATGAATGATCAGTCTTGAATGTTTTGGAAGGTAAACCTCTAACTAAATTTCCTTTGACCAGCTTGTTGATGTTCTTAAAATTAACATGACCTAGTCGTCTGTGCCACAAATATGCTTCTTCCAATGATGCCTTTGCTACTAAACATGTTGCCCTTCCAGCAGAATTGAGACTCTTTAAGTCTAAACTGTACACATCATTGGTTCTTGGTACTCTCAATGTTACCAAGTGATCATCAACAAATTTGAACTCAGGGGAGAGAATGAGACATTCTGTATCAGTGAACAGAATTGGGTACTTCTTGTCACAAATTTGAGATACTGACAAAAGATTGAACTTGAGCTCCTTCACATATCTAACATTCTCAAAATCAATACATCCAGCCTTGATTGTTCCTTTGCCAGTGATTCTTCCTCCATCAGGATCATTACCAAATGCAACTCTTCCTCCATAATATGCCTTAAAATCTGACAGGATCTCCTTGTCCCCTGTCATGCTGCCAGAGCAACCACTATCAACAATAATATGATCTTTAAGCTCCTCCTCTGGGTTGCCCTGCACAGTAAAAGAAAGGGTTAGTTTCTTTTAGGAACCCAAGCCATTACTGACTTGTGTTCCCCTTGTGGAGTGACATACTTGAATTCTTTCAGTATGTAGTCTCCACTGGTTTTAAAGGCATGGTCAATGATTATTTGAGTTGGTCCCATGTCCTGTGTTGTATTATCAACAACACTCCCTGTTTCACCCTTATCTGATGAAAGTACTGCTTGTTCCCCATCAGTACTTTCTTTCTGAACCCAATTTTGTTTGACCTTAGGTTTCTCTGATCTAGGTATTCTGCTTGATATGTAAGACCTTTTATATGAATTGAATCTCTTAGGTCTTCTAGGTAAAAAAGTGTTAGCAGTACCATGATTGGGTGAAAACTTATCAGTCCTTTGAGAAGGTACTTCTTGAGACTTAGCAATGTGTGAAGGTACTGGTGGTTTGGAAAACATTCTTTTCTGGTGAGGGTACCTATAGTCTTTTGAGAAATTACTATGGTTGACCCTATTTGAGTGATTCCAAACTGGTCTAGTCTCTCTTGGCTTATGGGTGGTAGATCTATTCTTTGGAAACTGACTTAAGTATTCTGAGTGTAAGTCACAGTGCTTAATCAAATGATCAGGACTATAGCATACATAACATAACTTTCTCTCCATATTCCCAAATCCTCTTCTATGATTAAAAGATTTCCTATAGTGAGCAGTATTTTGAAAAGTTTCTCTTGGAGGTACTGCTGAATGTCCAGCAGTACTTTGAAAAGTTTTTGGAGGTACTGCTTGTTTTTGAAAGGCTGTAGGAAACTTTTGATCATTACCCCTTTGAAAATCATTCTTAGGTTTCTCAGAACTAAATGGACCAGTAAGCTTCTTCCTAAACTCTAGGTTGTCTACACCATAACGAGAAACATCTGTCCTAAGTGGTTGAAACTGACCAGTGGGTGGAGGAACTGAGTGGTACTCCTTATCTTTCTTAAACTTAGGAGGTGATTCACTAATTGGTTCCTCATTCCTAGATGTGTTTTCTTCTGAGCTTGTAAGGTCATCATCACTAGGTGGAATCTCTTCCTTAGCACTAGGTGGGGTCTCTTCCTTATCACTAGGTGAGGTCTCATCTGAACTACTATCTTCACCATAACCTAGTCCAGCTCTACTGTTTATGACTCTTTGTTTTTCAACAAATTGAACATGTGATAGACCAACCTGTTTAATACTACCAAGTTTTTCTAACAAAGTATCTCTTTCCTTAGTAATCTTTTCTAATTCAGACACTTTACATCCTAACTTCCATTCACTTAATTTCAATTGGTAATCTTGTTGCTCATATTTTTCTGCCCAAGCCATTTCATTATTTTCATGTGTTAATATTTTGGCTTCCATTGACTCTAAAGTTAATTGATAACCAGCTACCTCAGACCTAGCTGTTCTACAATTATCTCTTTTAGTCACATATTCTTTAAGCAACTTTTGATAAACATCATTACACTTAGAGCATACCTCAGAGACATTGGATGAACTTGGTGAAGTGGCTACCATAGCAATCTGAACAGGTTCATCTTCATCTTCCATGCTCCAGTCAAAGCTTCCAAGACCATCTCTTGATTCCAAAGCAGCATATCCAGGTTCCTCATCAAAAGCTGTGCCCCAATCAAACTCTTCCATTGCAACCATAGAATAGGTTACAGGTTCATCATCAAATTCAGCACTCCAGTCAATCTCTGCCAAATTTTCTTGAGCCACCAAAGCTTTTGGTTGTGATTCAGTAATAGGAACCTCCTTTCTTTCAACCTTGGGTTGTTCAATCATCCTGTTTGCCTGATATTTTGCAAACTTGCATTCCCTTGCAAAGTGTCCAAGCTTTTGACAATTGAAACATTCAATCTTGGATTTTTCAAAAGTTATACCTTGTTTGGCTTTGAAATCAATTCCCCTTCCTGTCTTGTTCATGAACTTCTTGATCCTAGCAGTGATCATAGCTACTTGCCATCTTATGTCAATCTCCTCTAAAGCATCTTCTTCAATCTGCAACAAGTCTTCTTGATAGGTAACAGGTAAAGTGGCTTGTTGTGCAAAGAAGGAACATACAACTTCATCAGAATTGGTGTTGTTTGTTGGTGATGGGATGGGAGTAGTTGAGGTTGTGCAAACATGCTGTGAATCACCAACAGTACTTTGAGAAGGATAAGCAGTACTTTTAGTGGAAGTACTGCTTCTGTTTTCAGAAGACACAAAAGCTATGTTGTGAGTTTTCTGAGAACTGTGACCATTCATCTCTTGCTCATACACTTTCAAATTGTTGTAGAGATCATCAAAGTCCATAGACTCCAATCCAGGTTGTCCTCTAATCATAGTAGCAACCACATGCCAGACGGATGGCAAACTCCTTAAGAACTTTAAATTTGCATCTTCAACAGATACCTCTGCTCCATACAATTCTAGCATACTAAGTAGATTTTGGAATCTGTCATAGGCAGCATCAAGACCTTCTCTTTCACCAACAGTGAAGGTTTCAAACTGCTGCTTCAATAAGTTTCTATGCATCTTCTTTGAAGCATCATTACCTCCAAATCTTGTCTTGATCGCAGCCCACAATTGCTTTGCATCCTTAGCATCATGGAACTTCAGTAGGTGACCATCAGGAATAGCAGACAATAGTATGTTGAGAGCCTTATCTTGATTTCTCTTTGTAGCTGCTGGCAAGGTTGGTTGAGGTGGTTTGGGTTGTCCTTCAACTTGTAAAGGTTCATCAAGAACAACATTACCATTGACAATTACATCCCATAGAGCATGGTCAGTAATAGCAAGGTACTGTCTCATCTTCATGCTCTAGAGATCATATTCTCCCTTCTTGATGATAGGAATTCTGAGTGAGGTGATGGATGGGATAGGTGCAGCTTCAGTCGACATTGTTGAGGGTTTGTTGATAAATCGGTTTTAAGAGTTTCTTCTTAATCAGAGTCTCCACACAAGCTCTGATACCACTTGTTGGATCGATATACTCTGACCAAACTAACTTGTAGCTTGTCTACGGTTTAACAACTTTGAATGAATTCAAAACTATTAATAATGAAACACTGATATACTTTGCTAAGTATGCGGAATCTACTTCAACAAAGCTAAGAAGAACAACTTCGAATATTATTAAAACCTTGAACCTGCTTTCTTACACAGATTCACTAACAAACTCTAATCACTAATACTTCTAATAATCGACTAATACTTTTCTCTAAAATCGCATATCTCTAATGCCAACCTAGGGATCCTTTTATAGGCACAAAGAAAACCCTAGTCGGTTTACAAACTTGAACGACAAGTAATTCTAATTATAACTCTAATCTAATACGAACATTCTAGAATTACACATTAGTCCTTAAACTATTTGCATAGCAGTCCTTTAACGAGCAGCAGTACTTTAGTCGAACAGCAGTACTTTGACTTGAGTAGCAGTACTTTGACTTTCAGCAGTACTTTGATATTTCATAGCCCAACAATATCTTTTCAAAGATATGTTTCCATTTATACTTTCTAATAGTATATCATGTTCTATTAGAATCAATTATTTTACCGCTTATGTTTATAACAATAAACATATATTCCAAGGTTGTATGTTTATTTCCTAAATCTTCAAGTGAAGTTCCATTCCAAACTAAGACTTAACATTTAACGTATATGGAATGTTACTTCCTATATGTTATACAACATATATGAAATAAGAAAATAAATATAACACTCCCACTAGCTTTCAGGAATACTAAGGAATTATCTTATTTTAATTATAAATCAAAACTTGGATTTAATAATTAAACATAAGTATATCTCCTAGATGCATGCATTAATCCATTCATGAATTATTGCACTTTGTATGCTTCCAAAGATTATTTGAATTCAAATACTCCTTTTGATTACTTATCGTCCTCGCACAAGTAATTACTCAAGAAAGAGTTTTGATATTCCATTGTTAATTTCATATTAATGAAACTAAGAATGAAAATCATAATCTTTATACATTTAATGTGCCTAAAAAGAATATTCCATCACAGTTAATTGCTTAAATGTGATTGATAATCTTGTCATAAGACATACATTAAATATATTTACAAAATTGTCAATATGATTTCTACACAAAGATTTAAACTATTAGGATTTTCATTCCCTTTGAAGAAACTCATCTTCATTCTATAGTCTAACTATAGAGTTCAATATTAACTTAGTTTCCAAAACTAATTATCTTTATAGACTGCATCTAAACATTCATAGTATGAGTAATTTGCCAAATTCAACATTTGGAACTCATCTTAATGACCAACAGGTTTACCATAACCCTGTAACTCATAATCCTCAACATATTATTCAAATATTTGAGATATCCTTGCGGATCTATGAATGAGAATTCCATCATCTTGAGATTTAACATTAACATGTTTAATCCTCATCATGACATTTACTAGTGTATTTTTAGAAGATTATGTATCTTGTAATTTTATCTTTTCAAGATAAAAACTCCCACTTTCCTTTTGCAATTTATAAACTATCTATAAATACTTAGCAAGTAGAGCAACACTAAATTGTTCTCTTTTGGGACATTACAAATACATATTGACAGTTCCTTACATTAGTTTGTTAATATCCTACATCATAAGTTGTTTAACAAATTAAGAACTTCAATTTTAAGACTTAATGTGATTCATCACATTCCATAATAAATGGTGTCTTATTAATTGTGACAACCCGTAATTTTTCACGTCAACATTTATTTTCAAGCTCAAATTTACGACCTTGAGATTTTTACAAGAACACTTTTTACGAATAACTATTTGGTTGAATAAATATAAAACAAGGAACAACACTTTTGAACACTATGAAGTTAGACTATATTTAGTCCACAACGCCCCGGTACCTTGCTTTTACTCCGTTTCACAATATTAAGCCCTAAAACAATTTCCTATTCTACATCTAGTTACGGTTGTCAATTCAACAAACGTGATTCGTAATTTGACACCCGATATATCCAATTTTCCCAATGATTATTTCCAACATATTTTTATACTTCCGAAAGGATTATCAGAGTTCCAAAAATATTTCCTTATGCCTAAGGTAAATTCTTTATATCTTGCGTTTAACTTCGTATAACTTTCGTTAATCACCAAACCAACAACCAATACCTATTTTTAACACCCAATACATACAACATATACACTCTTGTGTCAAAACAACTCATCCACTCCAAAAATGCTACATGTGCCCCCCCCCCCTTGGTTCCATAATTAATTATTAGACAAATACAACACATGCTAATTAATAGCCACCCAAGTACCACAAAACATGGAACAAGAATCTTAACTTGGAGGCTTAGCCACCAAAGTGTTCCCTTGTCCCCCCCCCCCCCCCCTAATCGCCCCCCTCCTCCTAGCCAAAATGATAAGCCTTGACTTACTATTGAAGGTTTGAAATGTTCAAGTATAAATAAGATCCAACCTTCCTCATTTCACACCTATTGGCCAAGTGAAAAATAAAAATATCCCTCCCATCTCTTACACAAGTCGACATACTAGGAGCAAGGAGGAAGAAAGGAATTTGTTGGTTAGGTTCAAGTATTATTAGGATCCTCTAATAAGGGTTTTTGGAAAACTAATCTTGGGGTTAACCAAGTGTCTTACACTCATATCTCACTAATCTCTCTTGTAAGTGATCTTACACAACTAACACTTCATGATTTTCATGTTTTTCATGCTTGTCAAGCATCTATACTTAGTTATCACTTGGTACATGTTGATAAGGTTTTACATTTACAATGATCCTTCAACAAAGATGAGGTTTTTAACAAGTTTTGGTTACAAGAAATCTAGCTAGTGAAAATTTCCACAAGAATGAAGATGAAAACACAATATATACATGTAAGCTAGTAAATTGTAGTTTTATACATTCTTGATGATTATTACCTGAACATTAGAATATTGTTAAGTTTATGGTTGGATCATTGTCATTATGTTGAGAAGTTGATGGAGGAACTAGGATTAGAATTTAAGTTGTGGTTAAGTGGTTAAAATGGCTAGAAGATTAGAAATTATAGTTTTGACACTTTTGATAAACAATCTGTCCCATTTGGTAAAAACTGGAAAAATCAGTAGGTTGTGAGTAATTCTAGGCTAGAGATTCAGAAAATAGACACAAAAAAGAAACCGTAGCCGCTTGAATGAGTTAAAACGAGCTTGTAACGAAAAAGATACGCTAGTTTCAATTTTTACGACGAAAACATTATTTTCAGAAAAATAAATGAATCTGTCCAGAATTTTGGAAGGTAAAAACTGATGCTAAATGGTATCTAGACTAGCCGAGACCTTGAGAAGCCGATAGTATACTTAAATACCTTCGCGGGGATACGTCAAACTTAAGAAACGAAGTTACGACGCAAAAGTTATGGCTTAATAAAGATTTGCGGCAACATATAGTTTTGACAGCTTCTATTTTGCTAATAGAAAGCTGTTAGGATTTGTAGAAATGGATTTTTGGACCTTTTAGTATACGTTTTGGCTAAAATGAGGTAAGCGGAAATGGTAGAACATTACATATACATATTAGACGCGTTAGAGATTTTTGAAATAGCCATTGACATGACGACTAAAATTTGGTAGCAAGATAAACAAGTTACGTTTTCTAGAATGGTAATTTTCTAAATAAAGGATCAAATTGACGCAACTATATTTTGACGATAAACATTACAACAAACATGTACAAGTGATAAAGTAGAGTATGAACTTGCATGCTCGACATCATTCCATGACTTAAATCATATCATTCATATTAGGTTACGAGTAGTTTCCGAGTCCGTTGTGCTTGTATATCTTGGAATTGTCGTGCCATATGTCTTGAGACCGTTGTGTTTTGCTTCTCGATGCCAGTCGTATCAGTTTTGATCCTTGCATTGATGTGGCTAAGGTGAGTTCATGGCCCCTACTTTTACTTGTTTTATAACTGTTTTGGGGGAGAATACATGCTCGTTGTTTTTCACTAAACTCAATGCTTTACAAACGTTTTTATGCTGTAAACTACTGTGTTACATGATTTTGGACATATATGTGTGATGAGGTGATTATAAGTTGTGACATGCTTGTTTGTGAGTACATGACTGTGCCACTGTTAACTCTCTGCGGAGGGCCCACGGGTTATAGGTTCAGTTGGTGTAACTGTTAACTCTCTGTTGAGAGCCCACAGGTTATAGGTTCAGTTGGTGTAACTGTTAACTCTCTGTTGAGAGCCAACTTGTTGATAGATCTATCGGGGTAGCTCCCCACGTGATTGAGGAACACTATAGGTTCAGTTGGCGTGACACTATATGAGCATGGTAACTGTATGATTGATTTTGGTTCGAAATGTTTTGAATTATGATATTGTTTATAGATTGGTTTTGGAACTGTGATTTAGGCAGTGTGAGCCTATGTTGAACTTGACTTGTTGTGAATGATGTTTGAACTCGAAAACCTTTTGGTTCAACCATATTGTTTTAAACTAAAACCTATGAACTCACCAACCTCGTGTTGACCCGTTTTAGCATGTATTTTCAGGTTCTTAAAGTGTTAGCTCACATTTGGCGGCAGTTGGCATGGCATGGCATGGTTATAGGATCGAGACATTTGGATATTCATTTGGGGACCGTCGTATTTATTTTATGGGCCTATTTCCGCACAAAAAATTAACAATGTAAATTGATACTTTTGATTAATCAATTATATTCTAAATGATTGTGGTGAAAAACCGTTCTTTGTACTTGTGTTGTGATACCAATTTTGTAGCACCCCAGCGACATTGTCTTCCACTGCGACTCGATTTTCGGGGTGTGACATTAATCTTCTAGGTTGGAGTCTTATTGAGTATATACAACCCATACTCAATTTTCTAACCTTGATAACTTTTGGAAGAAAGGAAGTTATAGTTATCTTTAATCAAACAATACCAATAGAGTTTGATTCTCCTAACTGAACACACCACAAACTTGAGGTATTTTATTAGAACTAATATTGTGAGACAATCTAACAATATGTAAGATAAACTCATACTCCTTCTGGTTTACCTATTTACCAACTAAGTCAACTTAATGGTGAAATAGATTTTTCAAGCCAATTGCATGCTTTATAACGCAAGTACTTTTTAACTAAGTCACTTCTTGTCTATGTCTCAACAAGAAGACATAGACTGTTATAATCCCACTATACGTTATAAATCATTGATCAACTCAATGACTTTGTGTATATGTCTTAATAAAGAAGACATAACAAATTAACGTCTTACTTTATATTATAATAAGTCTTGTAACAATTAAAAGACTTCATATTTATAGCTTTACAATAAAGTATAAACATGTATAACTAAAGTAATCATGAACACCTAAATTTGGTTTCAATAGTAATTTCAAGTTAATTTATTACTTCATTTATCATATTCCAAGAATACATTAATATTCAAATTTAAAGTAGTATTAGATTACTTCATTTATTTATGTCATTTCAATAATACATAAATATTTAGTTTGAAGTAGTCTCCTTATCATATTGACACTTGTTCTAATAGGTATCTAATTTAGCAACTGTAAATTCTCCATGTACGGTCTCACGTAATCATGGAAATTCACCTTATCATTGCAATCTAGTCAAGGTCTCACTTAAGCTAAATTTCAACAACAAGTGTTTCTTGAATTAGATGTGTGATGAACTCAAATAAGTACATTTTATTACTATCATTTATCCTATTAATTTGACTTGTTTTACTATATTATGTATGAGGATTGATACTTAATCGTTTACTTTTGTAATTCTCAGGTAAAAACAAGCATTTGGTGAAACTTGGCGATTTTGGACTAATAATGGAGCAAAACGTGCATAAAGTGAAAGTCTACTGACATGGACAAGATCAAGTCAATTCTGCTCCAGATGCGCCGCATCTCACTCTCGACATGCGCCGCATCTCTATCAAGATATCACCAGATACGATCCAAGATACAAGAGGACATGCGCCGCATCTAATCATGGAGTTACGCCGCATCTTCTGGCGGTGTACGAATATTCCTGAATATTATAATCTTGGACCCCACGCGAAGTTAAGTACATGCGCCGCATCTACTTAGTAGATGCGCCGCATCTTCCCTCAGACAGAAACTATAAATACCCCGTAGACCAGACGAATTACAAGTTCCGGAAAACCTAAAACCGAAGTCCGAACAGGAGAAACAAAGGACGAATTCAGTCAAGGAGGCAGCACAAGACACACCCAAATCAAAGATACAAGAGCTGTAAGAAGGTGCTGCATGTGTTTAATTCATTAAGTAGTTTTGTTTTATTGTGTTAGCAAACTTTAATTCATCAGGATTGGTGGCTTGTGTAATGTGACAACGAAAGATTGCACTCCCTTTAATACTTGCTTTCCCATCAATTAAAGTTTATATGATGATGTCTTTGGTTACTACTTATTAGTGCATTGATAACCTCTGTGTTTATTAGTGGCTTGCGGGCATTTGACTGCGGGACATAATGTGGCTCCCACGGTTATTACTAAATTGATCACTTAGGAATAACTTTTAGACATAAGTAATCATTAAGGGTTTACTCGCCGATAAGATTAGGACCAACGAGAAAGGGTTAACTACATACACTTCATATAAAGCTATCAATAAAACAAGTGACAATCTACTTAATCATAAGGACAGCCCTCTTATTGTCTCGAGTATTTATCTGTGTACGTGTGTGCTACTTGTTGATTCGTGCCTATTGGTTTATTTTATTATTTAATTGCAAACAAACCGTGCCAGTCTCTCAGGCTGAAACCCCCTTGCGTTAGGATATTAAAATATTGATTAGAATAACGAGATAATACGTTCCACTCTTAGTGATCGACACTCTACTTACCATTATCTTCATACTGACCGGGTACACTGCTCGTTAAGTGTGTGTGTTATTGATATGTCGGCTAAATATAAATTTAAAACTTGAGTAGGCATTAATACTGCTAAACCGCAACGACACATCACACGCATCAAGTTTTTGGCGCCGCTGCCGGGGAGTGAATTGTTATTATCTGTTAATTTAATTAGTATTTTAATTAGTTTTTTCTTTTTTATTAGATTAATTGCATCATTGTATTATTTTGCATATTTGTTGTATTGTGTGTTAATTGTTTTCTTTTATTTTTGTGTGTTTATTTTCGTTTGTGTGTTTAATTTTTGTTTTTATTTTTTGTATTTTTCTGTTCTGCTATCGTTGTACTGTGCTAAATCAAACGATACGGCGCATCTGATCTCTCAGATACGGCGTATTGCGTTTAATTTTTAAAAAAATACAACGCGTTTAATTAATTCGATACGACGCATCTTTTCCCCAAGATACGGCGTATCTGTTTTTAATAAGAAAATTTTTCTAAGCGATAAAGTAATACGACGCATCTGCTTTAGCAGATACGGCGTATCTATTATTTTAATTAAAAACAGTTTGCGAATTATTAAACAGATACGGCGTATCGATCTCTATCGATACGGCGCATCTTTCTGAATCAAAAATCGATATTTATTTTTAAACGTAACGAAAATACGGCGCATTAACTTTCGTTAATACGACGCATTTAATTTTAATTAGATAAGCTGATTTTTGATTAATTAATTCGATACGGCGCATTCTTAAATTCTAAGCGGCGTATCTATTTTCTGAATAAAGTCTGATTTAATTTTAACGTATTAAGATACGGCGTATCCAACTTTTTGGATACGGCGCATCGTCTGCAGATATCAGTAACTTTAATTTTTCGTATTCCGTTTTCGTTGTTAATTTTCTGATATACTACTTTCTCGAGCATACCCTACTGATATTTTTGTGTTGATTTCAGGAAGTGCATGACCAGGAGTTCTACGAAGAACTTGATTCAACCTTTCGAAGATCCTGAACGAGCCCTACATTCGCTTAAAAGGCTTTTCAACACAAGAAGCTTTGATCTTTCAAGTTCACTCGAGCTTGATTACTTTTCTGAAGAAAAAGAGGAAGTTGAAACAGAAACAATGGGCGAAAACACTACTATGGAGGAATACATGAACAATACCCGTGCTGATTACACTTCAGGAGTTGCTAGACCTAAGTTTGATGATAAGTCAAAATTTGAGTTGAAGGGTCAGTTTCTCAAAGAGCTAAGAGAGAATGCTTTCAGTGGGACGGAACAAGAGGATGCTAATGAGCATGTTGAAAAGGTCCTGGAGATTGCAGATTTGTTTACTTCAGAAGGAGTCAATACCGATCAACTCATGCTAAGAATCTTTCCAATCTCACTAAAAGGAGCTGCTAACAAGTGGCTAAGGAATGAACCTGCTAGTTCAATCACTACATGGGAAGGTTTGAAGAGCAAATTCCTGAAGAGATATTGTCCACCTGCTAAGACTGCTAAAAAGATGGAGGCTATCAATAGTTTCAAGCAAGAGCCTGATGAAACCCTTTATCAAGCTTGGGAACGGTTTAAAGATTTATTGATAAAATGTCCTCAACACTATCTAACCCCTATGCAGGAAATAATATTGTTTTATCAAGGATTAGACGTGCCTACAAGACAGATTTTGGATGCTAAGGGAGCTGTACCTCAAATGAGTGCAACCAATGCTAGGAAAGCAATCCAAGATGCTGCTGATCATTCCCAAAAATGGCACGATGGGACCTCTACTAGATCTAAGAGCAGCACTAATTTTGACGGGATTGCTGCTATTCAAGCTCAATTGGATAAAATTAGTAGAGAGATGAAGAAGCGAGATGAAAGAGCATATGCTGCCCAAGTTGGATGTGAAAAGTGCGAAGGACCTCACTACACTAAAGATTGCCCGAACAAGAATGAAAGTGAGACATTTGAAGAAGCATATTACACCCAATTTGGACAACCATTCCGACCTTCAGGAAGATTTAGGGAAGCTAGTCCGGGATTCTATCAAAAGAACAACTTCAATCCCGCTTATCAAGAGAGGAGGCAGACTTTAGACGATACTTTAAAGCAAATTATGGCCGATGCTGCTAAAAGACATGAAGAGAATACTGCTATGATCAAAGAAATTCGAGCTTCAACGGACACTACTACAAGAAATCAAGGAGCTTCGATCAAAGCATTGGAACAACAAATTGGTCAAATGAGCAAAGTTCTTCAAGAAAGGGGATATGGAAGTTTACCGAGCTCAACTGAAACCAACCCAAGAGATCATGTCAAGGCCATAAGCACCACTGAAGAAGTCACTCCTAATATACCTAGAAGATCGATGAATGGTAATGATGGTGCAAGACCCGAATTTTTCTTTAATTCTTCAATCAGCTTAAGGAGGCTACTAAAAGAAAAGACAAAGATTGAAGAGGAGATCAAGGCAACAATGAAAGAAGAGAGCTCTGCAACCGACTTAAATGCCTTGCCTCATAAAGAAAGAGACCCAGGAAGTTTTACTCTACCATGTTCTATTAATAATATATCTTTCAATAATGTGTTAGCTGACTTAGGAGCTAGTGTTAGTGTTATGCCTCTTAAGACATTCGCTACCCTAGCACTAGGAAAATTAGCACCAACTAAGTTACTTATTGAATTGGCTGATAAAACGGTTAAACGACCTGAAGGGATTGCTAATAATGTGCTAGTTAAGATTGAGCAGTTTATTTTTCCCGTAGACTTTGTTATACTAGACATGCCCGAGGATGTTAAGATTCCTTTAATCCTCGGAAGACCTTTCTTGTCTACTGCCCATGCTAAGATTGATGTGTTTAAAAGGAAAATCTCATTAAGGGTAGGGAATAATAAACTAGTCTATAACTGCCAAGATCCGGTTAAAAGCATAATTAGAGGTGTTTATGTGCTAGGATTAAGAGAGCGTATGGACCTCGATCTTGAAGCTAGACTTATGGGAGAAACATTGATTCAAAACAACTCAACTAATCCTAATCATGAGAACTTTGAGGAATTCATTGACCTTAATGTACCCACCGAACTAAGACGCAATGTTGTTAATGATTCTGATGATGAGTGGTATGATTGTGTAGTAATTAATAAACGTAGGAGAGTAGTTGAGAAAACGAATTTGAACAATGATGTGTTTATTGAACTACCACCCCACCTTGCTTATTTGTGCCTTTATGATAATGAGAATTTCCCGTCTATCATTTTGTCATCTCTGCCCGAAAGGGACAGGACTTTGTTCATACAGATAATGAAGAAGAACGGCGTGGAAATTAAGGACGGGCAAGGAGTGTTCAATATTACTGAATTGGCGATGAAGGAGCGCGATGTTTCCGACTCCTTCAATGATCGATATTAAAGAGCTGAACGTGAGTCTAACTTGAAGACTCTGGAATAAAGACAAGTGCTTACCGGGAGACAACCCGGAATTATCTTTTATTCTGTTTTCTGTGTCGTGTCAGTCAGGCCCGCATGAGGATACGGCGCATCTCAATTCTGAGATGCGACGCATCTCCTGCAATGGTCATATCTTATTTTATTTTTCTGCATTTTTATTTTCGACTTTAAAACTATTTATCAGTTTATTTTAATGCGGCGCATCCCTGGTTAAGGATGCGGCGCATCTTTTATTCTGATCCGTATTAATTCCAGGCTCGATACGGCGTATCTTCTTCCATAAGATACGGCGCATCGACTGACCTGATGATTTTCAGTTTTAATTTTTAAGTTTTATTTTTATCTAACTACTAATGTATTATGCAAGTTTGAACCTTTCTTATCTTAGGTGTGTTTTAAAGTGTTGGTGGTATTATAGTTTCCTGGATTTCCTGTGGATACATCAAGTATGAAGCTTTAACGTTCTAATCCACAAGAAGTTGATTTTTGCTCTTATACTAATGGAGGATCATACCGAGCAAATCTCAGGGGAGTTTTTCTGTTCTAATTCTTTTATTTTCCAGTTTTTAACCTTTTATACAAACAACGAGGACGTTGTTTAACTTAAGTGGGGGGATTGGAGAATTAGAACACTTAACAATTACTTGTCCTAAACTTTTTCAAAAATTATGCTTAAAATGTGCTTAATATATCAAACTTAAAATTTTTTAGCATGTTTTTGTTTAAAATCTAAGTTGCATAACTGCACACATGACGTTATTTTCAAAAATTGTGATTTTTCAAAATTCACAAATCTATGAGTGTGCCGGTGACTTGTAAACTTTAGAACTTGGCTTGTATACTATTCGAGACCACCATAATGAGTATTATTTATATAATTGGAATGACTTGTCTAAATTGGTAAAATTCTAGGATTACACCCAAATAGCCTATTATTTGTTATGTGTTATTAACTAACTACACTGGTTAGTTAACCCCCGTATAAACCCTTTTGTTACTCTCATTTTTAGAGTAAGATACCCCTAGAAAAACCCTCAGAGCCATTCCTTTCGTTTCTTACACCTATGTTTAAAATGTTTCGTTACACCCTTACACCTTAGCCTACCCTGTAGATTAGAATCCGTGGTTGGTTGATTGCTATAGGCAGAGTGTGTTTCCTTACATTACCTGTGTTCGCGTGCGTAATTCATTATCTATGGTTAGGTCGGGAAATTGCACAATGCAATTGGAGTGAAAGTAAATATTGTATATTTTGGAGTTTAATTTTCGTGTGTTTACTACTTTCACTATTACCATTATTTCTGAAGTCATGAAAAGTATGGAAAAATTATCCGGAAAGAAAGTTATAGTGATGTGGTGAAATTTTACACATCTATGTTTATGTTTAATAATAATAATAAAAAAAAAAAAAAAAAAAAAAAAAAAAAAAATATCGAAAAAATGAGAAAAGAAAAAGAAAGAAAGAAAAGTTGGAAGTTAGTTTTAACCAACTTATGTAAAGTTATGTAAGTGGTCGATATCACCACTATTTGTTGTACTATATCTATGGATTGAATGGGAATTGGCAGTTATGGGAACGCCAATTAAGGTTTATTCTTTGATTAAGATTTTGTTGAGTATAATTCGTGTCTACCTAAAGCGTGTGTTTCAAGTGTTAAAGCGTGAGTTATTCGATGATATGAGTCTTATTCATGGGATGGTTGGGATAGTGATTAACCACACTTAGGATTTTGATTTATTTGTTTTGTTTATTTTTATTTTTACACCAATTTATATCCCAAATGTTATCCATACCCTTTATTATTCTTTATCCAACCAAACCTTTGATTTATTGAGATTAGGGATTTGAGCAATCTTAAGTATCGTAGTCATGGATTCGGCTATGTATTTATGATTTTGTCGCCCTTTTTGATATATTATTATTGGTGAAGTTTGGACCTATCTTTAGCCTATTCGAGTTAAGGATTTGAGCAATTGCAAGTATCGTGTTCGTGGATTCGATCATGTATTTGTGATTTTGTCGCCTTTTCTGGAATTTGAGATCGATAGTGAAAGAGAATAATTAACCCTTAAGCCTAAAAACCCTTTTTTACCGCTTTAGACTTGTTACTCCTTAGCTTTAGTGGTGGAGATGTGTATACTTGCCAAGCTTATGATAGAATATTCGTCGCGACTGGACAGTTAAACGATTAGATTTGCTTTTATCGACTTATTTTATTTTACTTCTAATTCGTTAAAGTGTTTAGTTGTGTGATTATGAAATGAATGAATACATGCTTAAATATAAAAATAAATCCTAACATCTTTTAGGATACATTTTCATAAGAGAAATTCTAAAGTTTACTTGGGGACAAGTAAAGTTCAAGTGGGGGGATATTTGATGAACTCAAATAAGTACATTTTATTACTATCATTTATCCTATTAATTTGACTTGTTTTACTATATTATGTATGAGGATTGATACTTAATCGTTTACTTTTGTAATTCTCAGGTAAAAACAAGCATTTGGTGAAACTTGGCGATTTTGGACTAATAATGGAGCAAAACGTGCATAAAGTGAAAGTCTACTGACATGGACAAGATCAAGTCAATTCTGCTCCAGATG
Source organism: Artemisia tridentata subsp. tridentata (assembly GCA_021014915.2). Lineage (NCBI taxonomy): Eukaryota > Viridiplantae > Streptophyta > Magnoliopsida > Asterales > Asteraceae > Artemisia > Artemisia tridentata. The sequence goes on from CP139506.1 coordinate 337,461,289, forward strand.
CGCCGCATCTCACTCTCGACATGCGCCGCATCTCTATCAAGATATCACCAGATACGATCCAAGATACAAGAGGACATGCGCCGCATCTAATCATGGAGTTACGCCGCATCTTCTGGCGGTGTACGAATATTCCTGAATATTATAATCTTGGACCCCACGCGAAGTTAAGTACATGCGCCGCATCTACTTAGTAGATGCGCCGCATCTTCCCTCAGACAGAAACTATAAATACCCCGTAGACCAGACGAATTACAAGTTCCGGAAAACCTAAAACCGAAGTCCGAACAGGAGAAACAAAGGACGAATTCAGTCAAGGAGGCAGCACAAGACACACCCAAATCAAAGATACAAGAGCTGTAAGAAGGTGCTGCATGTGTTTAATTCATTAAGTAGTTTTGTTTTATTGTGTTAGCAAACTTTAATTCATCAGGATTGGTGGCTTGTGTAATGTGACAACGAAAGATTGCACTCCCTTTAATACTTGCTTTCCCATCAATTAAAGTTTATATGATGATGTCTTTGGTTACTACTTATTAGTGAATTGATAACCTCTGTGTTTATTAGTGGCTTGCGGGCATTTGACTGCGGGACATAATGTGGCTCCCACGGTTATTACTAAATTGATCACTTAGGAATAACTTTTAGACATAAGTAATCATTAAGGGTTTACTCGCCGATAAGATTAGGACCAACGAGAAAGGGTTAACTACATACACTTCATATAAAGCTATCAATAAAACAAGTGACAATCTACTTAATCATAAGGACAACCCTCTTATTGTCTCGAGTATTTATCTGTGTACGTGTGTGCTACTTGTTGATTCGTGCCTATTGGTTTATTTTATTATTTAATTGCAAACAAACCGTGCCAGTCTCTCAGGCTGAAACCCCCTTGCGTTAGGATATTAAAATATTGATTAGAATAACGAGATAATACGTTCCACTCTTAGTGATCGACACTCTACTTACCATTATCTTCATACTGACCGGGTACACTGCTCGTTAAGTGTGTGTGTTATTGATAAGTCGGCTAAATATAAATTTAAAACTTGAGTAGGCATTAAAACTGCTAAACCGCAACGACACATCACGCGCATCAATGTGTATTAGTCATATTTATAACATTAATTTCTTACCTTGCGGTCAAGACAATTCTTTAAATCATATTCCTATGTGTTGTACCTTGCACACAATTTAAGATTTCTCCCACTTGTGCATTGAACAACATCATGTATTAGATAGACAACACATCACTCGTTTGTTTATGTGATCAATATGATTGTGTCATAGATATTAGCATAATTAGTAGATATAGAACCACATTGTCTAGTAAGGAAACATACATGACTATCCTTAAAAAACACAAGTGTCTACAATTGGAAAGTATTTATCTTAAGACATTCTAGAGATAATCTGTGTTACTACCAAGATGACAAAGCTAGAAGCTCCCACTGAATTACAGATCATTACAATAATTCATTGTTCAGTAATTACAACATAATGCTCCCACTGGATTTGACAACATTGTAAGTGTTTCATAACCAGTAAAAGCAAATAGTGTTCTATTAACCTTTCCTACACCTTTGAGAAGACCCATTCGTAATAATTACTTAGGTATTAAAAAGAGTGTATTCTACTATGTAGATGATAGAATATCCATCGATGCAATTAACTTGAATATTGGGCTTGCAATTTTTCCTTAATATGTCTACTATCCCCACAATGGTATATAGCATCTTTAAATGGTCAAAGCACAACAACTAGATAAATTATGCTAGTTTGCCTTTTACCAATTTTGCGGTAATTAGTCTAGCTTCTAATTCTCTATGCCTGGTTATATATTACGCGTATGGGGAGTTTTGGTGGATGTTTGTCGGTGGTTGGGAAATTCGGTGGGAATTGGATTCACGTTTTATTTAGAATGAGGGAATGTCACCCGCGTTTCACAGCGGATCTCAAACATTTATTTTGAAAGTGTTGCATATTTGATATGTTTCTTTTTATTACCCGATAAGTTATATTAATGAAATTGAACCAAACAATTGAGTACAATTATCATAAGTATAATCTTATGGCCGACGAATATGAAAGAGCATATATGAACAACCAAACTAGGGATGGCAGCGAGTTAGGTTGGGGGCAGGGCGGCCACCCTCACCTCCCAACCCGATTAACAAAGTTATCCCTAAACCCGCCCCGATCCCTATCGGGGATCTAATTTGGGCGCCCCGTTGGGGCGCGATGCTCCCCAACCCCGCCCCGTATCAATCGAAGATCTTAACGGGGTGTCCTCTTTAGATGCAATTCTCGACCAAAGCTGCCCCATTTCACATTTATTATTATTTGTAGACCGCTTGCAATAACTTAAAGAATTAAAAACCTATTAATAATTAATTATAAATAAGCCTTATTAAGTTTTCAGTTATAGTATTATATAGGGTGAAGTCTAAAGATACGCAACAAACTTTCTCAAAAAGAACGAAATACGTAACCAACTAAATCTACTACTAGTATCGCGAAAATACTTTCAAATATTGATCAATGTACGTAATATTGACCAGATGGTGACCTGTTTGACCGGTTAACACTTAGACAACTTACATTATTGGTCCCTTTGGTTTGTGTTGACTTACACTAGTCATCTTTTGACTTTTTTTTCAGTTATAAAAGTTAAAGTAATAGTCCTTGTTGTTTGTGTTGACTTTCACCTTTAGTTACATGACCTTTTTTCACTTTTTCGTCTGCATGAATAAATGAAAAAAAAAATTAGTCTATGAATAAATGAAAAAAAAAAGTGAAAAAAAGTCAAGGGACTAAAGGTGAAAGTCAACGCAAACCACAAGGACCATTACTGTAACTTTTATAACTGAAAAAAAGTCAAAGGATGACCGATGAAAGTCAACACAAACCACAGGGACCAATAATGTAAGTTTTCTAAGTGTTAACCGGTCAAACAAGTCACCATCCGGTCAATATTACGTACATTGATCAAAATAGGAAAGTATTTTAGCGATACAAGCAATAGATTTAGTTGGTTACGTATTTCGTTCTTTTTAAGAAAGTTTGTTGCGTATCTTTAGACTTCACCAGTTCACCCTATTATATATAAATAGTGATAAATTACACCGTCAAAAATTACAACTTAAAAATATGAAATTAAACAAGTTTCTAGAATCATAATTTTGCAATCTTACAAAGATAAAAAACTAATAGAGATTCTTGTTAATTACGTATATACTAAGAAAATACTACATAAGTATAGATATATTTGTATACGTGTATATATTATTCAGGCGAGGCGAGGCGGGGATGTTATTTCCCGCTCCCCGCCCCAAGCCCGATTAAAATCCCCGTTTAGGCCCCAAATCCGCCCCGTAACCCGATAAGTATGCCCCGCCCTGCCCGAGTTAATTCGGGTTTCGGATTTTCCCGTCGGGTTCGGGGTTTTTTTTTCATCCATACCAAACAACCAAAATATCCATAAACATTTTTTTTAACTATGATTTCTGACTTTTTAGCCGACTAATCCACATGATTTGAACCCACCGCTACACAGACTCAAACCAGGTAAAACTCTTTTACATCATGCCATGTACGTTTAGCATATCTAATAGAACAACCAAACAACCAAAATACCCATAAACACTTTTATATCATGCCATGTATATTTTGTACCGTCTTTTAAGTAGTTCGCTTAAGTTGAATTTTTCATTTTGATACTTCATTTTTCATAGTTGACACCTTTAATATGTTATCTAGAACATTTATTTAACTTTTATGATTTTAGTTAATTTACATACCAAAATTTTCTTGCATACCAAAAATCAATTATAGTCACTCATTTGCTAGATTAAATAACAAACTCACTTTCACCCATTTTTTTTTCCAAAAATTAATATATCTTAAACCGTTAATCGTTAAGCGAAAAAATTACACTATCGCGACTAGTATTTAATTATCTTTTTATAAATGGGCACTTTGATATACTTTTGACAAACTTTTTTTAGTTTTTTTTTCCACCTTTTTGTTGTCTTTTTTTCTTCCACCTTTTTTTTTTGTCTTTTTTTCTTCTTATTTTTTTCGTTGTTGAAACTTGCATAAGAAATTACACATGATTAAACACTAACTTTAATATTCAAATATATATACATGTAATAAAATAAACATAACTTTTTCTACAATATTTCAAAAGTTTCACCTTTTTTTTCCTGAAAACTTTGTTTTGGGTAAAGGGTTTCTCTGATAAATATATTACTCCAAAAAAACATTAAAGTACATAGGATGAGGATAAATCTCATATCTCAGCCCATTACAGGCAGAACAAACGTACATATTGTGCTTCAAAAAAACACTGTCATAAGATAGACAAACCTATCTTAAGAATCTACGTAAAAAAATGCTAATGAAAAAAATTAAAACTACTTTCTAACTCTACCGCGGATACAGATGTCCCATGCATCACCGAAAGCAAGTTGTTCTTCATTTAAATCGTCAACATCATATTCGAAATCATAATAACCATCATAATCTTCATACTCCCAGAGAATTGCATTATTAGTTCCTCCACCAGCATGATTTGGGTTAGCCATAAATCGAGCCATATCATCATCAATATCCTCGAATTCATCTGTTAGGAATATAAATATTCATGTGAAGACTCGGTCACCCCGAGTATCTGTTTAGCAATTGTGTAGCTCGTAGGCTTATTAGTATTATTAGTATTATTAGTTTAGTTAGTATAGTATTCGTGGAGTGGGTCGGGTCTTTACCCACTGTCAGCTCACTCCACAGCCCACTCGGGGCACCATATCGTGTAACTGTAAACACCCCTCTCCACTAGGGAGAGGGTTGGAGCTTTCTCTCATTCTAATCTAACCTTCCAAATTTTATCTTCACTCTCTCTCTCTAGAATACTCCCAACTTCTCATCATCTCTCTCTAGAATTCATCTAACAATCCAAGTATGCATAACTTACAATTGGTATCAGAGCCATGGTTAGGTTCGATTGATTGTGTGTGCTTGGATTCGCGGTTTCCATTTTCTTGTTTTCATTTTTTTTGGTTCGAAAATATTGGCTTATGTGTTCTGTTTTGATTCGCGAGAATACAGTGAAGAAAATTCTATTTAAATCCCAAGCACAATATTTTGGGTCGAATTACTTTGTGAGTTCTGTTTTGGTTTTTGTCCTACATTAATTTTATATAATTGGTGTTGGTCAAAAGTAGTAGGCGTTGGTCAGATCTATTGTAACAAGAAACACATGTTGACTGCCATATGACTTTTTCTTTATATCATTGTTTTTATTCGAATTGAAAGCAAAAGAAAAGTCAACCGAATTTTATTATTGCATTATTCGAAGTTATGCGGTCAAAAGTTAATACGAGTTGGCTTCAGCTTAAATTCATGTTGTGATTTAATATTCAAGGAATAATAGGAGTGGGTCAAAGATTTGATTCGTTGGTTTTTTTTTTCTTTTCTCTCGGTCCGAATTCAAAAGAGAAATAGCAGTAAGTAAACAAATTGAAATAGCAGTGGATCCAGTTTTCTTGGTTTTGTTGTGATAACGCTTGTGTCTTGAATAAAAAGAAAAGGGATTGAGTGCTTGTTGGGTGAAATTTGTGGGTTTAGTGGTTATTTCTTGATTGAAGTTTGAAGGTTGTTTCTTGGTTGAGATTTTGTATTTCTTGGTTGAGATTTGATATTTCTTGGTTGAGATTTGATGTTTCCTGGTTGAGATTTGAGGTATAAAGGGCTAGTACATCTTGTGATTTGACTGGAATCTTTTCTGCGATTTGATTTGTAGCCAAAAAAGGGAAAAAGACAAAACTGGGTGAAAGTGACAGCTTTGACTGGTCAACTGCGATTTGACAAAGTTGCGATCTGACAAAGTTGCGATTTGCCAAAGTTGCGATTTGACAAAGTTTGCGATTTGAGTCACTGCGATTTGACTAGTTGCGATTTAATTAGTTGCGATTTGACTAGTTGCGATTTGACTGATTGCGATTTGACCAGTTGCGATTTGACATTGCGAGTTGATACTTGCGATTTGACTTACTGCGATTTGGTCCGTTGCGATTTGACTTATTGCGATTTGGTTAGTTGTGATTTGACTTGTTGCGATTTGACTAATTGCGACTTGACTTGTTGCGGTTTGACCAAAGTTGACTTTTTACGTCAAAACTTCAAACGGCCATAACTTTTGAACCGTAACTCCGTTTTCAACGAAATACCTGCCAAAACGACCGGAACAGCCTGAATATAGTGAAGTTTCACCACAAAGTCGTGAAATGAATTTTTCGAGGCCCAAATCCCTTCTGGAATGAAGTTGTTGAGATTTTAAGTTTTCAGTACAATATTTCACTATAACAACTTGCATCAACCAAACCAAATCACAACTAAACTACATGTTACCTGATCCTTTAATCAATCATCTCCCTAAACACACAATCACTAATCATAACACATTCAAGTAATCATTATCCTTTCACGGTTTATTCTTGATTTTTGTAAAATCCCGCGAAAGAATCTATTTCTCGGTTTAAATCATTGAATTGTAAAATCCCATGCACGTTTACATCATGTCTACTACTTCAGATTCTTTCATATCTGAGGTACTCAAGTTGTACGACGCTTATGATAAACAAATGAATTCCAACCTTGTACAACAAATAAACGTGTGTGATTATGATGTTACTAATGTGGAATCTTCGAGCCCGAATTCGTAAGAGAGAGAATTAATTCAGTCACTAATGTTGCCAAATACAAAGGAAAGTTGCATTGAATGCTTTCGATTACTTCATTCACATCTCAAGGTTCTGTTTGAAAAACCTGAATACGTGATGGGTTACACACGGGCTTTCACAACACTCTTTGGTCAAGATGTTCATGATTTCACAGTCAAAATGACTCTATATTTGGATCAACTTGAACAACAGCTTGACAAAGAAGAATTCTCTGAAGCAAGATCCAGAGCAGCTTTCAGTGTGATCAACAACCAACTCCAGGTGTTCATTGATTCGCAATACACTGAGGACTATGACTATGACAGTCAAATGAAAAAAAGGGTGTTTTGCTAAATACACTGGAACTGAGGTTGCCATGTTCAGAACAACATTACTACAATTGATGAGTAATGTTAATGGGTTCAATGATGAAAGGGCTAAACAAATGAGGAATGGAACTAGATCAGACAAGTTTGATGATGGTGACAGCACAGGAGCTGATTTCGCAATATGTGAGAATGCAGTCTACGAACCTGAAAATCACCAAGCACAGTCTGCTGAGGTACATCTGTCTGATCAAGATAATGATATTTCTAATGAACTACAACATACTGATCAAATTACACCTACTTATGACACATATCTATTGGAAAAGACTGATAGCAATATCACCTCTGATTCAACAAATATGAGTCAAAAGGGGGGAGAGATTGATCAGGATGCTGAACATGATGATGAGTCAAGTTCTTTGCCTACGGCTGAGTTTTCCAAATCAAATGATATGGTTGAAAAAGATGTTTATAATGAACTTTCAAAAAGATTTTTACAGCTTGAAAAACATTGTATTTCTCTTGAAATTGCAATGCAACAAAAGGAAGAAAGTTTTCAAACTAAACTACCATGTAAAAATCCGGAACTCCTTGAATTCCGTGAATTCTTTATAATAAATGATTTGAAAGCTCAGCCAGAAGCCAAAAACCTAACGATCAACAACCTGAAAAAATGTATTGCTGAGATGTGTGATATGTTTAATGAAGTTAAGGATAAACATGACAATGATGTTAGTGCAACAAAAAATGCAGAATTAGATCATAAAGTGACTGAATTGTTTAAAGAAAATAAGTCTTTGAAAATTCATTGCAAAGAATTGTGTGATACAATCAAAGAAACGAAAACTAAGACTGTAGAGCAAACTACCTCTTTGATTGCCAAAAATGATGAATTCAAAGCTCAACTTCAGGAAAAGGGTTTTGCAATCGCAGCATTGAAAAACGAGTTAAGAAAATTGAATGAAAATGGTGTGAACACTTAGTTTGCAAAACCATCAATCTTGGGGAAACCACCACTTAGAAACCAATCAGTTGTTAGACAACTGAATGCGTTTAGATCTGAGCGACCAAAATCCTCAAAACCACGGTTTGCCTCCCAAGTTGATTCAAAACAAGTTTTGTCAAAACTAGTCACTTCACAGTCTAGACCTAGTGAAAAAGAATATGTTGTTGCCAAACCTCATCACATGAGTGCCTTTAGTACTTCTAGGAGTAGTTCAAAGCGTGTGTTATTAGTGACACCAAAGGAACATGTTAGACATAAAAACAGTGTTCAAAATCACAACCTAGAAGATGCTAAGAAAAACACACTTGAACAGACTAGGAATGTGTCTGTTTCTAAGAGTAGTTGCGTGCCAATTAAGGCGATTCCCGTAGCAGATCACTCTAAGAATCCTAGATCTTTTTCTGATTCCAAACACTTTGTTTGCTCGACTTGTCAGAAATGTGTTTTTAATGCAACCCATGATGATTGTATAACAAAATTCCTAAAGGAAGTGAATGCTCGTGCTAAGGTTCAATCATTTAAGACTAGAAACTACAACAAGTCCGTAGAACCAAAGAAGTATACTCAGAAACCTGGTAGGCAGATTGTTGTAGGACAGAGGTCTTCTCTAAATAAGTCTTCCACTGTTCATGAGAAACCAAAAACTCCTAGATCTTGCCTTAGGTGGATTCCGACGGGTAGAATTTTTAAGATTGTTGGTCTTAGATGGATACCTACTAGTAAGCAGTTCACTGATTGCAAAGATAAGGTTGACAGTAAAACCCCAAATGGTCAAGATGCTGATATCACTAACCTATATGAATGCAAACAAACCCTTAATGTCTGTGCAGGTAGTCTTTACTTAAGTGCAGGTACAACGTTCACTCCTATTAAGGAAAGACTCAGGGTTTGGGTGCCGAAAAGATTGGTATCTCATAAATCAGGGGTGCAAGCAAGTCAATCTTAATCTTCATCGATAATGACGTCTGTTCACATCAGTTTAGGCCTCGCTCTTCATTGATTATGACGTCTGTTCACATCAGTTCAGTCCTCGTTCTTCATTGACAATGACGTTTGAACACTGCAGTTCAAACCTCGGGCCTCAATGTCAACATAATGGCGTCTGCTGACATCTCTTCAGGCCCCGCTCAACAAAGAAAAGAAAGGCATACGCTTGAGTGCGCTTTATCTTCAGAAGAAGAGGAATCTTCTTATTTATGACCATTCTCGTCAAGCTTCATGTTCTTCAAATGCTCATTTATAAAGACCAAGAATCGTGTTTAACACCTTCTGGAGGTCGAGGTTGATCAAAATGGAAGAGATTCATGTTTAGTTTTAGTGAGAGAGTGTAGAGAGAAGGTGGAGACTTTGAACTTTGATATTATTGCTACGGAAATAAGTTCACAGCCACACCCCACAAGTGAAGACTTGTGGGGTATTTAAATGCCTAACTAGACAACTTTGCTAATATTACATTTTTAGTCCTTGCATTATATGCAATCTAGTTGTCTACTTCCAATTCACGTAAATATCGCCCAGCTTCATTTCTAACAATCTCCCTCCAGCTGGAGATATACGTGAATTGGTTACAATGATTCCTAACAATTACATAACAATGATAAAAGCAATGCTGAAGTAGAGCAGTCTCCTTTTGAGGATGTCTTCACAGCTCTTGATCTTCTCGTATCTTTCTCAGCTTGCTTGACTTACTTGCAGAATCACTGTAATGACCTAATTGGGTTATTACTCCCTCCCAATTAGTGAGGAATTTTCTTTTACATGCTCCCTCCCAAATTGACAACCCGTTTGATATAGCCCTGATGCTTGTAGAAGAAGTTTCTCTGAAATCTTGCCAAATTGTCTTCAGTCTCTTGCACAGCGGAAAATGGATTATAGACTGATGACTTGTAACTTCTTCACATGTTTCTTTGGGGAGCATCATATCGACATCTTCAGCTCACTTAGAATGCTTCCAGTTCTTTAATAAACAGCCCCAATGTACACATTTCATACATTTCTCCCTCCAGGATGATGACGATCTTTTGGACTCATCCTACATATGTGTACATATACATATCAACTAGAAGCAACAAACAAATCAATACCCCATGAGTTGATGTCGATAACTATTCTCTCTACGATTCTCTTAGGATCAATCTCTTCTCAAACCTCTTGTATCAAAACAACGACTTTTTGTAGTGACTGCTGATGGAGAAACCCATTATGACGAACTTGAGGCTGAAGTAAAATAACCTAGGCTTGTGACTTAAACTTGCACGATAGTGTGACTAAGAACCTATACTGATCACTACAACGTAACTCCTTAAAGCATAGGTCGTTTCATATACCCATCCATCCTTCCTTAACTGTATATGAACATCTCTTGAATTATCCACATCTTTGTGTGACACTGAGTACTACAACGTATCTCCTTTAAGTGATAGTTAACTAGGTCTTCGTCCATCCACCCCTTGACCTATGAAAACTAGATAACCCAAGACTTAATCACTATTCTATAAATGCTCAAACAAGGATCTCGAAGAATCATGCATCCAACCAACCCCGATATCTTCAAGATACTAAGTACACGCACCCGTGAAATTCCACTTCAAGCTCAAATAAGCAATAAACAAATAATCCCCGTAGTCACATTTTGATAACGTTCAAAATTTTAGCCATTGTCATTTGATTGTGATTCTTGATCAGGATCTTTTTGGCTATACGTGGTGATGTTGAAGGTGTAGACCGATAATTTCATTTGTGATTTTGGTGTGAAATATGCCATAAAATGACATCCTATTGATGTTGGAAAATTTTGAGTTTTAGAAATTTTTACGCCGAAAATTCCCCCAAAAATTTGAATTTTAGCCAAAAAATTTGAATTTTGGGCCAAAATTTTCACTCTTGTACCAGAATTTGAATCTCGCGTAAAAATTGATCGTTAAGTCATTCCTCAAATTAAAATTTTTTGCAATTGCGAGATGAAGGACCAATTGCGAAAGGTTGCTTGAATTGCGAAATATTGTTGAATTGCGAAGGATGGTGAATTGCGAAATCAGCTCCAATTGCGAGACCAATTGCGAAAAGCAATTGCGAGAAGCAATTGCGAGACCAATTGCGAAAAGCAATTGCGAGACCAATTGCGAGATGCAATTGCGAGATACAATTGCGAAGATCTGCCAATTCCGAAAGTAATTCTGAAATGAATTCCGAAATCAATTTCGAAAGATCACCTATCACAATCTTATACAAGAATGCGACGTTTCATATTTGCGAGAGGCAGCAATTGCGAGAGGCAGAAGCAATTGCGAGAGAGTGGCAATTTCGAAACTTTCCAACCACTCTTGACTTTTTGGCAGACCAATAATTCACCCACTAGCCTTACACATCAATAATTCAAGAACTAAAATAATCAATTATAATCCACAAACAAATCTTATCCAAGAATTGTTGATGATATTCGATCTAGGGACCAAGAACAAACATAAAAGTTTGATCTTCCACACCAAGAAATGAGTGAAAACTAGTAACCTTTCACAAATCAAGTCGATTTCACACAAACAAACACAACCTTTAATCTTCAAAATGTGTACGATTTCAAGATAAACACCAAAAGGTCACGTTTTTATAAAGCAAAAATGCAACAGTTGGGTTCTTATTAACACAAACCGAACACAAACAACCTTCAAAAACTCGACTGATGAACAGTTCGAGATAAAACACACCAAACATCACAGTTTTTACCTTAAAAACACCACGATTCGCCCCCGGTTAGCTCTGATACCAATTGTAAAGACCAAGAATCGTGTTTAACACCTTCTGGAGGTCGAGGTTGATCAAAATGGAAGAGATTCATGTTTAGTTTTAGTGAGAGAGTGTAGAGAGAAGGTGAAGACTTTGAACTTTGATATTATTGCTATGGAAATAAGTTCACAACCACACCCCACAAGTGAAGACTTGTGGGGTATTTAAATGCCTAACAAGACAACTTTGCTAATATTACATTTTCAGTCCTTGCATTATATTTAATCTAGTTGTCTACTTCCAATTCACGTAAATATCGCCCAGCTTCATTTCTAACATCATTCAGTCACCAAAGGGGATAAACGTACATTGGAGTATATTCTTATTCACCTGGTCTATCAAAAATGGCAGTTGGTCATCATATGCACTTTTTGAGGGGGAGAAGGGTGAATAAGCTACATGGTGACTGAGAGTTGAGAAATGGTCATACGACTCTCCTTGTTTCTGACTATTCTCATCTAAAGGCTTCATACTTGCTCCATGCGCATTCAGACATCAAGTGGATCTACTTCCATCAGATGCAATTTCGAATGCAGTTTTTGAGGGGGAGAAGTGTGAACAGTGGATCAACCTCATATGCACTTGTTCAATCAAAAATGGCATCCTTATATGCAATTTTTGAGGGGGAGAAGTGTGAACAAGTGAGCGAACAAACAATCACTTGTTGGGCATCTAATTGTGACTACGGAATTGATCAGGTATCACTTATTTGGGGTTGAAGTTGACTTTCTCAAAGGCATGATCTTACTCTATCTTGAATTCGGGGTTGGTTGGATGCCTGACTTTCAATGATATCTTGCTCGGGCTTAAGATTTAAGTTGAAGACTTAGGTTATCTAGTTACCAGCAGTCGGGGTAAATGTTTGACGACTTGGTTAACTATCACTTAAAGGAGTTACGTTGTAGTACTCAGTGTCACACGCCGATGACGTTGTGGATAATCGCATGAGGTGTTAATGTCTCATACTTTGGTTGGGTATTGAGCACTTAGAGATTTGCTTGGAGCATTAATTCTCTACACCGTTCTTCCAACATTAGTGCAAGTTTAAGTCACGAGAACAGGGAATTCTACTTCAGTGTCAAGTTTGGTGTTACATATCGGGTTTGTTCCATCAGTCATCTTGTCAAATTGCCTACTTGATGGTTGGTAAAGATAGTCAGAGACAGTTTCGGTAGTGGTTGATTCTCACCTAATCCACTTGAACATATCTTGTTCTTCTCACAAGATCTCAAGAATATGTGCGTAAAATGTGTTGCTGATTCTGAGGTATCAAAACCAGCAAGGGGGAAGGAGATATACATTTGAATGCACAACGAGTTCACGTGATGAACTTTATACATCTTCTCAATTGAAGACTATTCCGGGAAGACAAATGTCATAACTGCAGAGAAAATCAGTGTTTTAACTCGTTCCTTTGGTGTATTATTCCAACTATGTGGAGGAAGAGAAAGTCGGTCTCTGATGATAAGAGAGGTTCACAATGGCAATTTCCTAAAAGGAGAAAAGGGATTTTCGGGTCTTAATTGATCTTGAGGTTACGCTTTCGACTTCATTAACGGGAATGATTGTGTACTTCGGGTTTTTGGGCTTCATACAATGAAACTGATTGCATCACTTCAACTACTTGGGGGAAGTGGTCTCTGGATACTTTTGGTATACATTTTTCAGACTTCCGCGGGAGATGAAATGTGAGAAGAATCATTCAAGCGGGAGATGATTCGTTGCTAATCTATTTGATGATCCCCCGATCAGAGAGTCACGATGGTTTTTCTTAAAAGGAGCAACAATATTTGATGTGGTTTGCTACGGTTTCTGCTGTACACTTACCTTTTGTAAGCTTGAAAGAGAGCTTTAAAACTGCTCAAAAGGAAGTCGGGTTAGGGGGAAGCTATCAAAGCTTCACATTGAGAAGGCTCAAGTTCAGTCAATTATTCAGGAGCCTCGAAAGCTTTGGTGGTGAAAGTTTAAGTGATGTTGACTACAGATTTCTACCACATACTAAACGTATCCTTATTTCGGTATTCATGTCATCATCTTAAACTGAATAATTTAGTTTGTACATATCTTATACCAAACTGTAAATAGAAAATCATAAAACCAGAAAATTGTAAATAGAAAAATATTAAAACTAAGAAAAATCATAAAAATCAGAAAAATTGAAAATACCAAAAATAGTTTCATCTAGGCATGTCTTCTATTTATCGATAACATTTACGGTCTTAGAAATGTCATTCAATAATGACACGGGACTTTAAATGAAGCTCGAGCAGAAGTTATACAAACTGGTTAAAACATGTCTAAATGGCTTGCTATTACTTTAGATAGCAACCCGCGCTTCAAAATAGGGAAAGCACGTTGCCAAAAAGACGGTTGTTCCTCCCACTGGGTGATGTTCACCCGGGCATGGATTACTTTATATCCATGTTTTCCTGATTTGATGTACATTTCAGTGCATCATTTCTTGTAAAAGAAGATAAATCTTCTTTGCATACAAATAGTTTTCTTTCTATGATTCTTCTGAAAATTATTTGTGAGACACTTGGTGGTTACGTGTTGTTTGAAATTCTTTTAGACTTGGATTGTGCATAAAATTTGTCACTCAATCAATGACTAGAGCTCTTTAACTAGAATACGGGTCATTGATTGAGGGGGAGAATGATTTCAAATTTTATTTCATCAAACGGTTTCATGGTTAACTCATAATTCTTAGAAAAGGTTTTGAAGTTAATGGGGTATTGGTTGAAGAGGAAGTTACTATGCTTTATATCTGATGGCCAAATGTGTTAATTGTTAGAAAGTTTAGGGCATTATGTGCAACTTGCGTATAGTTTCCTAACTTCGTGTAACTAGAAGGTCCATTTGTGTCGCTTTGGAATCCTCGTTTAATCCCCTAAATTCTTTAAATACTAAAATCTAAAAGGAGTTAGAAAACCCAATGTGCTTGATGTTCTTGAATACTCCACTGACATTTGTATGATCTGAATGAATGAGCTTCAAATGTTGTTTGACTTTTGTTAGTCGATAGCTGCTTAATTGTTGTTGATTTAGTGCATATGTTCTCATGATATGCTTAGGTATATAGTTATCATGTTTGAATCTTGTCCCTAAGATCCTGAGCTAAATGTTGAAATATGAGTGAATTGCCATGTTCATGATTGCTGATTGCTCTTCATGCTAGATAGCAGTTTGATGTATTTCCTGGCTGTGGTTTGATTGTGAGATGAATTTGGTATTGCGAGTTGGCAAGCTGCTATATGGTAGCTATTAATGAATAGTGTATCTGTATGCATGTATGTCTGTGTTGATATTCTTATGCAGATTCCATAGCCAATATGAATGTGCCAGTTCCCGCTCTAACCATTTGATCAGATGTTCAAACTCTATTGAATGACTCTGAATTCACCACAAAAACAACATCAGCAACAACAACAACAACACTGTCTTCACCACCACCACCTTCATTTCAACAAAGCAGTACTGATTTTTGGTCTCGCCAAGTGGGGATCAACAACATTTGGGAAAGATTTGTTGGTGGATGGATAATTGATGTTGACTAATGACTCCCTCAGAGAAGCGAATGATCACATCATCCGTTCGTAAAGGTCAACATCATTTGTGTTATAAAAGTTATCTCGTACATCATAAGCAGTGAAAAATTGTGGTTGTTACGTGTCAGTGTATGATTTTTCTTACTTCAAAATCTTCCAAACTTATCATACCTGACACTAACATTCTCCCTCGTTGATTGAGGGGGAGCAGTAGAATGTTCCATTATTAGAGTACATGTTAAACCTGACCACATTTTCTCCCATAATTTCTAACTTATTTAAATCAATTGGGATCACAAATCTCAAATGGTTTGAAATTTTTGATCGGGGGAGAGAATGTGATTTAAATATACAATCTGATAAAAATGTGATGTTTTGGACCCAAATGTAAGCTCTCCCATATGTGCTAAACTCTTTCGTATATCGATGCACATATTAAGGGGGAGCAAATGGTTTGTGATTACAAAAAGGATATGGCATCTTATGTGAGCACGGCTCAGACTTCACGAATGAATTGACGAAACAAAAACTGTCATTAATCGAAAGGACATATCCTGGCCGGGTAATAATTTCAAGCTGGTCTAACCAGTGATGTAAGCGTGTCTCGAAAAGGATGTGTCTAAGTAGAGTGTACCGTTTCGAGAAACTTTCTGTGGACTTGACCAGGCCGGGTAATATTTTCAAGCTAGTCTAACTAGTGATGTAAGCGTGTCTCGAATCGGTCATATTCACTGAAAGTGGATCAATTCAAAATGTGCGAACTCCACCCAACATGTGCAAATTTATAATTAAAACATCTGAGGACATGTTGAGGGGGAGTATTTGAAAAATATAAAACTCTCAAAGTGTTAGCAAAATGTGTTTCATAATCATGAACACTTTGAGAGATTTTTCAAGGATTTGGTTAATGGCAATTGTGGAAGAACACCAAAGACCGACCATTTTATTTAATGTATTGGAGTTATAAGGATGGTAAGGTTAGGTATAAGTTCCCACGATCCCGCCAGAGCCGGAGGGATCTACCCAGGGACAATCCACTAGTTAGTGTAGAAGTCCTTAGGTACGATTAAAAAAGGAGAAAAGTGAATAAGGGAAAAGTGCCGACTGAGATGGAGCTAGTACTGGAACAAACCCAACAAGGTGCTAGTAATGAAGTCTCGATAAGTGCTGAAGGGGTTGAAGAATGAAAAAGAAATGTAAAGATAAAGGGTGAAAAGAAAGAAGCCCTCCTTACACTTTAGGCAGAAACCGGGTCAACACATATGCTGTCAGAATCACTAAGTTGATTTCTGACATTGAAGACAAAGTATCATGGACCCAGTGATACGCTGCTCAACCCTCCCTAGCCACTCAAGGTCCCTCTAAGGACTCTTGTTTCATTTGCCACGGAGATCAATACATGTCTATCGTCTCTCTCACTCCGAGTTAGATGATATTGACAAGGTGGCAGTCCTCCCCAGCCTCCGATCACTAAATCAAAAAGCACTTATTGAGTCAAGAGCCACGAGATGCATCATAAGATCTTATAGGAACACGTGTTACTTCTACACTGGTTGTTCAACATTAAGGATACCAGTTGTAAACTTATGAGTCCTACGCAGATCTTAGCAATCTCCCAGAACATTTATGAGAGAATTAATGAATGCAATTCTCAATGATTGAATGGAAATTCCTGCCAGGGTCAACATCAAACAGCCCTGAAAGCAGGTCACTTCGGTAATTCCTTGTGGATTATGCTTAGTGGTCGCGGCGGTTTCAAACGGTCTATAGTCATGGAGTGATCTCCAGCGACTCACCTAATCATTGATTTACTACGATAGATCTTTAAAGCCCTCTGTGGGTTTCCAATTTAGGAACGGTATTGGTAAGGATTAGAGAGAGTTTTCACACTATGCTGTTAACAATCTCGAAGTCCGAACCTGTAAGTACCGGATGTTTTATTGCAAACTGTCGTATGCAGGAAAACCTGGCGGTTGTAGCTGAGTGCTGTTGCAGCTGTTTGCAGTTGTAGCTGATTGCTGGAAAGATGCCGGTTCATCACCCCATGCTCACACTTCACCATCATCATAATTAAAGAAATCATGATATCTAAAAGACCTTCAACACTGCTTTCGCAACTCTGAGGCTGAAGATCATGATCCAGAAAAGTGTGAGCGTGTCGACTTAACAATCACAATCCATTACCACATGATCACACTACACCATCATCGTATTCAAAGAAGTCATGATAACCTAGAAGACCTTCAACATTGCTTCTGCAAACTTTGATGCTGACAATCATGACCTAGAATAGTGTGAGCATGTCGGTTCAAAGTGTACAACATCACATGGAAACATTCTGCTAAAAGATGACTTGAAGACGTACGTTGGATGATGACTTCAAAGAATCACCAAAGATCATCCAAGACAGAAGAACAGTCATCAAAGTTCGCTGCTGAATGTACAAAGACTATGTACTTGAAGAATCAAAGACTACTAGCTACAAAGTCAAGCACACATGGAATGCTAGAATTCAAAATATTATTTCCGGGGTGACCTCCCTTAGGGGGAGATTGTTAGGAATATAAATATTCATGTGAAGACTCGGTCACCCCGAGTATCTGTTTAGCAATTATGTAGCTCGTAGGCTTATTAGTATTATTAGTATTATTAGTTTAGTTAGTATAGTATTCGTGAAGTGGGTCGGGTTTTTACCCGCTGTCAGCTCACTCCACAGCCCACTCGGGGCACCATATCGTGTAACTATAAATACCCCTCTCCACTAGGGAGAGGGTTGGAGCTTTCTCTCATTCTAATCTAACCTACTAAATTTTATCTTCACTCTCTCTCTCTAGAATACTCCCAACTTCTCATCATCTCTCTCTAGAATTCATCTAACAATCCAAGTATGCATAACTTGCATCATCACTATCCGAATCTTCCCCTTGCATTTCCATAGTATTACTAGGTTCACATATCGATGTCACATTAGCCTCCTTTTGCATAGGAAACGGCTTACCATCATCACCCAATAGCAAAAGCTTCCCACCAAGCATTTAACTTTCTAGATTATTAATCCCTTCAACCAGAGATTTAGTACTTGTTCTGCCAAATTAATCACTAGGTGCACTTACATGTTTATCCTTGTTCCCATGACCTTCCACTTGGATCTTTTCTTGCGAACTAAAGGATTTGCGACCCTCTCCTTCCTCATCCTCTACCATAGAGCTCAAAACATCAACGGGTTCGATGTGGAAGGAACCGTAGTAGCATTATCATTAGTTTCATTTGGTTTCCTTGGTACCTTAGGTTTATAAATGAACTGTGACTTTGAACCAATTAGACCCCACGAAAAACTTGCCTTGGCGTTCTCATGTTCTTAATAGCATCTGTAGCAAGTTTCTTAGGACACTCATTAAGAACATGACCAAATACCTTGCATCTTGAGCATCATGGAGGTGTCTACTCTTACTCGCTATGAATAGTGTGCATAGTGTACCCCTCATCTTCGAATTTTGGAACCGCCACCACGAGGGAGTTTTTCAACTCCGTATCAGCTCTTAACTCAATCATGGTACGTGCATAACTGGACCTACCCCACGACTCCATGCACATAGTGGCTGTGTAAGAATCAGGAATCAATGGGGTACCTAATTTAGTTGCAATAACACTCAAACCATCTTCCCTGAATGCGATAATAGGAATATCATCAAGCTTAACCTAAACCTGAACATCACAACTTCATAATATTCGCATATGGCGTCCATTTTTTCAGAATTAATGGCACATTGCGAAATAACCACAGACCATTTTCAAGCATTGCGTCCATCTCGTCTTTTGAATTGAATTTGATGAAGAATACCTCGTTAGAATTCATCATAGATTTAACTAGACCAAACTTACTCCAAGTATTCCTTACATAGTTCTCGACTACCGGGTACGCGACACATTTGCCCAAAAAGAAACCATACGCAGTGTTACGAAACCGATCATGAAGAATGTTGACAAAGTCCCTTGAAACAACAACATCGGATCCATTGCCAGCTGGTGCTAGCAATTTCCGAAAGTACGTTAGCACTTTTCCCACTCGATTCGCCTTTTAAAAACCTTGCATAAGATCCAGTCTCTTTTGTGCTTTCCTTCGGAACAGTTCCACTAGTTTCGCTCGATGGGTTATTAGAATCAACACTTTCCATATTGCCATCCAAACAAGATTTACCAGCCTTGACATTACCCATACTAGTACTGATATTGCAAGCACTAGGTACTATATTAGGGTTTGAATCCGTCTTTGGGGTAGCAGTAGTACCCTTTTCATTCTCCATAACAACTTGCATCACGGGTGAAACAACGTCATTATGGACACTATTCTGATCAGCTCCAACGAGACATGTTCCCGAACTTATCCCCACATTATCACTAGCACGGTTCATACAAGG
The DNA here is from genome assembly GCA_021014915.2 of Artemisia tridentata subsp. tridentata. Taxonomy (NCBI): domain Eukaryota; kingdom Viridiplantae; phylum Streptophyta; class Magnoliopsida; order Asterales; family Asteraceae; genus Artemisia; species Artemisia tridentata. Next base: position 337,481,095 of record CP139506.1, read on the forward strand.
TTCATCCACAACGATCATAGCCACAGGCGATCGAGTCCACATTAGTCATACGTCGTGGTTGTAATAGTTTTCCATTAGCCCCACGCCTTCTACCCCAAGTATTACACATTGTCGCAGTCAAGTCACTCAGCTTTGGAAAGTTTAAATTATCACCTAGTTTGACAATTGAAGCTTTCGAGTCTACACCCTCATTTCTACCATTATTTTTCATATGATTTACTCCCCTCCCTCTCGAATCCAAGAAACCTTTTTGCATGCTTACATACAACCAGCCTCAATAACAACCACAAAGATGATATAGTAGTACGAACGTGACAATCAACAGAAAGATAAAACAATTTTCAACAAATCCTAAGATCGTATTAAATCCTAATGGCACAAAACTTGATACGAACAGGGAAAACACGATCAAGGATAGTTTAGATTGTTTTAATAATCTTAATGAAACAAACCCACACAAAACTCAAAATGATTATATAAACAATAATCACAAACCCTAAAATAGGGTTGCAATAATCGATTATATAAATGTATAATAACACATAGATTTGATGATTAATGGAGGTTGTATAGAAGAAACGATCAATTTGGACTTGTCTCCAAAATCACCAAAAGAGAGGGTCAACATCTTTTCAACCATATATAACACATTATATTTAAAATTATAGATTAGTACAGTTAATTCGTGTAAAACACATACATCACGTGCGATTTTAACTAACATGATCTTAATCACATGTGATTTTTACCACATGTTATTATAGAAGTTTCACAAAAAAGGGGAAAAGTCTTTGATTTATTGACACATAAATTTTAGTGCAGATAGTTAGTGTTTAAACTTTGATATTAGTGTTAAATCACATATGATATGTAATGTGAATTTCAATACCGAAAAGAAAATGTGAAAAAAAAAAAAAAAAAAAAAAAAAAAAAAAAAAGAATTAAGGAAAGTATATCAAAGTGTCGTCTATAGAAATATAATTAAATGTCGTCGTGACGGTATAATTTATTTTGTCTAACGATTAACGGTTTATGAGATATTTAAATTATAAAAAATGGGTGTAATTTTAATTTAAATATGAATTAATCTTCCTTTTTTTTCTCAGTAGGAAAATGAGTGGCTGAAATTTGTTCATTTGGTATATTAGAAACTTTTTATATGTAAAAGATCTCTCCTCTAACGTTTATTCTATAAATGTGATTTAAATACCTTAGAAACTTTGTATTATTTTGAAATACAAGTAGCCACATACGTTTGTTATTGTAGTCATTTTTATAGACAATCCTAATTTTATTTTCTTTAATGGAAAAATAGATACCAAAAGTTTTTCTTATATGTTTGTAACTTGTAAGAACTAGGGATAAGGTGTTCATCGGTTCGCTTTTTGGTTTATTCGGTGCGGGTTAAAATAATTGAGGCAAAATCGGAAATCGAACTTCGGGTTGACTCCAAAAACCTGAATTACATGAATTACATTTTTTCAAATTTTAATTTTATAGTTTTTTTTGGACCAAATGCATTGAATTATAAGCTTAGACAATGGATACTCAAATATATAGTCAAAGAAGTAAATCACTTATAAGAAAAAGATTTACAAGTTTAGAAATATTATATTCTCATTGAAAAATGTTTTAATGTTTACTTTTATTAAAAATAAGAATTCCTAATTAGTCGGACATTTATTAAAAATAAGAATTCCTATAATACCCTTTAGACTTTACAAAAAATTCCTCAATCTTTTAATTAATTACATTAATGGCACAATCAATTATAGCCATTGATCAAACAATCTAACAGTTCAAGGAGAGTTCTCGCAGTTCCCGCACTTAAGAGGGTTCTGAAAATAAAGTTACACTATATATATATATATATATATATATATATATATATATATATATATATACATATATATATATATATATATATATATATATATATATATATATATATATATATATATATATATATATATATATATATATATATATATATATGTATATGTATATTTATGTGAATTCTGTTTTCAATGTTGTTTACGTTTTGCCAAGCACAAACCAAAATCAGAAATCAAATGTTTAATTCGGTTTTATAAATTCGATTCGGTTCGGTTTTCGTATCATGTGGATAATAGTTGAATTGTGTACAACCTAACGTATGGGCTTTGGTGGGATCTGTTTGGATATGAAAATGGGAACCCATTGGCTTAATTCCAATTATTAATTGTTTACAAATATGTTTTTGACAAAAGAATTTCAAAAGCACAGACACCTTCTAATTAACCTTTTATAAATATTTGAAAATCATTTACTCTTCACATTGAAACTTGAACTTAAAATCATTATATTGCAAAGACTATCAAAATAATATCCAAATAGACGAAATACATTTTAATTTAGGATATTACATAGATTGATACACACCAATTACCAAATATATGAACTTTTTTATGTTTCCATCTTTAAAACAGTAACTTAACCTAGCTATATATTAGAGTATTGGAGTTAACTGTTGTGACTTGCAAGTCCTTGCATACCAAAACACTGTTGTCCCAATTCTAGTCGAAATATAAGTTGCAAAGTATAATGATGAATAAGTATTATTTCTAACCATTGAAATCGAGTACATACAAACATATATGTATGTTTTCACTCGGCACAATCTAACCATTGTGTCCCTTGGTTTTTTGTAACCGCTTTCTAACTACCTTTCGGTTACTAACTAATTTAAATAACACTATTGGTCCTTCGAGTTATAATATATACATATCAAGCAATGTGTCGAGATTACTTGACCACATTCTCCTCCTTAATCTTGATCGTTGCTTCGTCCTAAGTATTGAACTCCGAGCATTTGTCGCATAGTCACGAACTTCAATCTTGGTAGAGCCTTTGTTAGAATATCTGCTCTTTGTAGTTCTCCACTGACGTGTTCCACATTGATGTGCCCATTCTCTACGCATTCACGAATGAAATGATAGCGAATGTCGATGTGCTTGCTTCTTCCATGAAAAAACTGGGTTCCTGATGAGTGCTATTGCTGAAGTGTTATCCACCTTCAGTGTTATCCTTTTCTCTTCCCAACCAGTTAATTCACTAAGTAATCGTTTTAACCATAAGGCTTGACATGCTGCTCATGTAGCTGCCATGAATTCTGATTCACATGATGAGAGCGCCACTGTTGGTTGTTTCTGAGTACACCAGGTAATAGCTGACTCTCCAAAATAAAATACTATCCCAGTAGTTCCTTTTCCGTGATTGGTATTGATTCCACGTTGGTTTTTTCTGAGTACACCACGTTTAGGAGGTGGGGAAACACGATCTAAAGATTAAACATGGTATAACTTTATTGATTGGGGGAGGTGTGTATGTTTTCTAGAGAGAGAAGTAAAGAAAACACACACACCTCCAAAGTAACAAGTGAATCCCCACCTTCCTAGTTGTGACTAGGAAGGTATTTATTACATGAATACAAGTCTAACTTAGCACTAATGACTAAACTAGTCCTTGTACTTTAAATGCTATTGCAATTCCCACATATGACAAAACTTTAAAGCTAACATATCCTAAGGTAATAAGCTAACAATCTTAAGTCGCTCATTTCAAATTTATCTTCCATCTGGGATTCAAACAAGTCTATTTCCTTCCTTGGAGTGCCCGTGATTATCAAATCATCCACATAAACTCCAACTATAAGTGTAGAAGTCTTGCTTCTCTTCGTGTAAACTGCTTGTTCGAGATTACATTTCTTAAAATCTAATGACTTCAACGTTTGATCAAGTTTCACATTCCAAGCTTGCGGTGCTTGTCTTAAGCCATACAAAGCTTTAATAAGCTTGTAGACTTTCCCTGAATTTCCTTGTTTAATAAATCCTTCAGGTTGTGTAACATAGACTTCTTCCTTCAAATCTCCATGTAAAAATGCTGATTTTACATCTAAGTGATGTACTTGCCATCCATGATATGCTGCTAATGCTAATATCAACCGAACTGTCTCTATCCTAGCAACTGGTGCAAATACTTCATCGAAGTCTATTCCTTGTTCTTGAACATAACCTTTTGCAACTAAACGTGCTTTATATTTGATGATCTTTCCCTTTGCATCTCTCTTGGTTTTGAAAACCCATTTAAGTCCTATTGCTTTCTGGTTTTCAGGAAAATCGGTAAGAGTCCATGTGTTATTCTTGTTGATTGAATCCAATTCAATCTCCATAGCCTCGATCCATTTCTTATCTGTTGATGCCTCCTTGTAATTACGTGGTTCTTCTTCCGTAAATAGTAAACTTGTAGTTTCAACTCCAGGTGCATCCCTATATACTTCCGATATCCTTCTGTAACCTCGTACTGGTGTATCATCAAATCTATGATCTGAGTTCCCAAAAGAACTAGTAGTAGCTTCTTCTTCTTCCTCTTCTGAGTGTGGGTTGTAAGTGTATGTAGGTGGGGTAATTGGTGAACTACTGTGCTTTCCAAATAAACATGCATCGCAAATCTGTCCTGCATGGTTTATTCTTGGTATTCCTTCCACTAGACCCTTCCTTGTCATCTTATTGATATCGTCAAAGTTCAAGTGACCTAGTCTAGCATGCCATAACCACGCTTGGTTATCTAATTGTGCTAAGAGGCATATAGGTGTTTCTATTTGCAGTCTAATACTGTAAATTCTATTCTCTGATCTTTCAACCGTCATCAACAACTTCTTATTCTTATCATACAAGGTCAGTTGGTTTCCATCCATAATGACCTTACAACCTATCTCTGTGAGTTGTCCTAAACTCAATATGTTGCTCTTTAGGTTTGGTATATAGTATACATCCGATACTATCTTCTGTTCATTGTTCTTACACCCTAACAATATAGAGCCTTTTCCCATTATCTTCACATAGGATCCATCTCCAAAACGAACGCGTCCTGTCATTCTTTCATCAATATCTCTAAAATGACTTCTAGTTCAAGTCCTGTCATTTTATTTTATTATTTATTTATTTATTTATTTTTTATTTTTTGCAATTGCGATAAGTTGTCCAATATATAATTGCGATAAGTTCTCGGACACAATTGCGATAAGGTTCTCGGATGACATTTGCGATAAAACTGACAAAGGCCAATTTGTGATAGTTTTATCTAAATTGATTTGCGATAATTTTATCGAAATTGATTTACGATAATTTTATCGAAATTGATTTGCGATAATTTTATCGAAATTGGGCTCCTATCGCAATCTTATACAAGATTTCGATACTTTTGATGAATTGCGATAGATGACAGCTGGTCCTTGATTTGCGATAAATGGCAGTTCTCCGACTCTTGTCCTTTTGTCACTTGCCCATTGATTTGCCCATGCGTATAAGTCTTACCAACTTTCACCAACTCTTCAATATTTCTTGAAAAAGAATTATATGCAAGCAACAAAGTACAATAATTCCCAAAAACAAATCTTGGCCTATGATCTTGAATTATTGTCGATCTAAATCACTTAGAACAACAAAAATCCAATCTTCAAAAACAAGATTCGAGTGAAGAACTAGCAAACCTTCATAACCCAACTCGTTAAATCACAAACAAACACAACCTTGAACCTTGATCTTTGAGAACGATTCCAAGAACAACACACAAGCTAACGTTTTTATATAACAAAAACGTAAATGTTGCTAACATAAGAACACAAATCGAACCCAAAGAACTTAAAGACTCGACTGATGAACAGTAACGAGCTAAAGCACACCATAAATCATATTTTTTACCTCAAAGATACCACGAATCGCCATCAGGTTCGCTCATGATACCAATTGTAAAGACCAAGATTCACGTTTAGGAGGTTGGGAAACACGATCTAAAGATTAAACATGGTATAACTTTATTGATTGGGGGAGGTGTGTATGTTTTCTAGAGAGAGAAGTAAAGAAAACACACACCTCCAAAGTAACAAGTGAATCCCCACCTTCCTAGTTGTAACTAGGAAGGTATTTATTACTTGAATACAAATCTAACTTAGCACAAATGACTAAACTAGTCCTTGTACTTTAAATGCTATTGCAATTAACACATATGACAAAACTTTAAAGCTAACATATCCCAAGGTAATAAGCTAACAATCCTAAGTCACTCATTTCAAATTTATCTTCCATCTGGGATTTAAACAAGTCTATTTCCTTCCTTGGAGTGCCCGTGATTATCAAATCATCCACATAAACTCCAACTATAAGTGTAGAAGTCTTGCTTCTCTTTGTGTAAACTGCTTGTTCGAGATTAAATTTCTTAAAATCTAATGACTTCAACGTTTGATCAAGTTTCACATTCCAAGCTCGCGGTGCTTGTCTTATGCCATACAAAGCTTTAATAAGCTTGTAGACTTTCCCTGAATTTCCTTGTTTAATAAATCCTTCAGGTTGTGTAACATAGACTTCTTCCTTCAAATCTCCATGTAAAAATGCTGATTTTACATCTAAGTGATGTACTTGCCATCCATGATATGCTGCTAATGCTAATATCAACCGAACTGTCTCTATCCTAGCAACTGGTGCAAATACTTCATCGAAGTCTATTCCTTGTTCTTGAACATAACCTTTTGCAACTAAACGTGCTTTATATTTGATGATATTTCCCTTTGCATCTCTCTTGGTTTTGAAAACCCATTTAAGTCCTATTGCTATCTGGTTTTCAGGCAAATCGGTAAGATTCCATGTGTTATTCTTGTTGATTGAATCCAATTCAATCTCCATAGCCTCGATCCATTTCTTATCTGTTGATGCCTCCTTGTAATTACGTGGTTCTTCTTCCGTAAATAGTAAACTTGTAGTTTCAACTCCAGGTGCATCCCTATATACTTCGATATCCTTCTGTAACCTCGTACTGGTGTATCATCAAATCTATGATCTGAGTTCCCAAGTGAACTAGTAGTAGCTTCTTCTTCTTCCTCTTCTGAGTGTGGGTTGTAAGTGTATGTAGGTGGGGTAATTGGTGAACTACTGTGCTTTCCTAATAAACATGCATCGCAAATCTGTCCTGCATGGTTTATTCTTGGTATTCCTTCCACTAGACCCTTCCTTGTCATCTTATTGATATCGTTAAAGTTCAAGTGACCTAGTCTAGCATGCCATAACCACGCTTGGTTATCTAATTGTGCTAAGAGGCATATAGGTGTTTCTATTTGCAGTCTAATACTGTAAAGTCTATTCTTCGATCTTTCAACCTTCATCAACAACTTCTTATTCTTATCATACAAGGTCAGTTGGTTTCCATCCATAATGACCTTACAACCTATCTCTGTGTGTTGTCCTAAACTCAATATGTTGCTCTTTAGGTTTGGTATATAGTATACATCCGATACTATCTTCTGTTCATTGTTCTTACACCCTAACAATATAGAGCCTTTTCCCTTTATCTTCACATACGATCCATCTCCAAAACGAACGCGTCCAGTCATTCTTTCGTCAATATTTGTAAAATGACTTCTAGTTCTAGTCATGTCTTTTTTTTTTTTTTTTTTTTTTTTTTGCAATTGCGATAAGTTGTCCGATATATAATTGCGATAAAGTTCTCGGATACAATTGCGATAAGGTTTTCGGATGACATTTGCGATAAAACTGACAAAGGCCAATTTGCGATATTTTATCTAAATTAATTTGCGATAATTTTATCGAAATTGATTTGCGATAATTTTATCCAAATTGAGCTCCTATCGCAATCTTATACAAGATTTCGATACTTTTGATGAATTGCGATAGATGACAGCTAGTCTTTGATTTGCAATAAATGGCAGTTCACCAACTCTTGTCCTTTTGTCACTTGCCCACTGATTTGCCCATACGTGTGAGTCTTACCAACTTTCACCAACTCTTCAATAATTCTTGAAAAAGAATTATATGCAAGAAACAAACTGCAATAATTCCCAAAAACAAATCTTGGCCTATGATCTTGAATTATTGTCGATCTAACTTAGCACTAATGACTAAACTAGTCCTTGTACTTTAAATGCTATGGCAATTCCCACATATGACAAAACTTTAAAGCTAACATATCCCAAGGTAATAAGCTAACAATCTTAAGTTGCTCATTTCAAATTTATCTTCCATCTGGGATTTAAACAAGTCTATTTCCTTCCTTGGAGTACCCGTGATTATCAAATCATCCACATAAACTCCAACTATAAGTGTAGAAGTCTTGCTTCTCTTCGTGTAAACTGCTTGTTCGAGATTACATTTCTTAAAATCTAATGACTTCAACGTTTGATCAAGTTTCACATTCCAAGCTCGCGGTGCTTGTCTTAAGCCATACAAAGCTTTAATAAGCTTGTAGACTTTCCCTGAATTTCCTTGTTTAATAAATCCTTCAGGTTGTGTAACATAGACTTCTTCCTCCAAATCTCAATGTAAAAATGCTGATTTTACATCTAAGTGATGTACTTGCCATCCATGATATGCTGCTAATGCTAATATCAACCGAACTGTCTCTATCCTAGCAACTGGTGCAAATACTTCATCGAAGTCTATTCCGTGTTCTTGAACCTAACCTTTTGCTACTAAATGTGCTTTACATTTAATGATCTTTCCCTTTGCATCTCGCTTGGTTTTGAAAACCCATTTAAGTCCTATTGTTTTCTGGTTTTCAGGCAAATCGGTAAGAGTTCATGTGTTATTCTTGTTGATTGAATCCAATTCAATCTCCATAGCCTCGATCATTTCCTATCTGTTGATGCCTCCTTGTAATTACGTGGTTCTTCTTCCGTAAATAGTAAACTTGTAGTTTCAACTCCCGGTGCATCCCTATATACTTCTGTAGATATCAAGATTCACTTATGGGAGGTGGAGGAAACACATTAAACACGAACTAAAGATTAAACATTGTAACTTTCGGTTTATTGATTGGGAGGTGTGTGTGTATTTCTTGAGAGAGAAATACGAAACACACACACACCTCAAACAAGCTGTGAATCCTCAACCCTCCAAATGTGGATAAGGAGGGTATTTATACAAAGAATACAATGACTAACTTAGCCTAAATGTCTAAACTAGTCCTTGTACAAAGAATGAAGTGCAATTCCCAAATATGACAAACTTTAAGGCTAACAATCTCTCCCCAAAGTGAAGTCATTTGGGAATTGCTTACAATGTTCCCTACAAGTAAAATATAAACCATAAGCACAGAGAATAGTCTTCAAACGTCATTACTTCGTTCAGTTTGTAGAATCTTCTCAGCTTTCATTTCTTTACTTGCAGACGAACCATGTGAGCAAATCTAATTAGGGGTTGAATTCAGAGTGCCCTGAGTGCTCTCCCCTAATTAGTGCTCTCCCCCAAACTGACAACCTTTCTGATGATTGTCCTGAATCTGAAGAAGTCTTTTGATAATTAAATGCATTTCGTCTTTAGTCTTCTAACATGCAGCGGAAAATGTAGAGCAGACTGTAGACTCGTCCTTCTTCACGATTATCTGTTCGAGGGAATAAGGTATCAACATCTTCATCTCACCAAATGCATCCCAGTTATCTTTCATATGAAAAATCAGCCCATAACGTACACATGAAATGATAACACCAAAGTAACAAGTTGAACCACTGATCATCTTGATTTTGTTGCCCGAAATTGTTGAAGGTGGAAAAGGTAGAAGTACGTAGAATAAGATGAGTAGAGGATAAGACATAGAATCAACAATTTCCGACACAAATCAAATCATTACATAAATCATTAAGCCCGATCACGTGAACTTGTTGTGAGACCTCGATGTACACATTTCTCTCCCCTGCTGGTTACGATTTATCGGAATCAGCATAATGTTGTGTACGTGAAGTATTTAACTGGAAGCACTTTATCATTAAACCCAGTCAGCCTGTGAGAAGATGTCGATGAACCCAATATAACCTCCGTATAAAAAACAACGGCTTCATGTAGTAACCACATGTGATGATAACCCAATATGATGAACTTGAGAATGAAGTAACATCGCCCAGATTTGTGACTTAAGCTTGTACTATCCTTGTGACAAACCTCTTGACATATCCTCAACTACGTGAGACACTGAGCACTACAACGTAACTCCTTAAAGTGATAGCTACTTTGTGAGAATAGAGAGAGAATCACAAAAGTAACTAGATATCCAAGTCTTCGTCACCATTAATATATGCCCAAACAAGTCATCTTCGCGGTAGGGTAGAAAGAAAGAAGATGAAATAAGTACACGCGTCCGTAAAACCTTACTTCAAACCCAAATAAATAATAACGAATCATCCCCGTAGTCACAGCTAATAATTTAACCATTGTCATTTGATTGTGAATCTTGATCAGGATCTTTTTGGCTATACGTGGTGATTTTGAAGGTGCAGTCCGATAATATCATTTGTGATGTTGTTGTGAAAAATGCCATAAAATGCAATTCTAATGATGCCGGAAAAATTTGAGTTTAAGAAATTTTTACGCCGAAAATTCCCCGAAAAATTCGAATTTTGGCCAAAAAATTTGAATTTTGGGCCAAAATTTTCACTCTTGTACCAGAATTTGAATCTCGCGTAAAAATGGACCATAAAGTCTCCTGTGAAAAATAAATTTTACTCAACTTTTCCCGCCAAAAAACTTTTTTTTTTTTTTTTTTTTTTTTGTTTTTTTTTTTTTTTTTTTTTTTTTTTTTTGCAAATGCGATAAACATAAAGTCGAATTGCGATAGGTTCTTTTTGGCATAATGCGATAAGGTGTGAATTGTGATAAACTGCGACAAAGTTCCAATCGCGAAAAGTCCCAAATGCGATAAGCCCCAAATGCGATAAGCACCAAATGCGATAGGGACCAAATGCGATAAGAAAGTCGAAGTGCGATAATTCAGCTCAGAGATGCAAGTGCGATAAGAGGAGTTTGCAAATGCGATAGAAGGTTCTGAGTTGAAATGCGATAAAGGTGCCCAAGTGCGATAAAATCCCAAATGCGATAACCTCAGTCAAATGCGATATCTCAATCAAATGCGATATCTCAATCACGATAATCTCCCAATCGAGATAGAAGTCAACTGCGATAAGAGTCAACTGCGATAAAAGTCAACTGCGACATTTTGCTTTTTCCAACCACTTTCCACTGACTTCTTACACCTTTTCTCACCAACTATGCTACTTTTGACCAACTTTTTCCATAAACCCATGAATATTCTCCATAAAATATTCAATATATACCAATTATAATATTCACAAACAAATCTTATACAAGATTTCTTTGTGATTTTGGATCAAAGTAGCTAAGAACACACCAAATTTCTGCCTTGTTCTTGCGTCTGAATCCAGAAAACCACAAAAAGCTCACGTTTTTATGATAAAAAACGCAACTGATGGGTTATTTCAAACACAAAAACGAACCTAGATATAGCACTAAACTCGGCTGTGATGAAGATAAAGAAAAACCGAGATAAAACACAACATAAATCACCTTTATCACCTTAAAAAAAACACCACGAGCAGCCACCCGGTTAGCTCTTGATACCAATTGTAGATATCAAGATTCACTTATGGGAGGTGGAGGAAACACATTAAACACGAACTAAAGATTAAACATTGTAACTTTCGGTTTATTGATTGGGAGGTGTGTGTGTATTTCTTGAGAGAGAAATACGAAACACACACACACCTCAAACAAGCTGTGAATCCTCAACCCTCCAAATGTGGATAAGGAGGGTATTTATACAAAGAATACAATGACTAACTTAGCCTAAATGTCTAAACTAGTCCTTGTAAAAAGAATGAAGTGCAATTCCCAAATATGACAAACTTTAAGGCTAACAATCTCTCCCTAAGGGATGATCATCACTTTAACTTAAATGCTAACAATCTCCCCCTAAGGGATGATCATTCAAATGATGATCCCAGAGATTTGTTCTTTTGACTTCGATGTCTTGAACTTTGTGTGTCGATGTAGAATAGACTTGATTCATTGTTCCTTCATGCTCTGTGATCTTCAAAGTATTGACTTTGGATGTTCTTGCCTTGATCTACTTCTTCTGATCAGATGCGTCTACGTTGTAGATGATGATGGTGAATGGACTTTCGTCAGTACCTGCATAAGACAGTTAGCAATAAATCGTCCAGCGGCCATCATGTCGTAAGGCAAGATCTAAAGATCTCATTAAGACTCATACAACTTGTATCCTTTTGAGTGAACACAAGTGTATTGCATAGGAAGTGTTCCTAAGAGATCTTTGATGAATCTCATGTCTCTAGACTCAATAATGTGCGTTTTGGTTTTAGTCGTCGGAGGCATGGAGCAGAGTGCCACCTTTTCAATATCAACACATCTCGGAGTGAGAGGCCGATAGATTATGTAGTGTTCTCCGTGAGAAATGAAACAAATATCTTTTAAGAGATATCTGAGTGGATAGGAGGGGTGGTGCAAATGCGTCACTGGGTCCATGACGTCTTGTCTTCAATATCAGTATCACCTTAGTGAGTACCGATAGCAGATGTATTGACCCGGTTTCTGACCTAAGTTTTCACGGAGGGCTATTTCTTTTCACCCTTACAAAAACTTTTCTTTTTCATTCTTCAACCCCTTCTTTCTCCTTTCTCATTTTGCTCCTTTTTTTCAATCTTACCTAAGGACTTCTAATTCTAGACTATTGGAATTGTCCTTGGGAAGATCCCTCCGGCTCTGGCGGATCATAGGACATAACCTAACCATAATCACCTTATAACACCATGATTATCCTAGGTTTGTTGATCACTTGCCATAAAACCATTTGAGAAAATCTCTCAAAGTATTCATGAATAAAACACCATTTTGTTAATACTTCGAGAGTTTTTCATTTTCTGAAATACTCCCCCTTCACATGTGCATATGAGTTTTAAGAAATAATTGCACATGATGGGTAGAGTTCACACTTTTTGAACTGATCAATTTTCAATTAATATGACCATTGCGAGACACGTTTACATCACTAGTTAGACTAGCTTGAAGTTATTACCCGTCCCGGTCATATCAAAAGATCATCTCTCGAATTGGTACATTCTACTCAGACAAGTCCTTTGCGAGACACGTTTACATCAATGGATAACCATCTTGAAATTATTACCCGTCCAGGACTAGTCTTTTCGATTACTGACATTTAGCTTTCGTCAATTCGAGGGTTCATGTGAGTCTTTTTGAAGAGCTCGTTTGAGATTCCTTTTCGATCACATTTTAATCACATCTTCTCCCCCTCAAAAATAGCATGCAGTGATATTTTTTATATCAACTGATTAAAATGAAACTTTTTGGAGAGATAGACGGATTTGAGCATGAAATTGGAACATTTTTGTTTTTCTACTCCCCCTTAAACAAAGCATATGGTTAAACATTTTAGTTTAAAAGCAGTTTTAAGGGTTTAGGAGGGAGTTATCTTGAGCACTTTATGAAAGATTTGGAAAAATCTTATTGAAAAATCTTGAAGAAAATGTGCTTAAGATGGAGAAGATTTTGAAAATCTTTGAAGATATGTTAGGAGAAAATATCTTCATTTGTTTTTAGGATAAGTGTTTGAAAAAGAAATTGGTTTTGTACAACACTTTCCTTTCTTTGAAAAAACGGGTTATGCACTGTTATGTGTACATAAGCCATTGGGTTAAGCTCGGGTTCTGGAGTGAGTCTCTCAGAAGCCATTGATTTTAGGATAAGTGCTCGAAAGATTTTTGACTAAGCACTTTCCTTTCTTTGAAAAACGGGTTATGCACTGTTATGTGTACATAAGCCATATCAAGATTCACTTATGGGAGGTGGAGGAAACACATTAAACACGAACTAAAGATTAAACATTGTAACTTTCGGTTTATTGATTGGGAGGTGTGTGTGTATTTCTTGAGAGAGAAATACGAAACACACACACACCTCAAACAAGCTGTGAATCCTCAACCCTCCAAATGTGGATAAGGAGGGTATTTATACAAAGAATACAATGACTAACTTAGCCTAAATGTCTAAACTAGTCCTTGTACAAAGAATGAAGTGCAATTCCCAAATATGACAAACTTTAAGGCTAACAACTTCCGATATCCTTCTGTAACCTCGTACTGGTGTATCATCAAATCTATGATCTGAGTTCCCAAGTGAACTAGTAGTAGCTTCTTCTCTTCCTCTTCTGAGTGTGGGTTGTAAGTGTATGTAGGTGGGGTAATTGGTGAACTACTTAGAACAACAAAAATCCAATCTTCAAAAACAAGATTCGAGTGAAGAACTAGCAAACCTTCATAACCCAACTCGTTAAATCACAAACAAACACAACCTTGAACCTTGATCTTTGAGAACGATTCCAAGAACAACACACAAGCTAACGTTTTTATATAACAAAAATGTAACTGTTGCTAACATAAGAACACAAATCGAACACAAAGAACTTAAAGAATCGACTGATGAACAGTAACGAGCTAAAGTACACCATAAATCACATTTTTTACCTCAAAGATACCACGAATCGCCACCAGGTTCGCTCATGATACCAATTGTAAAGACCAAGATTCACGTTTAGGAGGTGGGGAAACACGATCTAAAGATTAAACATGGTATAACTTTATTGATTGGGGGAGGTGTGTATGTTTTCTAGAGAGAGAAGTAAAGAAAACACACACACCTCCAAAGTAACAAGTGAATCCTCACCTTCCTAGTTGTGACTAGGAAGGTATTTATTACATGAATACAAGTCTAACTTAGCTCTAATGACTAAACTAGTCCTTGTACTTTAAATGCTATTGCAATTCCCACATATGACAAAACTTTAAAGCTAACATATCCCAAGGTAATAAGCTAACAATCCTAAGTCGCTCATTTCAAATTTATCTTCCATCTGGGATTTAAACAAGTCTATTTCCTTCCTTGGAGTGCCCGTGATTATCAAATCATCCACATAAACTCCAACTATAAGTGTAGAAGTCTTGTTTCTCTTCGTGTAAACTGCTTGTTCGAGATTACATTTCTTAAAATCTAATGACTTCAACGTTTGATCAAGTTTCACATTCCAAGCTCGCGGTGCTTGTCTTAAGCCATACAAAGCTTTAATAAGCTTGTAGACTTTCCCTGAATTTCCTTGTTTAATAAATCCTTCAGGTTGTGTAACATAGACTTGTTCCTTCAAATCTCCATGTAAAAATGCTGATTTTACATCTAAGTGATGTACTTGCCATCCATGATATGCTGCTAATGCTAAACTTTTGATCAAGTTTCACATTCCAAGCTCGCGGTGCTTGTCTTAAGCCATACAAAGCTTTAATAAGCTTGTAGACTTTCCCTGAATTTCCTTGTTTAATAAATCCTTCAGGTTGTGTAACATAGACTTGTTCCTTCAATCTCCATGTAAAAATGTTGATTTTACATCTAAGTGATGTACTTGCCATCCATGATATGCTGCTAATGCTAATATCAACCGAACTGTCTCTATCCTAGCAACTAGTGCAAATACTTCATCGAAGTCTATTCCTTGTTCTTGAACATAACCTTTTGCTACTAAACGTGCTTTATATTTAATGATCTTTCCCTTTTCATCTCTCTTGGTTTTGAAAACCCATTTAAGTCCTATTGCTTTCTGGTTTTCAGGCAAATCGGTAAGAGTCCACGTGTTATTCTTGTTGATTGAATCCAATTCGATCTCCATAACCTCGATCCATTTTTTATCCGTTGATGCCTCCTTGTAATTACGTGATTCTTCTTCCGTAAATAGTAACCTTGTAGTTTCAACTCCAGGTGCATCCCTATATACTTCTGATATCCTTCTGTAACCTCGTACTGGTGTATCATCAAATCTATGATCTGAGTTCCCAAGTGAACTAGTAGTAGCTTCTTCTTCTTCCTCTTCTGAGTATGGGTTGTAAGTGTATGTAGGTGGGGTAATTGGTGAACTACTGTGCTTTCCTAATAAACATGCATCGCAAATCTGTCCTGCATGGTTTATTCTTGGTATACCTTCCACTAGACCCTTCCTTGTCATCTTATTGATATCATCAAAGTTCAAGTGACCTAGTCTAGCATGCCATAACCACGCTTGGTTATCTAATTGTGCTAAGAGGCATATAGGTGTTTCTATTTGCAGTCTAGTACTGTAAAGTCTATTCTTCGATCTTACAACCTTCATCAACAACTTCTTATTCTTATCATACAAGGTCAGTTGGTTTCCATCCATAATGACCTTACAACCTATCTCTGTGAGTTGTCCTAAACTCAATATGTTGCTCTCTAGGTTTGGTATATAGTATACATCCGATACTATCTTCTGTTCATTGTTCTTACACCCTAACAATATAGAGCATTTTCCATTTATCTTCACATACGATCCATCTCCAAAACGAACGCGTCCTGTCATTCTTTCGTCAATATCTCTAAAATGACTTCTAGTTCTAGTCCTGTCTTTTTTTTTTTTTTTTTTTTTTTTTTTTTTTTTTTGCAATTGCGATAAGTTGTCCGATATATAATTGCGATAAAGTTCTCGGACACAATTGCGATAAGGTTCTCGGATGACATTTGCGATAAAACTGACAAAGGCCAATTTGCGATAGTTTTATCTAAATTGATTTGCGATAATTTTATCGAAATTGATTTGCGATAATTTTATCGAAATTGATTTGCGATAATTTTATCGAAATTGATTTGCGATAATTTTATCGAAATTGAGCTCCTATCGCAATCTTATACAAGATTTCGATACTTTTGATGAATTGCGATAGATGACAGCTAGTCCTTGATTTGCGATAAATGGAAATTCACCAACTCTTGTCCTTTTGTCACTTGCCCACTGATTTGCCCATGCGTGTAAGTCTTACCAACTTTCACCAACTCTTCAATAATTCTTGTAAAAGAATTATATGCAAGCAACAAAGTACAATAATTCCAAAAACAAATCTTGGCCTATGATCTTGAATTATTGTCGATCTAAATCACTTAGAACAACAAAAACCCAATCTACAAAAACAAGATTCTAGTGAAGAACTAGCAAACCTTCATAACCCAACTCGTTAAATCACAAACAAATACAACCTTGAACCTTGATCTTTGAGGACGATTCCAAGAACAACACACAAGCTAACGTTTTTATATAACAAAAACGTAACTGTTGCTAACATAAGAACACAAATCGAACACAAAGAACTTAAAAACTCGACTGATGAACAGTAACGAGCTAAAGCACACCATAAATCACATTTTTTACCTCAAAGATACCACGAATCGCCACCAGGTTCGCTCATGATACCAATTGTAAAGACCAAGATTCATGTTTAGGAGGTGGGGAAACACGATCTAAAGATTAAACATGGTATAATTAACTTTATTGATTGGGGGTGGTGTGTCTATTTTCTAGAGAGAGAAGTAAAGAAAACACACACACCTCCAAAGTAACAAGTGAATCCTCACCTTCCTAGTTGTGACTAGGAAGGTATTTATTACATGAATACAAGTCTAACTTAGCACTAATGACTAAACTAGTCCTTGTACTTTAAATGCTATTGCAATTCCCACATATGACAAAACTTTAAAGCTAACATATCCCAAGGTAATAAGCTAACAATCCCAAGTCGCTCATTTCAAATTTATCTTCCATCTAGGATTTAAACAAGTCTATTTCCTTCCTTGGAGTGCCCGTGATTATCAAATCATCCACATAAACTCCAACTATAAGTGTAGAAGTCTTGTTTCTCTTCGTGTAAACTGCTTGTTCGAGATTACATTTCTTAAAATCTAATGACTTCAACGTTTGATCAAGTTTCACATTCCAAGCTCGCGGTGCTTGTCTTAAGCCATACAAAGCTTTAATAAGCTTGTAGACTTTCCCTAAATTTCCTTGTTTAATAAATCCTTCAGGTTGTGTAACATAGACTTCTTCCTTCAAATCTCCATGTAAAAATGCTGATTTTCCATCTAAGTGATGTACTTGCCATCCATGATATGCTGCTAATGCTAATATCAACCGAACTATCTCTATCCTAGCAACTGGTGCAAATACTTCATCGAAGTCTATTCCTTGTTCTTGAACATAACCTTTTGCTACTAAACGTGCTTTATATTTGATGATCTTTCCCTTTGCATCTCTCTTGGTTTTGAAAACCCATTTAAGTCCTATTGCTTTCTGGTTTTCAGGCAAATCGGTAAGAGTCCATGTATTATTCTTGTTGATTGAATCCAATTCAATCTCCAAAGCCTCGATCCATTTCTTATCTGTTGATGCCTCCTTGTAATTACGTGGTTCTTCTTCCGTAAATAGTAAACTTGTAGTTTCAACTCCAGGTGCATCCCTATATACTTCCGATATCCTTCTGTAACCTCGTACTGGTGTATCATCAAATCTATGATCTGAGTTCCCAAGTGAACTAGTAGTAGCTTCTTCTTCTTCCTCTTCTGAGTGTGGGTTGTAAGTGTATGTAGGTGGGGTAATTGGTGAACTATTGTGCTTTCCAAATAAACATGCATCGCAAATCTGTCCTGCATGGTTTATTCTTGGTATTCCTTCCACTAGACCCTTCCTTGTCATCTTATTGATATCTTCAAAGTTCAAATGACCTAGTCTAGCATGCCATAACCACACTTGGCTATCTAATTATGCTATGAGGCATATAGGTGTTTCTATTTGCAGTCTAATACTGTAAAGTCTATTCGCCGATCTTTCAACCGTCATCAACAACATCTTATTCTTATCATACAAGGTTAGTTGGTTTCCATCCATAATGACCTTACAACCTATCTCTGTGAGTTGTCCTAAACTCAATATGTTGCTCTTAAGGTTTGGTATATAGTATACATCCGATACTATCTTCTGTTCATTGTTCTTACACCCTAACAATATAGAGCCTTTTCCCTTTATCTTCACATACGATCCATCTCCAAAACGAACGCGTCCTGTCATTCTTTCGTCAATATCTCTAAAATGACTTCTAGTTCTAGTCCTGTCATTTTTTATTTATTTATTTATTATTTTTTTTTTTTTCAATTGCGATAAGTTGTCCGATATATAATTGCGATAAAGTTCTCGGACACAATTGCGATAAGGTTCTCGGATGACATTTGCGATAAAACTGACAAAGGCCAATTTGCGATAGTTTTATCTAAATTGATTTGCGATAATTTTATCGAAATTGATTTGCGATAATTTTATCGAAATTGATTTGGGATAATTTTATCGAAATTGATTTGCGATAATTTTATTGAAATTGAGCTCCTATCGCAATCTTATACAAGATTTCGATACTTTTGATGAATTGCGATAGATGACAGCTGGTCCTTGATTTGCGATAAATGGCAGTTCACCAACTCTTGTCCTTTGGTCACTTGCCCACTGATTTGCCCATGCGTGTAAGTCTTACCAACTTTCACCAACTCTTCAATAATTCTTGTAAAAGAATTATATGCAAGCAACAAAGTACAATAATTCCCAAAAACAAATCTTGGCCTATGATCTTGAATTATTGTCGATCTAAATCACTTAGAACAACAAAAATCCAATCTTCAAAAATAAGATTCGAGTGAAGAACTAGCAAACCTTCATAACCGAACAAGTTAAATCACAAACAAACACAACCTTGAACCTTGATCTTTGAGAACGATTCCAAGAACAACACACAAGCTAACGTTTTTATATAACAAAAACGTAACTGTTGCTAACATAAGAACACAAATCGAACACAAAGAACTTAAAGACTCGACTGATGAACAGTAACAAGCTAAAGCACACCATAAATCACATTTTTTACCTCAAAGATACCACGAATCGCCTCCAAGTTCGCTCATGATACCAATTGTAAAGACCAAGATTCACGTTTAGGAGGTGGGGAAACACAATCTAAAGATTAAACATGGTATAACTTTGTTGATTGGGGGAGGTATGCATGTTTTCTAGAGAGAGAAGTAAAGAAAACACACATACCTCCAAAGTAACAAGTGAATCCCCGCCTTCCTAGTTGTGACTAGGAAGGTATTTATTACATGAATACAAGTCTAACTTAGCACTAATGACTAAACTAGTCCTTGTACTTTAAATGCTATTGCAATTCCCACATATGACAAAACTTTAAAGCTAACATATCCCAAGGTAATAAGCTAACAATCCCAAGTCGCTCATTTCAAATTTATCTTCCATCTGGGATTTAAACAAGTCTATTTCCTTCCTTGGAGTACCCGTGATTATCAAATCATCCACATAAACTCCAACTATAAGTGTGGAAGTCTTGCTTCTCTTCGTGTAAACTGCTTGTTCGAGATTACATTTCTTAAAATCTAATGACTTCAACGTTTGATCAAGTTTCACATTCCAAGCTCGCGGTGCTTGTCTTAAGCCATACAAAGCTTTAATAAGCTTGTAGACATTCCCTGAATTTCCTTGTTTAATAAATCCTTCAGGTTGTGTAACATAGACTTGTTCCTTCAAATCTCCATGTAAAAATGCTGATTTTACATCTAAGTGATGTACTTGCCATCCATGATATGCTGCTAATGCTAATATCAACCGAACTGTCTCTATCCTAGCAACTGGTGCAAATATTTCATCGAAGTCTATTCCTTGTTCTTGAACATAACCTTTTGCTACTAAACGTGCTTTATATTTGATGATCTTTCCCTTTGCATCTCTCTTGGTTTTGAAAACCCATTTAAGTCCTATTGCTTTCTGGTTTTCAGGCAAATCGGTAAGAGTCCATGTGTTATTCTTGTTGATTGAATCCAATTCAATCTCCATAGCCTCGATCCATTTCTTATCTGTTGATGCCTCCTTGTAATTACGTGGTTCTTCTTCCGTAAATAGTAAACTTGTAGTTTCAACTCCAGGTGCATCCCTATATACTTCCGATATCCTTCTATAACCTCGTACTGGTGTATCATCAAATCTATGATCTGAGTTCCCAAGTGAACTAGTAGTAGCTTCTTCTTCTTCCTCTTCTGAGTATGGGTTGTAAGTGTATGTAGGTGGGGTAATTGGTGAACTACTGTGCTTTCCTAATAAACATGCATCGCAAATCTGTCCTGCATGGTTTATTCTTGGTATTCCTTCCACTAGACCCTTCCTTGTCATCTTATTGATATCGTCAAAGTTCAAGTGACCTAGTCTAGCATGCCATAACCACGCTTGGTTATCTAATTGTGCTAAGAGGCATGTAGGTGTTTCTATTTGCAGTCTAATACTGTAAAGTCTATTCTTCGATCTTTCAACCTTCATCAACAACTTCTTATTCTTATCATACAAGGTCAGTTGGTTTCCATCCATAATGACCTTACAACCTATCTCTGTGAGTTGTCCTAAACTCAATATGTTGCTCTTTAGGTTTGGTATATAGTATACATCCGATACTATCTTCTGTTCATTGTTCTTACACCCTAACAATATAGAGCCTTTTCCCTTTATCTTCACATACAATCCATCTCCAAAATCGAACGCGTCCTGCCATTCTCTCGTCAATATCTCTAAAATGACTTCTAGTTCCCGTCATATGGTTACTTGCACCATTATCTAAATACCATATGTTTGCATCTGCTGTAGCATATTTTCCGGGTTGAATTTGTCCTTCATTCACCAAAACTTCCTCGTGTTCGTGTGTTGCCATTAACAGTGATGGTTCATCGTCTTCTAAGATAAGGTTTGATTGTTCCTGAGTTGTCGATGTTCCTCTACAATCTTTCTTAAGATGTCCAAGTTTCTGACACTTGAAACATCGTACTTTACTCAAATCCAACTCACTTTTGTTCTTATTCATATTTCCTTTGTGATTTGAGTTCCCTCCTTGTGAGTTATTTCTGTTTCTATTATTTTGCCAGTTTCCTCGTGAATAGTTTGATCTACCTCCACGTTTACTAAATCGTCTACCTTTTCTAGAGTGTTCGCCATGTGCAAACAGTAGGTTTTCCTGGCTTTCAACTTGTCCTCCTTTCGGAGTTTTATCCTTTCCTCAAATGCCTTGAGTTTTCCCGTGATCTCATCTAAGGTAATATGTCGAGATCATTCGATTGTTCTATGGATGCTACTATGTGAATGAACCTATCTGGTGTGGAATCTAATAGTTTTCGTACTAAAAGTGATTCATCCAAAGTTTTCCCTAATTCTTTTGCCTTAGTGGCATAGCCGTTTAGTTTAGCCGTAAATGCATCCACCATGTCATCTTCCTTCATTTGAAGTGTTTGAAACCCAATCATCAATGATTGTAACTGTGCTTGCTGCACTCTCTCTTCTCCAACGTGTCTCCTTTTTAACGATTCCCACAATTCCTTTGCCGTTTTACAACCCGCTACTTGTAAAATTACATCCTCGGTCAATGCTTGATATAGGAAGGCCGTTGTTGCCTTATCCTTCTTATCATCTACTTGCGTATTTTCCTTAGGTTCTATCGCTTCCCATAAACCGTGTGCTTCTAATGTGACCTTAATTTTTATAGCCCAAACTGGTGTAGTTTGTGGTTTTCAATTTTGGGCATTGATATTGTGCAATTGGTGTTATGGGTTTTGGTGGCGTAGTACCATTTGCATCGTCACCCGACATCTTAATTGTGTTTAATATCTTCACCTTCTAACGTGTGGGATTATCCTTACTATTATGGGAAATCCTAGTACTATAGGAGTAATAATAGTTATCGGGAATCCTAATAATAGGGGATCAACAAATAATTCTCGGGATTTCCTAATAGTACAAAATAACTATTCTATACTATTCTACTATAATAGAAATCCAGAAAAGTTGTAACTTATGACCTCGATATTTGTGTTAAGCACAAGTGAATTCCCTTTGTCTCGTTAGTAAAATCGTTTACCAACGTTTGTTGTTATTCCCACGTCGTTTCCTTTGTTTTTCCTTGCCTCGTTGCTATCTTTGTTCCCAATCCGATTTGTACACAAACTAAACCGACCCTCGTTTTTTTGTTGTCTTTGCTTCGAACCAGATAACAAGACACCACGGTCTCCTTTTGTTCTTTAGTTGTGTCGAATTGCTTTTCTTCCCAACGAAACAATAACCCACATTCTCCTTTTTTTGTTTTTTGTTGTCGAAATGATTTTGTATCAACAAACCAAAAACACTTCCTTCCTTCTCCTTAGTATACCACACGTCCTCACATTGCTAAAAGCTTTCCTTGTTCTTAATTTTGTCTCCACAACGACTCTTATACGCTGTCTTTTCTTCTCTTACTTCGAAATCAAAACTTTCCTACACACAAACTTTGGTACCTTTCTTGGTAACCTACACCGAAACAAACCTTCCAATTGTTTCTGTTTTCGTTGTTGCTGTTTTTTCCTTTGTGTCGTCCGACACGTATTCCACACTAAACCTTCCTTGAGTACTCCTTTGTCCTTCTTGTTACACGTATACGTTTCAATCTTTTCCACAACAACGTTTCCCGCGTTATACCCCGCGTTTTCTTCTACTTTGTGTTTTGTTTTAACCGGTTTCACAAAGCTTTCTCTCCCACTCATTTTATGACCAAACGATGTGTATATCTTTTCCTTTCCTGTGTCACGTTAGCAGCAAACACAAAAGAAAACTTCAGCGCTTATTACTCTTTGTTCCACGTTTCCTTGTACACGACAAAGAGTTTCCTTCCTTTCCCTTCGATGTCTCCAACGAAGTTTTGTCCCACCAATGACGTTTGATGTAAACGTTTGCAACTCCTACGCAAAACAGATTGTGCACTATCTTTTTGCGTCTATCCTTATTCAAACTGTTGTCTTCTTTGGAAGAAAAAGAAAACAAATCACTCCAACTGAAAACCAAGGATGTTCTCAGCGTATTCCCTCTTATGACCATCTTGTTTAATATGTTCTTTGTATCCAGAAACCGAAGTCGTGTATTAACCTCTTGCTCTGATACCACTGTTGGTATGGGTTCACAGGTTTATATTCGAGCCAATTCCTTTTGAGTATTTGTTCGTAATTAACCATGGTGTGTGTGAGTAAAAATTGAGTATGTGAGAAACAAAACTAAGTAAACACTGTTTGATTGATTATAAGAATGGGATTGTGTTTACATGACTCGATCTAATCCTATATATAGTTTGTGAAACGAGATGACTAACAACGTCAACCATTGTGTTGTTTCAATGATAACTGCTAACAACAATAACTGTCATAACTGCTAACCATAATAACTACTTCCTAACGGGCTGTTTGGGTTAAGGTCCAACCCATTACAATTCAGCCCTTTTTACATAATACGACCCATAATAAAACTAAACTGTTTCATAACATTTAAAAGCATTAATCTAGGTTACATCTCCTCCCTAATGCTAGAATGCTATAATTCCACTGCTGCTTGGTTCTTTATTTCAAGTGATGATGATGAAATCATTATCGCTTGATGTGCTTGCTTCTTTGTCTTCATTTGTTGCTTCCTTGTTGCTTTTTTCTTTGACATCATCTCTAGCAGTCCTGCTTTTCTTCCTTGGAGTTCCATCTAGTGCATTCTCTATTTCAACACTCATCTTTGCAAAAGCCTGTGGTTCTTCTGTCCAAGCAGTCCCACTGCTATTTCCTACCACATTTTCTCTTGGCTTTTCCTGCCTAGATCTTTGTGCTTCCCCATAGTATATCTTCACCATCCCTATGTACTCCTTATAGCATTCCTTGACTGCCTCTTGTTCATCTTGTGCCAATCCTAATAACTGTGCAACTTGGTTCCATTTGTTGTTGAGTGTAACATCCATGTATCCACCCAAATCATCCACAAACTTGTATAACCCCAACAAATCTACTTTTGTCACCCCAATAACCGGTGATAAATTACCTAACACATCCTGTCTCAAATAACCTAAATAGAACCATTCTAGCAATTCTATGAACTTCTTTCCCAACACTTCCCAATTTACATACACCAACTTGTCTATCTTAATCAAATCCAAGAAAGATAGAAACCTAGGGAAAGTGTTTACCTTCATGGCGTATAAAGTCCCATTTAAACTCAACTAATCATTATCAATGTAATCTTGAACATCTTCTTTGTCCATTCTGAGTTCTTCCATGCCTTTGATCAGTGAACATCCATCATCAAGATCTAATGATCTAAAATAATCATCAAGAAACTTATTGTGACTTGTGATTATACTTGCTTCATCTTGTCCTTCCATAATGGTATCCTTCTCCACTGATTTTTCCACATCCTCAAACATATATTTTAGTTTGCATTTGTTATGCCCATATGTCATAACATAGCCCTGTTCTTCTAATTGATCCATGCTTAGTATATTCAATGTAACTTCTGGTGTAAAGAGTACATTGGATATCACTATGCTTCCTTTACTTGTTTCCATAATTTCCTCACCCACTCCATAAAGAGAATAAACTTCTTCTCCTTTTCTTCAACACCTTCTACTTTGAACCTATTTATCATCCTTCTGAATATAGATTTGGTTGGACTCATATGCCTTTTGTATGCACTACTGATATACCATATTTTGTCCCAATTTCCTTCATCAGACCCCTCAACCATGTAATCAGTTATTACATGTACCTTTTCATGGTATTTCAACTTTTCTTTAATCTCTACCACTGGTGCTTTCAACCTTCTGTCTTGTTCTTCATTTTTGGTGTTGTCCTTTTTATTTGGGCATTTCCAAAAAACGTGTCCACGTTTTTTGCACATATAACACCTAGCCCTTTTTTCTTTAAACGAAATATTGCCACTTTCCTTTGCTTTGCCTTTTGATTTTGATGCATTGAAGGATACTATTTCTTCTACTTTCTGTTTCAGCATCTTTTTCCCTTCAGGAGATAATCTCTTCTTTTGATTTCTCCATGGTGGCAGTTTTGGGGACACTTCTTTATGCAGAAATTTTCTATTGAAAGCCATCTTTGTTTGCCCTTGAATTGGCTCTTTCCAGGATTCAGAACATGCTCTCTGATACCAATTGTTGTCCCAATTCTAGTCAAAATATAAGTTGCAAAGTATAATGATGAATAAGTATTATTTCTAACCATTGAAATCGAGTACATACAAACATATATATATGTTTCCAATCGGCACAATCTAACCATTGTGTCCCTTGGTGTTTTGTAACCGCTTTCTAACTACCTTTCGGTTACTAACTAATTTAACTAACACTATTGGTCCTTCGAGTTATAATATATACATATGAAGCAATGTGTCGAGATTACTTGACCACAAACACTGTATAATATTTTACACTTTGGCATTGCATTCACAAGTGCTTTTTATCCAATTGGGTAAGATTTGTTTGCGCACTCATAAACAAATTCAATACTTTTAATATAATATGTATTTCTTTCTAAATGTTCATACCTTATCGAAAAACTTAAAATTGAAAAATCATGAAGATCGAGGTTCCGTTTATGGATTAACTGGATCACAAAGGTAAATACATAATTATGATTTGACATAGTATAGATACCTAAAACTTATTTGTCAAACCGTATTTAGCGGTCATAAATGAAGTTATTGATACATTTATTCTTAACGATTAACTCTCATTTTTCAATCTCAGTACTACTTATATAGTTAAAAAAGCGGAACTAGTTAAGAATTAGATTTTCTAAGTGATGTGATGTAATACGATATGACAAAAGGTTTTCCTTGGTTAACCAGTTCTACATATCAGTGTGTTACCAGCCGATTTGTTGTGTGGTCGGAACTGTGTTTGAGGTTCTGACGGGTATTAATGTCAACGTCGTGGTCAGGTTTCACTCGCTTTCATGTTTCTGATCAAGTGATGCCCTAGGTGACTAGAAATTATGTTGGGTTGGATAGCGGAGGATCCTCCAGGATTGTCTGGATCTTCCATATGGTCGGTGCAAGAGTCATTTGGATAATAAGGATTAAGTTGAGAACAGTAGTAGTGTATTTTAGGTAAGGACTTGTAATCTCGCATCTTGCTAGTTTTTATTATATAAATACATAGCCTTTCAAAAACAAATTTATATATAGATCTTTTTCCTTACTTAACTTTATATTTTTTTTCAAAATACACTCATGATAATCGTAAAAATAGAAAACCTTGTGTTTGAAGTTAGAATTTTAAGTTAATATAATTAACCACCCAATAGAACCCAACTATATCAAACTAAGCCCGATGGGCCAGTGTGTTTTTCTATTAGGGCTTACAGGCATAATCATTAGGGTTTAGAAATGTTAACCCCTATAAATTCGTAGCATACTTCCCTAGCTCCGTACACTAAACCCAATATCCGCTCTATTTTTTTACTCAAAACTAGAGTCATATCCACTGCGATATTTTAGGGTCTTCTGCTTCTTTTTTTGTTCATACAGATTTGATGTCATATCTTTTTTTGTTATTTAAAACCTATTTTGATCATCAAAGTAGAACACCATCTATATATGGTGTTCTTTCTAATGTTTTTTAATTAAGTTTTTGCTACTTATTATGCTTAAGTTCAAACAAATCTTTATTTTCAATATGAAGACAATATAATCAGTTGTAAATGGGTGTTGTGATTGTGTATTGCTGCGGCAAAATGGGTGTTTGGGTTGTGCTATTTGCTGTCATAAATGGGGCGTTTGGTCAAACCTTTTTGCCTCACAAATATGCCTTGTGTATGTTTAAATGTTTTTAAGAAGAGTTAGTGTTTGATTGCTTATTAAAATGGCTTTCTGCTTATACAGTAGTTTGGAAGGATAAGCAACTCTAACTACTTTTAAATTATTTTACCAACAGATAGTTCGATGATCAGTAAGGAATTTGGAAAAGAAATCCAAATCTTTGAAACTGGTAATCGTATGTTGTGTAAAAATATCAATAAGCAGAATTAATGATGTCGCAATCTCAAGCACCCTCATAATTCTCTCTTTAATGAAGCAAAATGTTTTCAAAATTTTTTTTTTTAACTTTTTGGTGGTTTGTTGGTTATAATGTATCTGCTTCTATGTGGTACCTATTTTAAAGCATTCTCGTGGAAATTAGTTACTCAATTCTAAATCTGCAATTTATGTATAATTTGGATTTCTTTGTTGTAAAGCTGAATAACGAAGACGTGGCAAACACGAATGGAGCCAAGCGTAGAGTTTGTCAAAACTAAAAAATGCTCTCTGGGACAAATGACAAAACATTGCATTTTAGTTGTTGATAGCCCATGTGAAAGAGATTTTGTTGCATCCGCGGCAAGTAATTAACATTGTTACTTGCATAATGTGCATGGAACAAGTTCATCTTTACTAGGTTTTTAAACAAAGATATTGCAACGTTTTGTAATTTGCTCTACGGTCTTTTGTCCCATTCACTTTTTAGACTTTTTATAAACTTTGCACGTGTCATCATCCCTTTTTGCCAGGTTTTTGTTCTTCAGCTTTAACTCACTTGCATACTGTTGGCAAGACACTCAATTTGTGAGAAAATATTTTTAATAGTTTTTAGCAAGATTATATGATTTTTTTTTTTATCTGACAAATCCATTCACGTGGAACGATAACAAATAAACCTTAATAAGAATAGGGAGCGATTTGCCATAGCATTTTTGGCATCTACATCATACAATTTTTATACTTCATTCCGAAGATAGAAAAATGCATATTCATATTTCACCATTTTCTTGTTCATCTTTCACACAATTGGCTATCCAACACAAACACATGTGTTTGCTTTTCTTTTCCTCAACCACAAACAAACAAAGGTCCACTTCAAGCAACAATGTTTTTCAATGACCTATTTGAGATCAGATTTCAGGAATCTTGACTCAAGACACTAATTCAAGAGAAATTAGTAAGCAAAAAAAACTCTTTCTAGCTTTAATAACTTTATGTCATCAAATAATCTCGCAGGCTACTTTCAAAACAGTAGCATTGCTTCGCTGCTCACCACATGTCAAGATTGAAGCGGACATTGTCTTCTAAAGTGGTTTGATTACAAAGTAGATGATTGTTAAACCACTTTTGAAAAGGAGGTTCCTAAAAGTTAAACCACTTTTGAAGACAATGTCTGCTTCAATCTTGACATGTGGTGAGCAGCGAAGCAATTCTACTGTTTTGAAAGTAGCCTGCGAGATTATTTGATGACATAAAGTTATTAAAGTTAGAAACCCAAGTTTTTTTTTTTTTTTTTTTTTTTTTTTTGCTTACTAATTTCTCTTGAATAAGTGTCTTGAGTCAAGACTCATGAAATCTGATCTCAAATAGGTCATAGGAAAACATTGTTGCTTGAAGTGGACCTTTGTTTGTTTGTGGTTGAGGAAAAGAAAAGCAAACACATGTGTTTGGGTTGGATAGCCAATTGTGTGAAAGATGAACAAGAAAATGGTGAAATATGAATATTATATCTTCAATATCTTCGGAATGAAGTATGAAAATTGCATGATGTGGATGCGAAAAATGCTATGGCAAATCGCTCCCTATTCTTATTAAGTTTTATTTGTTATCGTTCCATTTGAATGGATTTGTGAGAGAGAAAAAAAAAAAAAAAAAAAAAAAAAAAAATAGGGAAATCATATAATCTTGATAAAAACTATTAAAAACATTTTCTCACAATTTGAGTGTCTTGCCAACACTATGCATCTTCTAGTGGGCTTGTTCCTGTTTTATTCTAATAATACAAAATGATCCAAGTCACAAACATTTATTTAACATTGATTCTATAAATGTTTTTAAATACCTTGAAACTTTATATCATTTTGAATTAAAAGTAGCCACATACGTTTGTTATGATGATAATTTTTAAAGACATTCCTATATTTATTTTTTTGAAGGCAAAAATACATAGTAAAAGTTTCTCTCCCAACTTGTAAGGACTAAGGATAGGGGTGTTCACGGGTTAGTTTTTTTGTTTTTTTGGTTCGGGTTAAAAAAAACTAAAGAAAAATCGGAAATTGAATTTCGGGGTTGACACGAAAAAACAGATTTACATAATATTTTTTTGGATCAATTTGAAAATGAAAATGGGAACCCATGGGCTTAGGTCTTCATTAAATGAAATAATGTTTTTCAAAATTTTGACAAAAGAATTTTAAAGACAGAAACACATTCTAATTAACCTGTTATACACATTTAAAAACTAGTTGTTGTTCACCTTGAAATTTAAACTAAAAACCATTATATTGTAGACTATCAGAATAATATCGAAATTGACAAAATAAATTTTAGTTTAGAAATTTACATAGATTAATATACATCAACTACCAAATATATGACTTTTTTTATGTTTCCGTCTTTAAACAGTAACTCAACCTATATATTAGAGTATTGGAGTTAACTGCTATGACTTTCAAGCCCTCGCATACCAAAACACTGTATAATATTTTACACTTTTGGCATTACATGTTGGAATTTAATAAACATGACAAGTTCATATATTAAACACATAATCATCACACACATGCGGAAGCGTATGATCTATTTAACACATAAAGAATTAACCGAATAATAAAGCAAACGTACCTTTGTTTCTAGCTAAATAAGAATCAACTTCAATAATCCTTCAATCAAGATCAAGAACCCTAATTAGGGTTTATAATTGGATTAACGAATTACCCCTTACCGTTTTGTAATTCAATCCAAGATATTAACTATAGTGAGTTAATACCACGTTCTTGTACACACGTACTAATACCAAATTAATGTAAATGCTAGTTTAATAAAACACAAAACGATTTTGTTTTGGAAAAACAAAAGTCGAACATCTCTTGAAGGTTTCGGCCGGTTGGGACACAAGGAAAAGAGAAAAACACTTTTAGGGTTTAGTGTGTGTACAAAAGTTCCAAAACAATGAACCCTTGTGTTTGTTTATATAGGATGACAAAACTTTGGGAACAAGTTAGGGTTTGGGTTTGGGAAGCCCATTGCCGATCGGATCTCAACCCACAAAGGGGTTCTAGATCTTTCTTGTTCTCTATTTTCCATCTATAGTCCTTTTCTTTTATTATTTAACAACCGTTAGTCAATTACCGTTAATTACTTAACGCTCGTTAGTCGTTTTGTATAATTAATAATTAAATATAAATTTTTATATTAAATTATTAAACATTAATTCTTCATATGTAAAGTGTGCAATCCCGTGGTCTCGAGTTCGATTCTAGACATACACATATTAAATATTGTCCATAAACTAACAGCTCCCACTTGGACATATCTTAATAGTGTAATGACATTGGTTAGCGTCTAGCAACACGCCAATGCCCCCAGTACAACTCGAGTAAGGTCTCCTGGAAAAACCTTTGATAATTCATCATCATACTTATCCTTTTGTTACTAATACTACGTTAATAAAGATATGGATCTTAGTCATTCTTTAATTAACTATTCTGTTTCTCGTTGTTTATGATTGAGCAAGATTACCAAATCGTCTGAGGGTTTTTCAGATAGATCTTGGGTGTGGCCACGCAAACATCTTGTCAACCCTACGAGGGGCCAAGCAGTATTAAACTTCGAAACAATTTTGAAGGAACAAATTCTTTTTTGACTACAAGCAAAACCCATGAACTTTGCATATGTCTTAATAAAGAAGACATAACAAATTAACGTCTTACTTTATATTATAATAAGTCTTGTAACAATTAAAAGACTTCATATTTATACATTTACAATAAAGTATAAACATGTATAACTAAAGTAATCATGAACACCACAATTTGGTTTCAATAGTAATTTCAAGTTAATTTATTAATTCATTTATTATATTCCAAGAATACATTAATATTCAAATGTAACGAGTGAAGATCACTCTTTCTTTATCATACACTTCTTTGTAATATACGAATGGCAGCAAGATATAAGAACAAGAAGAAGAAGAATAATATAGAAGATGATATGATGGGGAATATGAGAAGTAGAGATGAGGTGAGATGTGGTGGCAGTAGAGGGTTTTTCCTGAGAATGTATGTTTATTAGATTGAGAGAAAAGATACAAAGAAAACACACACACTCTCTCAAAGCACACTTTGCTAAATGAGAGAGTGTTTGGTTATATGTGTTGGCTGCCATCAAGCAAGGCTTGATGGGCTTTACATATTGGACTATGATGTGGGCTTATATGTTGCACTACACATATAATTAAGATGCTATCAATACTAATGCTATAAGCCCACTCTACTTAATACATATTATACTTGATACTAAAGTTCAAAGCTACAAATGACCATCACTTCCAAAGTAGCATAAATTAAATGCTAACAATCTCCCCCTAAGGGATGGTCATTTCAATGATGCTCCCGTGATTGGTCTTTTGCATTTGATGTCTTGAACTTTGTGTTTCAATGTATAATAGACTTGATTCATTGTTCCTTCATGCTCTGTGATCTTCAAAGTATTGACTTTGAATGTTCTTGCCTTGATCTACTTCTTCTGATCAGATGCGTCTACGTTGTAGATGATGATGGTGAATGGACTTTCGTCAGTACCTGCATAAGACAGTTAGCAATAAATCGTCCAGCGGCCATCATGACATTAGGCAAGATCTTTTAGATCTCATTAAGACTCATACAACTTGTATCCTTTTGAGTGAATACAAGTGTATTGCATAGGAAGTGTTCCTAAGAGATCTTTGATGAATCTCATGTCTCTAGACTCAATTATGTGCGTTTTGGTTTTAGTCGTCGGAGGCATGGAGCAGAGTGCCACCTTTTCAATATCAACACATCTCGGAGTGAGAGGTCGATAGATTATGCATTGATCTCCGTGAGAAATGAAACAAATATCTTTTAAGAGATATCTGAGTGGATAGGAGGGGTGGTGCAGTGCGTCACTGGGTCCATGACGTCTTGTCTTCAATACCAGTATCACCTTAGTGAGTACCGATAGCATATGTATTGACCCGGTTTCTGACCTAAGTTTTCATGGAGGGCTATTTCTTTTCACCCTTACAAAAACTTTTCTTTTTCATTCTTCAACCCCTTCTTTCTCCTTTCTCATTATACTCCTTTTTTTTTAATCTTTCCTAAGGACTTCTAATGCTAAGCTATTGGAATAGTCCTTGGGAAGATCCCTCCGGCTCTGGCGGATCATAGGACATAACCTAACCATAATCACCTTATAACTCCATGATTATCCTAGGTTTGTTGATCACTTGCCATAAAACCATTTGAGAAAATCTCTCAAAGTGTTCATGAATAAAACACATTTTGTTAATACTTCGAGAGTTTTGCATTTTCTGAAATACTCCCCCTTCACATGTGCAAATGAGATTTAAGAAAGAATTGCACATGATGGGTAGAGTTCGCACTTTTTGAACTGATCAATTTTCAATTAATATGACCATTGCGAGACACGTTTACATCACTAGTTAGACTAGCTTGAAGTTATTACCCGTCCCGGTCATATCAAAAGATCATCTCTCGAATTGGTACATTCTACTCAGACAAGTCCTTTGCGAGACACGTTTACATCAATGGATAACTATCTTGAAATTATTACCCGTCCCGGACTAGTCTTTTCGATTACTGACATTTATCTTTCGTCAATTCGAGGGTTCATGCTGAGTCTTTTTGGAGAACTCTTGAGATTCTCTTTTGATCACATTTTAAGCACATCTTCTCCCCCTCAAAAATAGCATGCAGTGATATTTTTTATATCAACTGATTAAAATGAAACTTTTTGGAGAGATAGACGGATTTGAGCATGAAATTGGAACATTTTTTTTTTCTACTCCCCCTTAAACAAAGCATATGGTTAAACATTTAAGTTTAAAAGCAGTTTTAAGGGTTTAGGAGGGAGTTATCTTGAGCACTTTATGAAAGATTTGGAAAAATCTTATTGAAAAATCTTGAAGAAAAATGTGCTTAAGATGGAGAAGATTTTGAAAATCTTTGAAGATATGTTAGGAGAAAATATCTTCATTTGTTTTTAGGATAAGTGTTAGAAAAAGAAATTGGTTTTGCACAACACATT
The DNA here is from genome assembly GCA_021014915.2 of Artemisia tridentata subsp. tridentata. Classification (NCBI taxonomy): domain Eukaryota; kingdom Viridiplantae; phylum Streptophyta; class Magnoliopsida; order Asterales; family Asteraceae; genus Artemisia; species Artemisia tridentata. Next base: position 337,514,818 of record CP139506.1, read on the forward strand.
CCTTTATTTGAAGTTCGGGTCCGAAACTGAGATGTTCCGAAGCCATCGGGTTAAGCTCGGGTTTCGTACTGAAGTATACGAAAGCCATTATTGAAGCGCGGGTTTTGAACTGAATTGAACAAAAGCCATTGATTTTAGGATAAGTGCTCGAAAGATTTTGACTAAGCACTTTCCTTTCTTTGAAAAACGGGTTATGCACTGACATGTGTGCATAAGCCATATAGAAATTTTGAGGAACGACATGTTTTGAAAACATTTAAAGAACTCTCGCTCAAGCATCTGTACATGCCCGTATCATTGTTGAATGATATTTCTAAGTACGTACAGAATATCGATTATACGAGAGACATGTCGGAGAAGAATATTTTTGGATTTTTGTGATTTTATATTGTTTTTGTATTTTTGAAAATTTTCCATTTTTGTATATTCTTTTTGAAGTTTTCAAAAAATGTATATTCACAAAGAATGATTATGTATGAACAAGTAAAAGTGGAGTTAAAAGTGGAACAAGACACGGATTTCCAAATGCGATGTTGGCATAAAGGTCTTCTCTTCCACATTCAGCGAGTGAACTCTCAACACTTTCACGAGTACCTGCAATCACAGAATCCACAAAAGAAGAATATGCACAAATAATAGTGTTAGAAGAACATGAATCATCACATTGAGGGTGTCTACTATCAACGGTTGTAGTGGTTTCGACATCCTTATCCTGATGATTTTCACTATTGCTTGTTGTGGTGCAGCTATCAAGAATCTTTCCTGTGGGAATCCATCTAAGACCAACTGTTTTAAAAACTTTTCCCGTGGGAATCCACCTAGGGCAAGATCAAGGAGTTGTTTCCTTTTCAGATGCAGCGGAAGTCTCATTATGAGAAGAACTACGTCTGTAGAGATCCACCTAGTTGGTTTCTTAGCCTTTTGCTTTTTATCAACGGGCTTGTTTCTTTTTGGTGTCTTAATGGATTGTGCTTTAGCACTTGCATTTGTTTTCTTGATATACTGTGCAACACATGCATCATGATTAGCTGAAACGACACATTTTTGACATGTAGGACAAACAAATTCAACATTCTTGTTTAAAACAGCAACCTTAACTTTGTCACTACAATCATTTGAATCTTGTTTCTGGTTCGAAGAGGAATTTGAGTTCATAGTGTTGGATTCTACGTGGGTAACATTTTCTTTTGCGCAACTACTGTTAGATGCAAGCCAATCCCTAGTCTTTAGTTGAATGATCCTAGGTAGTGGTTTACTACTACTAGCAGTGCTTTGTAATGTTGTAGAATTCATCACTCTAGGTTTTGTGCCTAAAATTCCGTCTTGTCGAACCTGTGCCTTTTGCCAAGCTGTTTCTAGGTAGTGATTGTGGACCGTTTTGTTTGAACCAACTGATTCCTTAACTGTTTAAGTGGTCACATTCGGTGAGCAATTCCAAGAAAGGCCAGGTGCTTTCACTTTTAGTGTTTTAGGCGAGGGTGTTGGAGTGACTGGTTTTGTCAAATCAATTGTCACATCAGTTGTTGGAACCGTTTGAGAAATTGACATTTTTGGTTGTTCCGAAGTTGATGGTTTTGCAAACTTAGTTTCCTCACCCTGCCTTTTTTGACTTTCAAGCTGAGACTTCAAAAGATCAATTTGTTCTTTCAGTTGTTTGTAAGAACGCTCATACGACAGTTTGTCAAACTTGCATTCATTCTTTTTCTGATCAAGTTGTTTAAAATATGTGACATTTTATTTTTCAACCTTAGCAAGCGCATTTTCATATTTTAAAACAATTTCAGAAGTCTCAGCTCGGAGTCTTTCATCATCTTCCACAGAATATGTTTGGTAAATAATTGACATGATATCGGTCGATAGAGCTTCGAAAACGAGAGAGTCAATTTGCTTTTCCAAAACTTTTATGTGTTCCAAGTATTCATTGGCTTCATTAACTAAGGATTTGTGGTCCTTAACGAATTCTACTGACTCTTTCAAAAGATTGTATTCCACATTTTGAACAACCGCATAGATTGCATCAATATGTGGATTGATTTCATTTTCGAACATCTCTTTCAGGTCATTTTGAAAACTTGAAAACCATTCCATTTTTTTATTGTTTGTTTTGGATGCCACAATACTTTGAAGTGTTTCAATTCTCTGTTTAAGATCAACCAAATATAGTCTAGCTGCACTTGAATCATAAGTGTTTTTAGATGCCATTTGTTCGATGTTAGGCAGATGTTTTGAAACAGCTTTTTGTCTTGTGAAAACCACTGGTTTTTGAAAAAATAGAGGTGACTTCTTTTGAACAAGATGAACCCCAGCAAGTTTGTTAACTTCATTATAGTCAATGGGTTTTATTTCTCTGTTCAATTGTTGCATTTTCTTTCTACTCTCTTCCGACAGCGCAATCGTTTCGCTAGAATCATAACCCGAAGGAGGGTCATGGATAGCATTTATTAAATTACCCTTAAAAAGCACATTCTGTTCTTGTTGAGCTTTCTTGAGAATATAAGGGTTTTCATAACCGATAGCCACCTTTTTTAATGTATGTAAAATCGGGTTTGGATCGTTTATTAACAAGTTAACTGTTTATGCAGAATGACCCGTTTTTACAAGCAAATCATCCAACTTTGCAATGGTTTCCTTTTTGTCATTGATCTCTTTAAGAAGATCCTTTTCACGTTTTGAAAACCTTTCATTCAACTCGTTCTTTTCTTTTTCAAGATTAGAATAAGTTGATTTTTGTTTTGAAAGCTGGTTGGTTAGTTCAGAAATTTCCTTGTTTAAAGATTTTATTATGTTGTTCAAATTGACATCTAGAGTGTCAAATTTGATTTGCAAACGTTTTTCTCTTAAAACAGAATCTCTTAAACTATTTTCAAGTTCTGACTGTCGATTGTTGTGAAAATCATAAGCTCGTGCATTCACCTTATAACTCTCAAGCTCAGTGGTCAATTTCACATTCGCGGCTTTTACCTCGCGATTGATCTTTTTGACCTTTTCAATCTCTATTTGACAATTATGAAGTAATGATTCAAAGAAAGAACGGGTTTCCTCATCATTAGCATCATTTTGTGCAACTTGAACTTCATTAGGATCCATATATGAAGTTTCACAGTTAACATTGCTATTAACTTGCTCCCCCACATATGTATCGAAATTAGGTTCGAGAGGCACAGAATGTGGCTTTTCATGAGCAAACAATGATGGTACCTCATGGAGTGGTTCTGTGTCATAGGACGGAGGAGTTTCAGAATCACTGCATGATGTAGGTTCTTGCTGATCAGGCATAGGATCGGAGACTCCAGTGACTTCTGTAGAATTATCATTGATTCTGGTCATAAGCAGGAAGTCTGATTCCTCAGCAGTCAACGGTATTCCCGAATGTTCCTTGTTGGCTAGTATCAGCATGTACTAGAGCTTTTCTACCTTCGTCATTGCAGGAACATTGCCAATTCTGCCTATATCACTCATTTGGATTTCAGATGAAGTCATGAAACAATAATCTTCATTTTGATTGACCCCATTCTGATTCACAAGCTGATCCATTTGATTTCCCGTATACTGCCCTGCATATTGCATTTGATTCCCAGTCTGTATACCCATAGCATTTCCTTGCTGATTCCCGATAACCTCAACCATTTGTCCTTCTTGACCCATATATAACTGCGTATTGTCAGTGTACGGTGAATTTCATTGGTTGTTGTTATGTTGTTTGAAGTTTAATGCCTCGGTGAATAATGCAAAAGCATGTGCCAGATCAGTTGCCATATTGTCTTGTTGAGTTGCCATTGATGATGACTGTATGATAAAGTGGATACAGGATCGTTGCAACAAAGTAGGAGTTGTTGTTGTTGAAGGTTAAACTTGGTTGTGGTTGTGAAGCTTTGGTTTGTTGATGATGATCGTTTGAAGTTGTAGGTGGAATTTTGGTCTGGAAACTTAAAACCTCAATAACTTCATTCTGGAGCGTTTTCAGGCCTCGAAACTTGGGTTGAATGAATAAATTATTCAACGTGTCCTTCTCCTCGGTCTCACGGTCGTTTTGACAGGTCGTGGACTGAAAACGGAGTTACGGTTCAAAAGTTATAACCGTTTGAAGTTTTGACGTAAAATGACAACTTTGAAATCGTTTCACAGAAGTACGAGGGCCAAAACTGCCAAATTTGAAAGTTTCCTAAGGCTGCTGGAAAGTACAGGGACTGAAATTGACAAATCTGAAAATTACGTTTTGTCCAATATCGCAATTGACGTTTTGTCCGATATCGCAATTGGCCAAAGTTCTCGGATGATTCTACCAATTGCCCAACTGCGATAAGTCTGAAAAAAAAAAAGGGCAATTTCGATAGTTATCGCGATTTGAATTGCGATATTTGTTCAGCTCAATTGTCAATTGCGATAAGTTCTGACAGACCACAACTGCGATAGAAATACTGAATTGCGATAAATCGCTACTTTTCACTGAAATGCGATAAAGTGTGCCAATTGCGATAATTCGACTCGAATTCTGCAATTGCGATAAAACGCTGAAAAACTCCAATAGCGATAATTTGATGAGTCACACCCCACTTTTGACTTTCTTCCACTTGCAACCTTATCACTAAAGATTTTCTCTTACAACTTTTCACCCACTAGCTAATATTCCTGACAAGATTCAACAACTTGGACCAATAATATCAAGATATTCCAAAAACACATAAAGTAAATTTCCCTTTATTTGATTCGATCAAAAGACTTAGAACACTAATAAAAGTGAAGCCTTTTACCCAACAAACAAAAGAGAAATACTCACTGAAACATAGTCATGAACATAGTAACAACCACAACTTTACTCATGATTTTTGCTATTTGATTCCCAGAAAAAACACAACACACTATCACGTTTTTAAAAAGCCAAAAACGCAACAGTTGGTTTTCTTGAAGAATCAAACCGAACACACAAACAAACTTCCTACCTTGTTAACCGGCTCTGATACCACTTGTAACGAGTGAAGATCACTCTTTCTTTATCATACACTTCTTTGTAATATACGAATGGCAGCAAGATATAAGAACAAGAAGAAGAAGAAGAATAAGAAGATGATATGATGGGGAATATGAGAAGTAGAGATGAGGTGAGATGTGGTGGCAGTAGAGAGTTTTTCCTGGGAATGTATGTTTATTAGATTGAGAGAAAAGATACAAAGAAAAACACACACACTCTCTCAAAGCACACTTTGCTAAATGAGAGAGTGTTTGGTTATATGTGTTGGCTGCCATCAAGCAAGGCTTGATGGGCTTTACATATTGGACTATGATGTGGGCTTATATGTTGCACTACACATATAATTAAGATGCTATCAATACTAATGCTATAAGCCCACTCTACTTAATACATATTATACATGATACTAAAGTTCAAAGCTACAAATGACCATCACTTCCAAAGTAGCATAAATTAAATGCTAACAATACATTAATATTCAAATTTAAAGTAGTATTAGATTACTTCATTTATTTATGTCATTTCAATAATACATAAATATTTAGTTTGAAGTAGTCTCATTATCATATTGACACTTGTTCTAATAGGTATCTAATTTAGCAACTGTAAATTCTCCATGTACGGTCTCACGTAATCATGGAAATTCACCTTATCATTGAAATCTAGTCAAGGTCTCACTTAAGCTAAATTTCAACAACAAGTGTTTCTTGAATTAGATGTGTATTAGTCATATTTAGAACGTTAATTTCTTACCTTGCGATCAAGACAATTCTTTAAATCATATTCCTATGTGTTGTACCTTGCACACAATATAAGATTTCTCCCACTTGTGCATGGAACAACATCATGTATTAGATAAACAACACGTCACTCGTTTGTTTATGTGATCAATATGATTGTGTCATAGATATTAGCATAATTAGTAGATATAGAACTACATTGTCTAGTAAGGAAACGTACATGACTATCCTTATAAAACACAAGTGTCTACAATTGGAAAGTATTTATCTTAAGACATTTTAGAGATAATCTGGGTTACTACCAAGATGACAAAGCTAGTAGGTCTCACTAACAACTTAATTAAGTTGTCCAATTTAGAAACTGCAAATTCTCCATATATGGTCTCACGCATTAACGAAAATTTACCTTGTCATTATAATCTAGTCAAGGTCTCACTTAAGCTAAATTACAACTTCAAGTGTTTCTTATAATTAGATGGCATGAACTTAAATTTTAGGGTACTAATTTTGATATGTCAATCAAAATATGTACGAAGAAGCATGCACACATCTTCGTATCATAAGTTTACAAAACTTTTTTTTTATTTACCAATTTTAGGCTAAGATTTAAATCAACAAAGTTTTAATTGAGTTATTGGGTTCACCAATCAAAGAATTACCTACAATTATCGCCCACTATATCCTACTACTGCATGAGTCAAAAGACCCAAGTTATTTGGATAATTACCACAAAGTGGCACGTGAAATTGAGGTCAATTCACCCTTAAGATGATTTTGTACATTAATAGCCATACTGGGTAGCTCCAATTTGACGCACAAAGGAGCGGAGAGACATACGTCAGCACAAGTGCCAATTAAAAACGCGTCTATTTCGGTTTGACAATTTAATGTCAATCCTCCTTATACCCCTCTTATAGTTTGTCAAAACTGGGTGAGCCGTTCACACTATTGGTACAAAACTCATCACTCAATTAAAAGTTTATGACTTTAAGTCTTAAAAACATGTTATAAATTATAATCTTGCTAGTCTCGCTTGGGAGCAAATTACCGTGCGAAGCGAACCACTATCGGCACATAAGACTTTGCAAGATTCATAATTTATTACAACAAGTTTCATAGTTATTTAGTCCATTTATTTTCTATTCCAAAAATTACCTTTTTTTGCTTACAACGTGTCATACAATTTAAACAAAAAACAAGTAATTAATAAAAATAAACAACTAAATAAGCACATATAATCTTAACAATTAATTTATGTATCAATTAGCCACATGCAAACTTGTTTGATAAAACCTATTAATAATCTTTCTATGTTCATTATGCATATATTTAACTAAGACTATCACTTACAATGGTAAGTGAGCCACATGCATCGACGTATCGATTGCGTTAGTCTTAGCAAATATATACCAAATTGCACATAATAGATTCATTAATATAATTAATTGAGGTTGTTAGCATTGAAAAGCGATGGTCATCCCGTATTAACAACTTTGTGGTGTGTCGAGTTAAGATAGTGAAAAATGGCTCATGGTTGGACTAACCTAAGAGACTAAGAGTATAATTATAATAGTTCATGTAATACTAGATAAATGCTCAAGTCCAATCCATGGAACAAAAGCCCAACCGAGCCCACTTAAAAGCCTTTTAGGGCGTCCCCTTGTATCTATATATAGCACTCTCCCACCTTGTAAGCTAAGATCACTACTTTATCACACAAACTATGTAGTATTCGATGTTACTTAAGACAAGAAAGAGATGTGTGGGTCGTATGAATCAAAACCGAATGTCTATTAGTTTAAATAAAGAAAACATACAAACTTAAACACACACACCTCCACCTAGCTATCTCTTGAGGCACACTCTAAGTCACGCACAACTATGAGGTGGGAGTGGGTATTTATAGAATACATGGTGCCTCCCTAAGGCTTTCTAGATGGGCTTCGGTTGGGCCTTGTGTGGATTTGATAATACATGAACTAGTTTACATAGTCCAACCATAAGCCCCATATTTCACTATTTGATGTGTCTCGCGACTACTAGTTTTAAATTTATAACACGAATTACCGGATAAAGCTAAGAACACACGGGCAAGTATGACCCTTTCGTATGTAGCTAGTTTTGGTTGGTAAGCCGAGGTCGTTCACTAGGATTTGGGTGTTTTCAATTGTGAAGAATCAATGTAACAATAAGCAATAAAAAGGTGGTAATTGGTTGTCACGTCCCAAAATACCATATAAGCAACAAGTAACACTAAAAATGATGATTATGTGAATTCAATAAGATTAAAAACAATACTTGTTTGGAACTAGTGTCTATTTCAATGGAGTGTATGGAGTATCGGGTAGATATCAAGCAATAGCAAACAAAATCACAGTTCATACAATTCCAATTCAATGGGTGATATCATGAAATTGTATACATCACGGTTTAGCCTAACACGCCCTTTCGGCCTATGAATGTTATTATAAACCGATTCATTATAAACCATTTGTTAGAAATATTAGTTTTACCACTTTGTTCATAAGAACCCTTTCGACCTAAACAAGTCCATTTAACATGTTTATTCATAGTTGTCAATTATGAAATACCAAACATATATGCGCATTAACATTTGGAACAAATCATGACAAGAAGCTCTTTCGACCCTTAAATCCGGTTATGATTTATCAACAAGTTATTTAGACATATTACAATTCAAACAAACTCATAAGCAAAACCATATATCTATATTGCAAAATACCAAACACTCCATATCAATATTCACATGATTCCAAACAAGTATAAATAAAACTAACCACTCATGTCAATCAAAGACATACACTCATAAATCATATCAATAACAAACATCTTGAAATATAAAAGTAACAAAGTTTACCTAAAGTAGATTACAATAGGCAAAGGTGAAGGATTATAGCAACCTTCAAGCCTCCAATCAACTACAACTTCTAACCAAGCCGGAAAATTACACTCGAACACTTCGTCAAGTACTTGAGCACTACTTCTGGAGATGGCAGAGGTTTGTGGTCTTTTGGGGTTGATAATAGTTAGTGGAAATTCGTCCTTAAGGGTGGAGGCTAGAATTTTCACTCCTAAAACCATGCCAAGATGGTCTTATTAATAGGTAGAAGCCACCCTTAGCCAACAAGTAAGTAACTTGGGCACAAAGGGTCATAAAAGTGCAAGTTTAGGAGTTAATAGAGGCAAGTGATCGGACATGGGACTTGATGGCACTTAATTACACATTAAAAATAACTTGGAGAAGTCAGATTCAGCCATCCGAATCGGATGCGGCGCAATACCGATCGGTTTTAGGCCAATACCGATCGGTATTGGATCTCCATCCGATCGGTTGGATCCTTCTGGCCTGTAGATTTTTCTCTTAGCTTTCTGTGGCCGCTTGAATCAACTAAATCCGAGTTCGTATGCTCAAGTTATGGCCAAAATGGTGAAGGTGTGTCGGGAACAACGAGTCTATCAATAATTCTTCGTTTGAGCTTCTTTTCTTCATTTCTTTTCCCGTTTTTCCTCTTGTGCTTTATTCTTGAGTCTTTGGAGTGACAAACTTCATGACTTTATCTTCTCGAATAAACTCCAAGAGACTCTCATTTGTCGGGAATTCTTCATACATGCATAAATCTTCGTTTATTGATCATTTATTCGACTTTTTCTTCATTTTCTTGTACTTGAGCTTCCATGAACCTAAAACATAAATTATACTCAATTAAGTACCATAAGTTCATAAAAGTGACCAATATATATGCATAAAATCCACAATAACGCTCCTAAAAACATGTTAGATTTGAGCGTTATCAAATCCCCCACACTTGAACTTTGCTTGCCCTCAAGCAAATCTAGAAAAAGAAAAATTAAAAATGCATATCTAAAAAAATGAAAAGAAAAAAATTTAAAAATTTTATAAAAATTAGAAAATATCGAAAAATCTTTTTGGTTTTTTATAAATAAGCGAAAATTGAGCGCACACTCCCCCACACTTAAGGGTTTGCTTGCCCTCAAGCAAATATTAAGAAAAATAGATCCACATGGTGCATGAAAGATGATTATAAAAATTATGATGCAAATCTACCAAGTACAAGTACAAGATAAGATTCATCGTTTTTAAGCGTTATGGTGAAAAACCGAGATGTATGACAATATTTTCTTGCTTGAGTAACATTTCTAAACACCTCACGAAAAAGAAACGAAGTATAATTCACTCAATCACTCATTTATTTAGGTAGTGGAGTATATATAAGAGAAATCACACTCATTGCTCAGTCATGATCCGTTTATTACCATAGGCTTGTACAAGAAACAAAACTCCACCGACGTGGCATAAGCGCCAAGTGTAAACATCTAAAGAGGTCTTTTATTCGGGTTTAAGGCTTAAAGGGTTATATCGGACTTATGTGCAACTATCTTATGCAAGACATAATAGCTCGCTAACAACGAATTCTTGCATAACTAAATAACGGATGGTCACTAAGGATAACCTTAGATCGCTAACAACGCTACCTAATTCCTCAAGAAATCGGATGGTCACTAAATGTCAATACACTTGATAATTTCACAAAGCCAAAAGGGTAAGGATAAGGCATGAGAGTATTTATGAAATTGGTTTTAAAAGAAAAATAAAGTCAAGTCTAAGTCCCATTGTTGCTAGTTACCGAACAAACCGCAAACCCGTAAATGATTATAGTTAACAATCTTCTTTTCTTCACATATCGATCACCAAATATATATGTATATCATGTAGTAGCACATTGGCTAATCGATATCTCAAACATACTTCCTCTTCCTTCATCTTCATAATAATATAGCACATTGGCTATAATTGTCATCTCATATATTTTTTATTTTTTTTCTTTTTTCGATGACTTATTCATTTTTTTCACATTTTTTTTTCTTTCAACATTTCTCCTTCATACATCACATCTCCCCCACACTTCGCATAAGCATACACCACAAAAATACAAAATATGAAGCGGGCCCTCTCCATCTTCGTCGGAATGGCACACACGAATGACAAAGTGTGGCTAACTAATAATCATCAAAAACAATCCAACATACCAAGCAACTAGCAACCAACCGTTTAGACTTCGACTAAGGGGTTAGGCTAAGGTTTAAAGTGTAAAATCTTTTTGTATTTTTCTGGATTTAACAAAAGAAAGGAATGACTCAGAGGGTATAACTAGGGGTATCTAGCGCTAAAGATAAACGCTAACAAATGGGTTCATATGGGTGGTTAACTAACCAATGTGGTTAGCTAATATATCATTAGATGTAAAATGGAAGGCCATTTGGTTTTATCCTAAGGATGCCTCTTTATCACACATATACACTTATATCAAACGAATGCGATCTTAATGATTTACAAGTACAAGTTCTAGAATAAATAAAATCACCGGCACACTCATAGCAAAAGATCCAAGCATAAAAGATGTATGCTATATATATATAGAACATGCTTAAATCCTCACAATTTAGTGGAAAGGGCTATAATATGTGCTAGCAAATGTTATCGATCCCAGAATGGATTGCAATATTAATCGGGACACATCTCAATTTTTCAAAATTACAGATTTCACCAGTGGATTGATCCAGTTATTCTAATATATTATCTTAAAAGCGTGAAAACAATTAGATCACAAGGGCAAACAAGTATACAAAATTTTAAATTCGCCCCAAAATTATAAATTTGAAAAGTAGTTTCGTTTTTTTTTCTATTTACTTCCCCCCACACTTAAGTTAAGCATTATACTCATTGTAAAAAATAAACTTCAAAGCATTTAAAATTGGGAAAATAAATAAATAAATAGTCCAAGAGAAACGAAACTTCCCGGGCCAAGAAATGGCGATCGAACTCCAAATGATAAATTGCTAAGCAAATGCTAGCATAAGCTTGTGAGAACAATCTATTTCTGATCCAAACATCTTCCTTCATCACCTGCTGCAATTATTCAAACAAAAACAAAACAAACAAACAAAACACACAAAATGCAAGCAATAATATATTAGCATGTAACACCCCCACACTTAAGATTTTCCAACTTTTGAAAAGAATTTTTTTCAAAAAGGGTGTACATGTTAATTTAAAACGGAAATAAGCAAACAAACCAGTAAAAGCTCGGGTTGCCTCCCGAGAAGCGCTTAATTTATTAATGAGTCGTTAGCTAGACTCTTCCCGGATTAGGATTCTTTGACGATACGGTTCAAATGGGGAATTTCAGTTCTTAAACGTTGAGGGTATGGGAACTTTGGTATGTACTTCACAAGTGACGGGGATTCTTTTGATTTGACCATTTGATAATCCCTTGTCGTTATCTTGAACGCTTGATCAATTTTATTAAAAACGAAGACAGGTGGCGAATCTTTTTGATTTTTTAGAGGTTCATCAGACTTTTCACTCCTCGTGAATGTGTAATTCACGTTTTCAATAGGATCTGGAGGAGGTGGATCAGTCCTACCATTTTGTTTTGAAGAAACTGGATTTTGTGGATTAGACCACTCGTCTAGCTTTCTTTCCAATTCTCCATTCCTGTTGGGTATCTTTGACACTCCCTTCTCCTGCTTCTTAATCTCTTTTTCTTTCAAGACTTCATTTTCAACGTCTCCAGTTGCATTGAGTTCCTCATTACCAACATGATTCGGTAATTCATCATGTACACACATCTTCTCTTTCGCTGAACGTTCAGTGGTAGTGATATGCACGGTGCAATCCTCGAGAAAAGGTGGTTCGGTTGGTGAATTAGTCATGATTGGGTTCAAGTTAGACATAGTTGAAATGGGTTCAGTTTCATCCTCCTCGATAACTTCAACATCACCCTTATCATGTTCATTTCGAATTGGTGGTGAGTTGAATTTTCCTCCGGTAACTTCGTATCTAGACTTGGTTTTTGAGGCGTGAGGAAGGACTGTGGTGTACTGGATTTCTTTCTCATGAAAATATTTCAACTTCCTCTCCAAGTCCTGGATAATCGCTTGGTGGTTTCTTTTTCCCTGATCAATTTGATGTTCCAATTCAACCACCTGATTCTTCATATCTTCATTTGCTTCCATCTGTTTAGCCATCGACTCATTCATCATGTCCTCCGGTGAGGTTTTGGAATATTGTGATGGATGTGGCATTTCATCTCGGGGGCGGAAGTGAGGATGGGAACGGTTTGGGTTGTGGTTTGGATAGGAGTACGAATTTTTAGGTTTTAGGTCGTGATATCCTTCGTGATATACTTGGAAGTAACTTGCTTTATGAGGTTTACACATCGGCGTGTCATCATCTCGTATCTCCTTCATCTCTTCCCTTATGTTCTTGAATTCATCTTCAATATGTCTTGAGAGAGCTTCCAATTTCTCCATCAATGAGGAATGATTGGCATTGATGTTGCTTCCACCGGCGGAAACAACGGTTTTTGGTTTGGGCACGATTAGAGAATTTTCCGAGAAATCGAGCTTGAGTTAGACCTTGTCCTCGAGGAGTTTGAATGCTTCGTTGGGAGTATTGTAGAGGAAAATTCCTCCAGCGTCGAGAATTCCTTGAGTTGGATCGTCTAAACCATGATAGAATGTTTGAATTATTTCTCCTTTGGTTAGACCGTGTCCATAACAAGTGCGAAGCATATTTTTCATTCGGAGCCAGGCATCAACGAGACTTTCGTGATCGAGTTGGTGAAAGTTGTGAACTTCATTCAGGAGACGTTTAAACTTTGCGGGAGAAAAGTATTGGCTAATAAAAGCTTTTCTCATCTCTTCCCACGTAGTAATTGTTCCTTCATTTAATTCGTTCAACCAAATCTTTGCTTCTCCGGTTAATGAGAAAGGAAAAGTCCTCAATTTAACCACTTCCTCTTGATTTTCACCATATTGGAATAGGCTACTAATCTCAAGAAAATCGGCTACATGCTGATGAGGATTGGACCGGATTCTCCCATCAAATTGACTCTCCCGAATCATTTGCATGTGGGTACCCTTGATATGGAAATTGTTGGAAAGAGGGCGTTGAATAATAGCGGAACTAGGTGTTGGTGCAACGGTCCTAGTGCTTGACCACATGGGTTGGTCATCGGGATCAACAATGATAACGGGTGGGGAATCGGGTGGAGTTTCGATTTTCTCCTCAAATATGTTGAGTTTTGTTACAACGACAAGTTCCTCGATGAACGGTTGTTTGGTGTAAGGTTCGGGTGACTTGATTTCGATAAAGGGTTCAAATGAATCGATCTTAGTAAAAGGCTTGGAGGACTCGATCTCGGGGGGTACATTTGGTGTATTATTGGGTTTACGAGTCTTCTTTTTGAACTTACGTTTAAGTTCGTGAAGTGGACCAACGATTTGTTTACCCCAAGAACGCGGGTTTATACAAACCCGGAGCGATTTGCAAAAAGTCATTGAGAATTACAAATAAAAAGTGAAAAATAAAAACATAATTAAAACGAACATTAAGAAAAATCATTTTGTATTTTTTTAAGATGACGTAAACAAAAATAAATAAATAAATAAATAAACTATCTACTTTTAGAAAAATGCGACTATTATTTATTATTACTGGTTACTACGAGAAAACTTTGAAAAATAAACTAGTTATGATTTTTTTATTTTATTTTTATTTTTTTTTATATATATTTTTTTTATCAAAGATGTTTAAACAAATAAAAGTTATAAAAGAAATCTACGGAAAAAGAAACAAAACTAGAAATCAAAGGAAAGAAACAAAACTAGAAAGCAAGAAAGAAAAATTGTTGGTTTTTGATCAGAATGGTTCAGCCGATCGGCATTGGATTCCGACCGATTGGGTGGTGTTTTGGGTTGAAAACTGTCTAGCCGATTCGGTTACGGGTTCGTACCGATCGGTTAGATCGATCTGGTTTAGGAAGTGAATCTGACCGATCGGTTGGGTGTTCCAGCCGATCGGTTGGTTGGCTCGGTAAAAATGATTTCGGGACAACCGATCGGTTAGATGAGAAACCGATCGGATAGAAGGCTCGGATTTTTTTTTTCTCAAAAGCAAAAGCGGCACAAGTAGGGAATGATTAAAACACAGATTCATAGCACACAAAAACACAAACAAATCCCCGGCAGCGGCGCCAAAAACTTGATGTGTCTCGCGACTACTAGTTTTAAATTTATAACACGAATTACCGGATAAAGCTAAGAGCACACGGGCAAGTATGACCCTTTCGTATGTAGCTAGTTTTGGTTGGTAAGCCGAGGTCGTTCACTAGGATTTGGGTGTTTTCAATTGTGAAGAATCTATGTAACAATAAGCAATAAAAAGGTGGTAATTGGTTGTCACGTCCCAAAATACCATATAAGCAACAAGTAACACTAAAAATGATGATTATGTGAATTCAATAAGATTAAAAACAATACTTGTTTGGAACTAGTGTCTATTTCAATGGAGTGTATGGAGTATCGGGTAGATATCAAGCAATAGCAAACAAAATCACAGTTCATACAATTCCAATTCAATGGGTGATATCATGAAATTGCATACATCACGGTTTAGCCTAATACGCCCTTTCGGCCTATGAATGTTATTATAAACTGATTCATTATAAACCATTTTGTTAGAAATATTAGTTTTACTACTTTGTTCATAAGAACCCTTTCGACCTAAACAAGTCCATTTAACATTTTTATTCATAGTTGTCAATTATGAAATACCAAACATATATGTGGATTAACATTTGGAACAAATCATGAAAAGAAGCTCTTTCGACCCTTAAATCTGGTTATGATTTATCAACAAGTTATTTAGACATATTACAATTCAAACAAACTCATAAGCAAAACCATATATCTATATTGCAAAATACCAAACACTCCATATCAATATTCACATGATTCCAAACAAGTATAAATAAAACTAACCACTTATGTCAATCAAAGACATACACTCATAAATCATATCAATAACAAACATCTTGAAATATAAAAGTAACAAAGTTTACCCAAAGTAGATTACAATAGGCAAAGGTGAAGGATTATAGCAACCTTCAAGCCTCCAATCAACTACAACTTCTAACCAAGCCGGAAAATTACACTCGAACACTTCGTCAAGTACTTGAGCACTACTTCTGGAGATGGCAGAGGTTTGTGGTCTTTTGGGGTTGATAATAGTTAGTGGAAATTCGTCCTTAAGGGTGGAGGCTAGAATTTTCACTCCTAAAACCATGCCAAGATGGTCTTATTAATAGGTAGAAGCCACCCTTAGCCAACAAGTAAGTAACTTGGGCACAAAGGGTCATAAAAGTGCAAGTTTAGGAGTTAATAGAGGCAAGTGATCGGACATGGGACTTGATGGCACTTAATTACACATTAAAAATAACTTGGAGAAGTCAGATTCAGCCATCCGAATCGGATGCGGGGCAATACCGATCGGTTTTAGGCCAATACCGATCGGTATTGGTCTCCATCCGATCGGTTGGATCCTTCTGGCCTGTAGATTTTTCTCTTAGCTTTCTGTGGCCGCTTGAATCAACTAAATCCGAGTTCGTATGCTCAAGTTATGGCCAAAATGGTGAAGGTGTGTCGGGAAAAACGAGTCTATCAATAATTCTTCGTTTGAGCTTCTTTTCTTCATTTCTTTTCCCGTTTTTCCTCTTGTGCTTTATTCTTGAGTCTTTGGAGTGACAAACTTCATGACTTTATCTTCTCGAATAAACTCCAAGAGACTCTCATTTGTCGGGAATTCTTCATACATGCATAAATCTTCGTTTATTGATCATTTATTCGACTTTTTCTTCGTTTTCTTGTACTTGAGCTTCCATGAACCTAAAACATAAATTATACTCAATTAAGTACCATAAGTTCATAAAAGTGACCAATATATATGCATAAAATCCACAATAACGCTCCTAAAAACATGTTATATTTGAGCGTTATCACTATTCTATTACATTAAGTCGACACAAACACAAAGTTGTTAAATACGAAATGACCATCACTTTAAATCAATGCTAACAATCTCCCCCTAAGGGATGGTCATTCAAATGATACTCCCAGTGATTAGGTCTTTCGTGTTCGTTGTCTTGAACTTTGTGTGTCGTTGTAGAATAGTCTTGATTCTTCGTTCCTTCATGCTATATGATCTTCAAAGTAATCATCTTTTGGTTGTTCTTGCCTTGATCAGCATCTCCATGTATTTACAACATCGTATCCTCCAACATACTCATACCCTTTTAAACTTCATACTTATGTCTTCCTCATTTTGATACATAAACTTGTTCTAGACGTTTTGATTAGCTTCTTGACTTCATCTTTATACTTTGTCTTTGACTTGATCTTTTTGACTTGAACTTTTTTACTTGAGCTTAGTTGAGGATGATCTTCATAAGTATGAGTATGCGGAGGTGAAGATGTTTGATGTATCAGATGATGGTGTACGGTCTTTCTCCAGGTGACTTTCTTCAGTAACTGCTATGTGTTAAATGAACTCACCAATCGATCACGGTGTACTTTTCTTAGAGAATCGACCACTGCGATTGTTTTACTGATGAATGTCTTGATTTCTTTCACTCGGTCGGGCACATCAGCCATCCTAATCCCGTTAGGGACAGTTATCACTACTGTGGATAAATCCAAGTAGAGACACACGTCATAAGGACTCAATTCATGAAAGGAATCTCCTTGGCTGGATTTCCAGCACTTACAGGCTCAGATTTTGAGAGAATCAACAGCATAGTGTGAAAACCCTCTCTAATCCTTACAAAGGTTGTTCCTGAATTGGATGCCCTCAAGAAGGCTTGCAACAGATATACCGAAGTATACCCACAATCCAGGTGAGCCGCTAAAGTATACCTAAGTATCACTTCACGACTGTAGACCGTTTTGAAACAAATAACCATCATGATATAAATGGCAAGATCCGAAGATCTCGTTAAGACTCTTTTACACCTTGTTTCCTTTTTGGCAAACACAGGTGCATAATATTAGAAGTGTTCCTAAGAGATCTTTTAATGAATCTCATGGCTCTAGACTCGATTATGTGCGTTTTGGTTTTAGTAGTCGGAGGCATGGAGCAGAGTGCCACCTTTTCAATATCAACACATCTCGGAATGAGAGGCTGATAGATTATGCAGTGTTCTCCGTGAGAAATGAAACAAATATCTTTTAAGAGATATCTGAGTGGCTAGGAGGGGTGGTGCAGCGCTTCACTGGGTCCATGACGTCTTGTCTTCAATATCAGTATCAACTTTGTGATAACCGATAGCAGATGTATTGACCCGGTTTCTACCCTAAGTTTTCATAGAGGGCTATTTCTTTTCACCCTTTCATTAAACCTTTCTTTTTCATTCTTCAACCCCTTTTTCCCTTTCTCATTTACTCCTTTTTTTCTCAATCTTTCCTAAGGACTTCTAATTCTAATCTATTGGAACTGTCCTTGAGTAGATCCCTCCGGCTCTGGCGGATCATAGGACATAACCTAATTATAATCACCTTATTACTCCATGATTATCCTAGATTTGTTGATCACTTGCCATAAAACCTTTTTAGTGAAAAT
Source organism: Artemisia tridentata subsp. tridentata (assembly GCA_021014915.2). Taxonomy (NCBI): domain Eukaryota; kingdom Viridiplantae; phylum Streptophyta; class Magnoliopsida; order Asterales; family Asteraceae; genus Artemisia; species Artemisia tridentata. Next base: position 337,533,026 of record CP139506.1, read on the forward strand.
CTCTCAAAGTGTTTATGAATAAACACATTTTAGTTAACACTTCGAGAGTTTTACATTTTTTGAAATACCCCCCCCCCCCTTCACATGTGCTCATGCATTTTTAAGATAAATTTGCGCATGTTGGGTAGAGTTCACACATTTTGAGTAGATCGATTTTCAGTTGATATGACCTTTGCGAGATACGTTTACATCACTAGTTAGAGTAGCTTGAAATTATTACCCGTCCCGACCATATCAAAAGATTATCTCTTGAATTGGTACATTCTACTCAGACTAGTCCTTTGCGAGACACGTTTACATCACTGGATAACCAGCTTGAAATTATTACCTGTCCTAGACAAGTTTTTTCGATTACTGACATTTGATTTTTGTCAATTCGAGGGTTCAGATCTAAGTCTTTTTGGATAGCTCTTTTTGAGATTCAATCCACGACCTTTAAATCTTTTTTATCACATTTTAATCACGTCTTCTTCTCCATCAAAAATAGCATGTCGTGATATTTTTTATATCAACTGATTAAAATAAGGCTTTTGAAGAGATAGACGGATTTGAGCATGAAATTGGAACATTTTTTGTTTTTCATATTTAATTTTTATACTCCCCCTTTAATAAAGCATATTTTTAAACATTTGAGTTTAAATTAATTTTAAGGGTATAGAGGGAGTTATCTTGAGCAAAAATTTTTGAGAAAGATTTTGAAAAATCTTGATCATGTGCTCAAGGGCTGTTTTCTTTTGCCATTAACAATACGAGTCCTAATCTAAAATAATCAGAAGTCATCATTGTAGCTCGGGTTTTGTACTGAAGTATACGAAAGCCGTTGTGAAGAAATTTTTTGAGGAACGACATGTTTTAGAAAACATTTAAATGAACTCTCGCTCAAGCATCTATACATGTCCGTATCATTGTTGAATGACATTTCTAGATACGTACAGAATATCGATTATACGAGAGACATGCCGTGAGAAGAATATTTTTGGATTTTTGATTTTATATTGTTTTTGTATTTTTGGAAATTTTCTATTTTTATATTTTGTTTTTGTTGGTTTTTCAAATTTTGTATTTTCTTTTTGTTTGTTTTTCAAATTTTGTATTTTGTTTTTCTTTCAAAAGTATTTACAGCAAAGCTATTTTGAAAAAATTTCAAGAAGATTCAAGAAGACTTTCTAGCTCTTCAAGAGTTAGGCTTCGCATGCCAATTCGTCGAACTAGATTGTCAAACCTTTCTTTTGGAAGGGCTTTAGTAAATAGATCGGCGAGTTGGTATTCAGTCTTCACAAAAAATAATTCAATAGTACCCTTTTCTACGTGTTCCTTGATGAAGTGATAGCGGACTCTAATATGATTGGTCTTTGAGTGTTGTACTGGATTGCACGAGATGGCTATGGCACTTTTTGAATCACAATACAAAGGTATGCGGTCGAAAGTAAAACCATAATCTGTGAGTTGTGTCCTCATCCATAGAACTTAGGCACAACATGCAGATAGAGACACATACTTGGCTTCTGCGGTTGATAATGCCGTACAATCTTGTTTCCTTGATGACCAGCCTACTAGCTTTTCACCCAAAAATTGTGCTCCACCGGATGTACTTTTTGCTGTAACTTGGCAACCTGCATGGTCTGCATCTGAAAATGCCAATGGTTTAAACTCCTAATCCTTCGGATACCAAAGTCCAATGTTAATGGTTCTTTGAAGATACCGAAAGATCCGTTTAACCTCTTGGAGGTGAAGTTCGGTAGGCCTTGCCTGAAACCGTGCTAATAAGTAGACAGCAAAATGAATATCGGGTCGACTAGCAGTTAAGTACATGAGAGAACCAATCATGCTCTAATATTTCTTCGAATCCATGGGTTTCCCATATAAATCAGCACCTATTTTTGGTGAAGTGACCATTGGAGTACCAACAGAGTCACAGTTTTCCATTCCATGTTTTTTCAAAATCTCAATTGTATATTTAGCTTGATTTATAAAAATACCACGAGGGGATTGATGTATTTGTAAACCAAGAAAGAATTTTAGTTCCCCCATCATGGACATTTCAAATTTGCTTTTCATGAGATTTTCAAAATGTTTTGAATGTTTCGGATTAGTGGACCCAAAGATAATGTCATCCACATAAATATGAACAATCAAAATGTCATCTTTTTATTTTCTAGTAAACAAGGTTGGATCAATTGTACCTTTGGTGAAATTATTTTGGATCAGGAAAGATGATAGTTCGTCATACCACGCCCTTGGGGCTTGTTTCAAACCATAGATGGCTTTCTTTAGCTTGTAGACGTAGTCTAGATGATCTTTGTCAATGAATCTGTCTGGCTGACTCACGTACACTTCATCTTTCAGAGTTTCATTCAAGAACGCTGTCTTGATATCCATCGGATAGACCGTGATGTTTTTGTGAGTTGCATAGACTAAGAATGTCCTGACTACCTCAAGTCTTGCTACTGGCGCGAATGACTCATCGAAATCTATCCCTTCTTCCTGTCTAAATCCCTTAGCCACAAGACGAGCTTTGTTGCGAATGACATTCATTTCTTCATCCTTTTTGTTTTTCCATAACCACTTTAGATCAATGACAAGTTTCCCAATTGGTCTTGGAACTAATTCCCATGTGTCATGTAACTTGTATTGGAGAAGTTCTTCCTGCATTGCTTCAATCCAAGCATTGTCTGCCATCGCCTCTCGAATGTTCTTTGGCTCTTTTAAACTGACTGAGCAGACGTAGATGCACATGTCGGGGTCGATGGCAAGTTTTTTTCTCGTCTGAATTGGCCTTGAAGGTTCACCAATTACTTGTTCTACTGGATGGTCTTTTGTTCACTGTAACGTAGAAGGGTACCTTGGGTTTAACAAATGTATGTTAGCTGGTTCATGTAACCTTGAAGATAATTCAGCAGAATCTGTTGCAAATGGGTTTTCGAACACATCTTCTTCTAACACATCATTGTTTTGGTTTGGTTCTTCTTGAATTGAAGTATTGTGATTTTGCTCATCAACTCTTGGTCGGACAATCTCAATTACTGAGTTGCTGGAGTAGATGTTGATGATGTGGAGGGAGTTGGTACGTCAGCTTCGACTGTTGTGGATGCATCTTGCGGTGGTGGTGGTGGTTGATGTTGTTGATCGGGTGCAGTGGAATGTTATTGTGATGCATTTTTTGAAGTTCCACCATAGTATTCATCAAACATAAACTCGAAGAGGTTTTCCAGTTCTTGAGTTGTTGGTTTTTCAGTGTTAGTTGACTGAGCTCCTTGTGGTAATAGTCCTGAACTAATATGTCCAGAAGTCTGAACGTTTGGTGCGGGTCCTAATCTGGTATGATTAGAAGCCATCGGGTTAAGCGCGGGTTCTAGAGCGAGTCTCTCAGAAGCCATTTGTGAAATCTCGTCAAACTTCATATTCATCGTCTCTATTATCCTTTTAGTTCGATGATTATACACTCTGAATGCCCTCGAGTTTTCTGAATAACCAATGAAGATTCCAATATCACCCTTAGCTTTCAGTTTCCCCAGATCTTCTCTGTCGTTCATTGGATAGCACAAAGCGCCAAATACATGAAGGTAAGAGATGTCAGGTTTTCTGTTGTTCACTAGCTCATATGGGGTTTTATTGAATCGTGGATGGATTAGGGATCGGTTCTGAGTGAAACAAGTAGTGGCAACAGCATCAGCCCATAAGAATAGTGGTGCACTAGAATAAATCAGCATCGTGCGAGCAGCTTCCACAAGAGTTCTATTTCTTCTTTCAACTACCCCGTTCTGCTGTGGAGTTCTAACAACTGATGTCTGGTGAGTGGTTCCAGTATCTTCAAAGTAGGTTCTTAACTCCTAGTTAGTGAATTCTGTGCCATTATCTGTTCTTAGGATCCTTACTGGAGCTTGAAGTAGGACTTGAATGCGCTTCAGAAAGGTGATGATGCCTGGTGCTTCGTCTTTTGACCTCAGAAACTTTACCCATGTATATCTTGGATAGTCATCAACGATAACAAGAATATACTTCTTCCCATTTATGCTTTCAACTCTCATTGGGCCACATAAGTCCATGTGCAATAGATGCAACTTATGAACCGAACTGGTATGGTTTTAGGTTTATATGTTGCTCTTTTGCTTTTTCCTTGTTCGCAGGATGGACATAGGTGATCTTTGGTGTATTTGAACTTTGGGAGACCGTTGACGATGTTGTCTTTGGCTAATTTGTTGATGGTGTCGAAGTTGAGATGGGATAAATGTTTGTGCCACAACCAGGACTTAGTTTCGTATGCTCTTGTCATGAGACAAATTGGTGATGAAGAGGCCATTTGGTTTATGTTGATAGCATAAATATTGGTTCCACGATTCCCAATTAAGAGATCATCTCCAACCAAATTTCTAAAGAAGCAAGTGTTTCTCCTAAATGCAACCTCTAAATCTGCATCGTAAAACTGATCGACTGAAAACAAATTGTGTCCCAACCTTTCAACATAGTAAACCCGAGTGATTAAGTAGTTCCCAAACTGAAGATCTCCATAACCCAGAAAAGCTGCTACATGATCATTTCCAAACCGTACAGTTCCCATGAACTTCCATACAAAGTTGATCAGCAGCTTTAGATTCCCGGTCAATGTGCTTGGAGCAACCCGAGTCGACGATCCAAAGACATATTTCGATAACCTGCCAAGAACAGAAGATTTTGCATTTGGAAACCGTTTAACATTTGGTTCCATGGGGTTAGAGGTAACATTTGATTCACACTCCTAGAAGGTTTCTACTTGTTCTTTTGGAACCTTTCTTAATTTACCATTCACAAGTATGAATTTTCTACTCGTTGGTTTCCATGCATATATCTTAAGGTAGTTCCTAGGCAATATGCTACTAGTGGTTGACCAAGATACTGCAATAAGTCTTTTAACATATCTAGACTTGGCACTAGTTCCTGGAGGAACATCTTTCTGATCAGGCATAGCATTCACATTCACATTATTAGAAACAATATCGTCACAAACATTTAACGATTTCTTGCACATTAAACATACAGAGTCATTACATGCACTAGAAACAGTACTTTTAACATTACATCCAGATAACAAATGTTTCTTATTAGAAAGCGATAAATTCCTAGGGTGTTCTTCTACTTCTTCCGTTTTATTCTTGTATTTACTCTCAGAGATAGGTGAGACTCTATTGTTCCTTATATTGCTCCTAGGCTGTAGTCTGCTGCTCTTAGAGGTGCTTTCTACTCCTGTCGAAGGTAAGGAACACACATTAGGATTTATTTTGTTGTCCTTTGAGCCTGTTTTAGCAATTCTAGTCTCTTTTGGATTATCTTTTACACTTTTGTCTATCGCCCTATATGTTTGAGATGTAGAGGCAGAGGCAGTGGTGGTACTAATCCTATAAAGATCAGGTGATATCACGTTCGGTGTTTCGACAACTGCTTTCCCTTTATCAACACTTTTTCCTTTTTTATTTTGCGTAGGCAAGGGTGTTGGAGCGACTCGTTTTGACACATTGTTTTTCACATCAACTTTTGGAACCATTTGAGAAATTGACATTTTTGGTTTAACAACCGGGTTGTCCGAAGTTGATGGTTTTGCAAACTTAGTTTCCTCGCCCTTCCTTTTTTGACTTTCCAGCTGAGACTTCAAATGATCATTTTGCTCTTTCATGTTCCTGTAGGAACGCTCATACGACAATTTGTCATACTTGCATTCCTCGGTTTTGCGATCAAGTTGTTTAAAATATGAGACATTTTCTTGTTCAAGTTTAATGAGAGCATTTTCATATTTTGAAACAATTGCAAAAGTCTCAGCTCGAAGTCTTTCATCATCATCAACAGAATATGTTTGGTAAATAATGGACATAATATCAGTTGATAGAACTGCTTCAAAGAGAGAATCATTATCGTTTTCCAAAACTTTGATACGTTCAATGTTTTCATTAGTTTCCTTTACCAGGGATTTGTCGTCCTTTTGACAAAGTCGGCTGTTTCTTTCAAAATTGCATTTTCAACATGAATTACCCTCGCACTAATGTTATGGAGTGGAGTAGTAATTTCTGTTTGAAATAACTTTTTTATTTCAATATGAAAACTTGAATGCCAGTTGTTGATACTAAGATTCGTTTTAGATTCAACAATACTTTGAAGTGTTTTCACTCTATCTTTGAGATCATCCAAATATCTTCTAGCTTCACTTGTGTTAAAAGGGTTGCTAGAGGACATTTGTTCCAAATTTGAAAGATTTTTGGAAACAACATTTTGTTTTGTTGAAACAACGGGTCTTTTGAAAACCTTTGGTGTTTGTTGTTGTTTAACAAAATTTACTCCAGAAAGTATGTTAAGCTTATTATAATCAATTGGTTTAATTTCTGGGTTTATTTGTCTCATTTTGATTCTACTCTCTTTGGCAAGCTCAATTGTTTCATCAGAATCCCGAACCTCGGGAGGATCATGTTTATCAAACAGCACATTACCATTATATAACACATTCTGTTCTTTCTGAGCTTTCTTGAGATGATAAGGGTTTTCACAACCGATAGCCATTTTCTTCATTGTATGTAAAAACGGGTTTGGATCTTTAATAAGCATATGAATTGTTTGAGCAGAGTGACCCGTTTTTACAAGCAAATCTTCCAACTTTTTAATTGTTTCTTGTTTATCAATGATTTCATCAAGAAGTTCATTTTCGCGTTTTGAAAAATCTGCTTTCAACTGTTTCTTTTCTTTTTCAAGATCAGAACAAGTTGATTTTTGTTTAGAAAGTTGGTTTTGCAAATCTGAAACTTCCGTGTTTAAGGATCTTATTTTCTTGTTTAAGTTAACATCGAGGGTGTCAAACTTAATTTGCAATTGTTTTTCTCTTGAAACGGAGTTTTTGTACCTATCTTCTAATTCTGACTGTCGGGTTTTATTAATTTCAAAAACTTTTTCATTCACCTTATATCTCTCAAGCTCAGCGGTCAATTTTTCATTCGCGGCCTTAACATCGCGATTGACCTTTTTGACTTTTTCAATTTCAACACTACAATTGTTCAATAATGATTCAAATAACGCACGTGTTTCCTCATCATTCTTAGTATGATGTGACTCGAAGCCTCCATTAGGATTCGTATATGGATTTGCCAAATTAATATTGCTACAACTTGGCGTGTCTATATATGTATCATAAGTTGGTGCTGGAGTCGCAGGATGCTGTTCATCATGAGTCGACATATCAAATATTTCATTATTGTGACATGTAGTGAATGGTGGTACCTCAGAGACTGCATTGGTGTCATACACAGGAGGTGTCTCAGAATCCGTATCATACTTAGCCTCCTGAAGATTTGCCATGAAAATGCAGTTGGCATCGATGTCCTCAAGGTCTTCCATATCATCCATAAGAGCCATAAAATCATTCTCTTCTACATTCAACTGAAACCCTGCCTTTTCCTTCTGTGCCAACAACCATAACAGCAGAATGAGTTCGACATGTGGAGGCTACGTATTGAACAATACTTCCCAGTGCAGGACTATGCACTTTGGGAAATTATTGAAGAGGGGAACTCCTTCAAGCCTACAACCACAACATCAACTGTAGATGGTAAGGTTCAGACTATAGTGCAGACAAAACCAGTGACTGCAGAGGAGAAGATTCAGATGAAGAATGACCTCAAGGCAAGGAGTATGCTCATGATGACAATACCTAATGATCAACTATTGAACTTCAGCAAGTTCAAGGATGCTAAGTCATTGTTTGAGGCCATTGTTGCTAGGTATGGTAGGAATGAAGCCACCAAAAAGACACACAAGACACTCCTCAAGAAAATTTTTGAGAACTTCTCTGCAACAAGCAATGAATCATTGGACCACATGTTTAACAGGCTTCAGAAGATTATGAGCCAACTTGCTGTGCTTGGTATTGATATACCTCAGGAAGATTTGAATTCTAAGTTCCTGAGAAGTTTACCTGCTGAGTGGGCCATGCATGTTGTTGTCTGGAAGAACAAACCAGACATTGACACCATGAGCCTGATGGATTTGTATAGCAACTTTAAGATTGTGGAGCAAGATGTGAAGAAGGCTGTTGGAACAAGTTCAAGCACTGGGAATATGGCCTTTGTGTCATCTCCTAGTAACTCAAGCCCAGTTGATGAAGTGAAAGTTGCTATGGGAGTTAGTACTGCTAACTCATATGTTAGTACTGCTAGTACTTCAAGCAGTACTAATGGTGTAAAGAACAAGAAACGGTTTCTGGAGGTCGAGGTTGATCAAAGTAGATGAGATCCATGATAGTTTTAGAAAGAAAAAGTAGAGAGAAGGTGGAGAAGAAAACCAAGATATTATTGAAATGATAGATAAGGTTACACTCTCACACCCTTCAAGTGGAGACTTGAGGGGAATTTATAGGCCTTACACAAGACAACTATTCCAATATTACATTAGCAGTCCCTGCGTTATACGCATACTAGTTGTCTACTCTAATTCACGTAAATATCGCTCAGCTTCATTTCTAACAATCTCCCTCCAGCTGGAGATATACGTGAATTGGTTACAATGATTCCTAACAAGTACATAACAATGATGAATACAATGCTGAAGTAGTGCAGTTGCCTCTGAGGATGTCTTCACAGCTCTTGATCTTCTCGTATCTTCCTCAGCTTGCTTGAATTACTTGCAGAATCACTGTAATGATCTAATTGGGTTATAACTCCCTCCCAAATTGACAACCCGTTTGATATAGCCCTGATGCTTGTAGAAGAATTTTCTCTGAATTCTGCCCAAATTGTCTTCAGTCTCTTGCACAGCGGAAAATGGATCTTAGACTGATAATCTGTAACTTCTTCACAGGTTTGTTTGGGGAGCATCATATCGACATCTTCTACTCACTTAGAATGCTTCCAGTTCTTCAATAAAAGCCCCGATGTACACATTTCTCCCTCCAGGATGATGATGATCTTTCGGACTCATCCTACATATGTGTACATAAACATATCAACTGGAAGCGACATACAAATCAATACCCCATGAGTGGATGTCGATAACTATTCTCTCTACAATTCTCTTCATATCAACCTCTTATCAAACCTCTTTTCTCTTCCTCTGGCTAATAGTAAATGACCACATATGGAGACAACCCGATATGACAAACTTGAGAATGAAGTAAAATAACCCGAAGTTGTGACTTAAACTTGCACTATTGTCTGACTAAGAACCAATACTGAGAATTTCAATAAAGGTAGAATCATATACCCATCCAACCATCCTTAACTGTATATGAACTTCTCTCGAATTATCCATAGCTTTTTGTGACACTTGAGCACTACAATGTAACTCCTTTAAAGTGATAGCTATACACTGTGAGCACAACAACGTAACTCCTTAAATCAGGTATAACTAGATAACTTAAGTCGTAATCATTCTAACGGTTAAAAGTTTGAACAAGGATATCGAAAAATCATGCATCCAACCAACCCTGATATCTTCAAGATACTAAGTACACGCACCCGTGAAATTCCACTTCAAGCTCAAATAAGTAATAAACAAATAATCCCTGTAGTCATATTTTGATAACGTTCAAAATTTAGCCATTGTCATTTGATTGATTCTTGATCAGGATCTTTTAAGCTATACGTAGTGATTTTGAAGGTGTAGGCCAATAATATCATTTGTGATTTTGGTGTGAAATATGCCATAAAATGCAATTCTAAGGATACTGGAGAAATTTGAGTTTTAAAAAATTTTACGCCAAATTTTACCCAAAAAATTCGAATTTGGACCTAAAAATTTGAATTTTGGGCCAAAAGTTTCACCATTATACCAGAGTTTGAATTTAGCGTAAAAATTGAACGTTTAATCGCTCATAAAAATTAAATTTTACTCAAATTTTCCCGCCAAAAAACTATATATATATATATATATATATATATATATATATATATATATATATATATATATATATATATATATATATAATATATATATATATTATAATCCTTACTCAAAGTCCTTTGTAGCTCGGTTCCAAAGTCGATGTTCAAAAGTCCAAAGTTGACGAATCTTTCCCCACAAACTCGGTTATGCTAAGAAACTCGGAAGAATCACCAATTTTCCAAACTCGGAAAATTTTATGAGAAACTCGGACATATTTGAGAAACTCGGTAATCTTTGAGAAACTCGGTAATCTTAGAGAATCTCAGAACAATTCAACACAAACTCGGAAGAATGCTAGAAACTCGGAAGTTTTCTTAATTTTCCATACTCGGAAAAGTGGAGAAACTCGGTAACAAGAAGAAACTCGGAAGAATTGAGAAAGTCGGAAGATCTAGCAGATGAACAGTAACGATCCTTAAAAAAACACAACAAATCATATTTTTTTCACCTCAAAACCCCACGATTCGCCCCTAGTTAGCTTTGATTCCAATTGTAATCAATAAGAATCAGTTTCTGGAGGTCGAGGTTGATCAAAATAGATGAGATCCATGATAGTTTTTAGAGAAAGAAAGTAGAGAGAAGGTGAGATGAAAACCAAGATATTATTGAAATGATAGATAAAGTTACACTCTCACACCCCTCAAGTGAAGACTTGAGGGGTATTTATAGGCCTTACACAAGACAACTATTCCAATATTACATTAGCAGTCCCTGCGTTATACGCATACTAGTTGTCTACTCCAATTCACGTAAATATCGCTCAGCTTCATTTCTAACAAATGGCATTCTAGATGAGAATACTTACTGTACTTTCCTGACTACTCAACACAATGGATCCATGTTGACTAATGAAGACCTTCAAGAGATCAATGATGATGATATTGAGAAGATGGGTATCAAATGGAAAATTTCTCTTCTTAGCATGAGGGCTAAGAAATTCCATCAGAGGACAGGGAAGAGGATTACCATAAACAGCAATGATGTTGTTGGTTGATGAAGCGAAAAGTGTACCGCTTTTAAGGGGTCATTTAAGCCCTAAATCGTATTTATTTGATCAAATATTGCCCTAAATCGTTCCTTTTGTCATTTTAGGTACTTTTGAGGAGAAATCTGGAAAAGGAGGCATTTTGGATGTTTTTGGAGCATAAAAGTGAAGAAAACGACAAAGTCTCAAAAATCGGCTAAAAGTTACCTTTGACGGCGTCAGATTTTACTCTGGACGGCGTCATGGCTTGGCAAGAAAAGGTGGATGTGAAATTTACTCATGATAAGCCAGTGAAAATTGCATGTGAATTCTGACGGCGTCACGCTTTAACCTGATCAAGGGCGTCACGGCTTAATTCAAAGAGGGACGGCGTCACGTTCAAGGTCTGACGGCGTCAAGCCTTGATAAGCCAGAACGGATTTTGGAGAGCTAAAGAGGGACGGCGTCAAGAAGGCCATCCGGGAACCCTAGAAGCGGCGAGGTGACGGCGTCACACTCCATAAGGTGACGCCGTCAGATCCAAAAGTCTATATATAGTTTTCTAATTTTTTGTCATTAGAGAGAGCTTAGTGTGGAATTTTTGGGAGAAAACCCTAAGACGATTTTAGCATTTTTTTCAAGGCTTTTTGCCTTGAGATCTTCCATGTTACATTGAAAGATAAGTTATCAATTAATCATTCAATATGTCTATGTGTTGTTTGATTTTATCTTGTTCTTGTCTTTTGTTTAACATGTTAGGCTAGATTTATCTTGTGTTTGCTTAGATCTAATGAAACCTAGCTATTGATTATTGGTTATTAGTGTGTTATTAGTTGTATTGGATGATTGTTTATCTATGTTAGGCTTAAGAAAACTGGCTAACTTCCTATTCGGTAACTTGCTTGAACGTCTTAAGAAACATGAACCAAATGCGTACTAAAGGTTTTTATGGTTGCATTTAATGCACAAGCGAATTCTAGTGATCCCATGTTAGGAGCTTCCTAGCCGGCTCGACATAGGAGTGAAGTAGGAGCTTGTAGAGTTGGGGAAGTACGTACGCCACCCCACGATTGGTATTAAGGAATACACCCGTCATCCACGCAACTAATACACACTAATCAACCGGTAAAAGATAGTTAGGGAGTAAGGAAATCTAAGTGAACACATTTCTCTACGCTTAAGTTTTCACCAACATTTTATTTTCAGTTATTTATTTTATTTGCATTTGTAGTTATTTGGGTTAGTTGACTAGCAACTAATTCCACCCACTCTTTCAAACCCGAGATTTTACTTGCTTTCATAAAATTATAAAAAAATACAAAAAGAATCTTCTTCAACCCTTAGACCTATTAGAGTAGTCTTTCATACCTAACGAACACTATTCCCTGTGGAGAACGATCAATCCCCCGTACTTACCACTACACTATACTACATCGGTCAGGTACACTGCCTGGTGGGGTTGTAAGCCTCTTGAGATCCCTCGAGAGGTAAAACCTGTTGTAAGGTTGCAAAACCACGCATCATTGGTTATGATAAGTCAAAGATTGAATGCTACAATTGCCATAAGATGGGGCATTTTTCAAGGGAGTGCAGGAGGCCAAGACAACAAGACAGCAGGAACAAGAGCTATGAAAGCAAGACCAAAGCTGTGGAGATCACTGAGACAAACTCAAAAGCCATGGTAGCTATTGATGGCTTAGGGTTTGATTGGAGCTTTATGGCTGAAGAGGAAGCAGCACCTACTGAGATGGCACTCATGGCTTTCTCTGATTCTGAGGTACAAGTTGCTAAGTGTTCTAAAACATGTGTTGCTTTAAAAGAACTAGAAACTCTTAGGAAACAATATGATGAACAAAGAATTGAGCTAAACAAGACTAGTTATAATTTGGCAAATCATAAGAGAGGTTTAGCTGTTCTAAAGGAGCAAATTGTTCACTATAAGAGTAATGAGTCTAGTTTTGTTGATGATATAGCAGGCCTTAAAAGAGATTTATCAATGAAAAATGCTGAAATTAGTCTTCTAAAAACTGAGTTGGATAGGATTACAAAGGCTAATGAAAACATTCAATTGAGTGTAGAAACTTTACAATATGCTTCTAAGGGAGTAAATAAGATAATTGAATGTCAACTAATCAACAAGGCTAAATCTAGACTAGGTTATAAGACTGTTCCTCCTCATCACAGAGGAATCCCTGCACCTCCAGGGATAGACCTAGAACATACAGGCTTGCCTGAATTTCAACAACCAGAGCTAGAATATGGTCCCAAACCAAAAGAAAATGTAGTTGTTGTTAAGCCTGTAGAGGTAAGTGAAACCTTTGAGAGTGCAAGTGATGCTTCACTCACTGAGGACGAAGGTGTCCTCTGGTAGGAACTCAGATGCTCCAACCATAGAGGATTGAACATCTGATGATGTGGATGATCAGGTTATGGCTAAACATGATGTTGTTAAGATAAAAGGAACAAGTGTTCCTAAGGTGGTCAAGGATAATACTGTTAGGCCTAAAACTAATGTTAGACAAGTTAGGCAACTAGTAAGGTACAGTGAAATGTATAGAACCACAAACAAGCCCAAAGGTAACCAAAGGAATTGGAACAACCTCAAGTCTCACCAACTAGGTGATGACTTTGTCCTGTATAAGAAAGCTTGTTTCACTTGTGGAGCTTTTGACCATCTTGCAGCTTTTTGCAACAAAAGGGTAACTGGGTGTTCAAACCATAGGGTGAACTTAGAAAGGCCTCAAAATCACTCTAATATTGCTAGAATGACACCCAGAGCAGTTCTATTAAAGTCTGGCCCAAAAACACTTAGTACTGCTAGACCAGCAGTTCATACTGCCAGACCATTAAAGACTGTTTACCCAAAGCAAGTAGTTAAAAGTGCAAAAACTACTTTCAAACATGCCCCAAAGACTGCTAAAAGGCCCTTTCATAACAAAGCAGTGGCACAAAAACAAATTTGGAAACCTAAGGTTACAACTGCAAAGCCAGCAGTTAATACTGCTAGCCAAGCAGTTAGTACTGGCAATTTTAAAAACACTGCTAGGGAAAAGATGGGCAATGCTGTTAAGGCCTCAGCATGTTGGGTTTGGAGAACACTCCAATCATGTTCTAAAAAGATTTAATTATATTGATGCACGAGGCAAACCCAAGTCAGTAATGGCTTGGGTTCCCCAAGGAAACTAATTTCCTTATTTGAGTGTAGGGACATTCACAAGCAGATGATGAAGATCAAGGTCTAAACAACCTAGAGTCCAAAACGGTCCAAGAACTTATAGATGGTGTGGTGCATAAGTTCTATCAGGTGGTATCAGAGCTTGGGAGCTCATGATATCTAGGATTATACAAGGTTTTTGTCGAAGAAGATGAAGAAAAATCGACTTTGTTCAATTTTCGTAACTTTCTGCAGAGCTATTTTCAAAGGACGATATCTCATTCGTTAACCGTTGGATCGTGCTGAAATTTTTACTGGAGGTTCTCTACATGTCAAGGTATATTTTTAATAGAGGGATCTTTAATCTGAGTTTTTAATCAAAAGATATACATTGTTAGGGATTTTGTTATCTTATTCTTCTTGAATTCGTTTTATATCAATTGTATTCATCATAGAAGTCGATTTTGGGTTATTATCATGCTTTATATTCATAAAAAACAACAGCTTTGAATGTACGAATTGGTTTTAGGGTTTTATCTTTATTGATTGCGTTAAGCTGCTGTTGTGATCTTTTTTTGGTAAAGAAGAATAACGAAGCCAAAGAACTCAAATTTATGTGGCGACAAAAAGTATGCATGGTTTATGGTTGCTTCTTCATGTTCATAGTGGGTTGGTGCATGGTTTACTCATTGGATTAAATATTGGTCTTAGCTATTGAAGAATATTTTATTATGGCTACTGATCTCTATTGGACGTTTATCATTGCTACGCTATAATACTTTTGTGATTGATATTATGCGACTCATTTATACTGCTCGATGTTAAATGTTTCTACTGCTACATCTTATTGATGTTGCTACGTATAGTATTAATGCTGCTCCTTATATTCCTATATATTTGGTACTGCTGATCATTCGTTACTGCTGCTCTCTGATCTATCAATACTATTGTTGCGTTCAAGTATCAATTGCATTGATTTGTTTCTTAATCGCTTGGAGCAGATATATTGTTCATGGTTACAAGGGTTTCTTATTTTATTATTGCATGGTGGATGTTCTAATATGTGAAGAGTCAAACATCAAACATGCATGTTTCTGCAAAGTTAAACATGGGTCAGTACGCATTTGTGTTGTTCATGGATTGGTAAGAGATGTTTTTGGTTTCTCGGATGCGTTTGTGAGATAGGGAAGACACACACATGGGATGTTGTTCAACACACACAAGAGATTTGGTTATTGGATTTTTGGTTTATGTTCGTTACAGTTTTATGGCTCGAATTTATTTTCTTATTGGCGAAGTGGATTAGTTATTGCTTATTTGACGATGAAGTGGAATTTTTCAAGGTTGTGTTTTATTATATCTTAAGGTGGGTGTTACACTTTAAAGATAACTTGTTCGTTCGTTCAAGTGACTACGAATTGACAAACACTTGAAAGAGTTACGTTATTGTGCTCAGTGATTATTGTCAAGGGATTGCGATCTCCCTATACGTTAAGTATACGTTCAAAGTCGTTTCTAGTACAAGACATAAGACACAAGGTTGGTTTCTTCTACTTCAACATCGAATTGGTAATGATTAGTTTTCTTCAACATTACACACAGCCTACAAAATTGAAGATTCAAGGGATGGTAAACATATTGGTTTTACGGGAAGCTTATTGATTAAATGTTTAACCATCTACATGCAGCACTTGAGGGGAAGTGTTTCATTACTACTTCTAGTCATTCTTAATACTACTAGTCTAAAATTTCTATTGTCTTGAGTTCATTTTTAGCAAGCTTTTTGTTGTTCTTCATGGAGGGTAATTTAAGACATTGGAAAGATTGGATTGGAAGTTTTGATATATGATGTGGGGTAGTGACGATCAAAGTTTCATATCTTTACATGTCCCCTATTAGATGATTACAAAAAGGGGAAGAAGACTACATAGATATGATTTGCAGCTTATTTATGTGTGGTGACATGTTCAAGGAGATCTTAAGTTAAGGGGAAGCATTGAAGATTGTTTCATTCATGAAGCTAGTTTTGTAATATCAAATAGGGGAAGATTGTTGGGATTTACAGATTTGATGATTACAAAACTACATGTGCTTATATCAAGATGAATGAAACACAATGACTTAATGTGACACTTTGGTATTCTATATATGGAAGAAATACAAGCTGGAAGATATACACTGAAGATATTCCAGAAGATATGTATTAAAAAGAAAAAGATATCAAAGATAGCTTCCTGAGCACTCTAGGTTTTCTTGTAAACCCTCTATATAAAGGGTATTAGTCGTTTATTTTTAATAAGTGTGTCAAGATGTAGTCGATTAAAGGTGTAGGGTGTGTCTAGGCATCGAGTTCCTACAATGGATGCCTAGGTTTTGTGTATTGTTAGTGTTAGGAGATGATGACGAAGAACCTTGTTCTCAATAATAATGATAGTTTGATTATTCCGCTACGTACTATGTTGTTAATCATTATTATTGTTTATACTAGATGCTCAAAACGATCTATGGAGTGTTCTCAAACTCCACAATATGGGACATATGGGTGGCTCGTACACTGTTCCATCAATCAAACAAACAAATTTTCTAAGTGTGATCAAAGTAGATTCCACATACTTGATCATATTTACTCAAAGTATCATATACATGTTATAAGGAATAACATCCTAAGTGTATCAAAATCCTCTCAGGACTGCAATCATTTGGACAAAATTGTGGTTCAGTATTTTTAGTTTGATGTTTAGTGCCGATATGTAAAGAATGTAAGTATTGTATGTTAGCATTATTTTACCAAAGTGGTTTAGTCTTTGGAAAGGGTCAATTTATGGAAAAGGTACTCACAATGTAACACATATGAACCGTTGTATTGTATATCAATTAATGATATTTAACAAAATTAAAAAATATACAAGTGTTTTCGATTTTTAGTAAATAATTTTCAAAATACAAAAATTTACTATAACTTGATACTTAACAAAACTAAAAGTATAATGATAAGTTACATGTTAAAACTTTGCCATTGTTGATTTTTACTAAAATAATGTTCCTGAAACTATACGTACTTTTAAATTTATGCAGTGATGGAAGTTTTCTATAGAAAGAAAAAAAATATGAGAACTGTAACATGATCTTTGATTTATCAGCATCGCATAAATTTGAATGAAATGTAAGGATTAATAGTGGTAAAGGTATAAGTTTAATTGTATTGGATTAGAATATGCTCGATTATGATATCAATATTTTTAATTTCATTATGATTGTTTGTTGTTGTATATTTATGAGTATGATAAAGATGATCGTATATGATCCGCAATCATGAATCAATGTGTGAATCATGTTCTTTTAATTGTATTGGATTTAAAGATTCTCGACTATGATATCAATGTTTTTATTGTCATATTGTGTTACACACTAAATGGTTGAATGGGTTGATTTTGTTACTAATGTCACACAAACGATATTTATTTGAGCTATCAATACTTTGTTGCGACATGGACATCAACTACACTGACGAAACCACTAACGTCGTCTATAAAGAAGTATTGCATAGACTTTAAACATTTACTCTCGCTTTTTTTTGTATGCATACATTGTTTTTGTTATTCCTTAAGTATAGTTTATCTTTTTACATGTTCGTGTAAGTCATTACATCTTTGTTATGGTCTTTTGAGATAATCAATTGTATAAGTTACTCTTATAATATTCATTAAAATGATTTCATCGAGCTAGCCCGCCCATCGGGCACTTTTAGACACATGACTTACACCTAAAATATGACAACGATAATTATAAGTCATGCCTTCCCTTCAGGGCGATTTCAAATAAACTACCAAATATTTAAAAAAAAAAAAAAAAAAAAAAAAAAAAAAAAAAAAAAAAAAACAAACTATACAATCAATAAAAATAACTACTACCTTATATTAGTATTATTCGTTATTTTTTCAGAGCCTTCGGTGGCTATTTGACTAGAGGTGATTGCTATATGAAACTGAAACCTTCTTTTTTTGATTATTTGATCAAAATACGGATGAAATCCCATTATGTTGATGCTCATTTTGCCTTCGATCACTAATATCTAATAATTTATTTACATAAATCTAAAAGTTTTTATGTACAACCCTTTATTTCAACATGTACAATTTTCAACCATTTTTTACCACCCTTCTTTCGCTATAGTAAAATATGCCAACGATAATTATAAGTCATGCCTGCCCTTCAGGGCAGGCTTATATGCCCGGGAGGGCTTATAAGTCATGCCCGCCCATGTGGCGGGCCATGACAACTAGTATATATATATATATATATATACACCTTGTACTTTCCGACAACGCCTATCGTACACATATTGTATCCGTCACCTATTATTCTATTTCAACACTTTCACAAGAGCCATTACTTACCAACGATTGTTAACGTGAACTATTTCCTTTAAACATACTTTACCACTACACAAGCAACGAAGACACAAGTATCTGAAAACTTATAAACTATTCGAGATTCAATTAATGTTTTCTAAACTCGAGTCGTATACTAAAACCTACCATACTAA
Source organism: Artemisia tridentata subsp. tridentata (assembly GCA_021014915.2). Lineage (NCBI taxonomy): Eukaryota > Viridiplantae > Streptophyta > Magnoliopsida > Asterales > Asteraceae > Artemisia > Artemisia tridentata. The sequence continues at coordinate 337,551,581 of CP139506.1, forward strand.
TTTAGGTCGCGTGTCGGTGCGGTCATACATTACTCTTTGACTTTCACTATCAGACTGCTATTTGCTGATGTGAGTTTATAGCCCCACTTTCTACTTATACTTGCTTTACAAACTTTGGGGTGAGAAAGCATGCAAAACTTTTATAGACCAAAATTATTCTTAAAAACTATTACGTGGAGAGCATAAGCCCTGAATCCCATATATGCCCACTTTCATGAACCGTCAGTTCCTGTGGGAAGCGCGATTGCTATAGATAGATCTATTGGGGGTGACTCCCCCGTTCGGTTGGCCATACATGGGTCAATGCGAAACGTATATCATATCGGAATCGAGTGTATTGGGATAAACACTCGCAATGGGCCCCTCTTATTTTAAACTGTCGTAGCTTCGATCGCATGAACTTAGTGCTAGCGTAATAGTCCCTCATTTTATATGGCATTATATTCGTTGCAATGTGCATATGCTTTACTTATGGTCTAACTATACTGCTTTACTGTAAACCTATGAACTTACCAGCTTTTTGCTGACTTTTAAGCATGTTTTTCTCATCTGTTTAATTATTGATTATCTGTATCAAGGCTTGTCATGGCAAGTGTCATAGACCACCTACTGAAGTGTTTTTACACATAACTATGACTTATTTGTATGGGACAACTTAAACTTATGGGCCTTATTTCCGCACTTGAACTATGATGTAAACTTTATTTAATGGATGAATGCATTTTAACGGAGTATGTATTCCATTTTTAATTGATTTGTCTTGTGATTACCAATTTAGTAGCACCCCATGATCCGAATGCTTCCGCTGTACCGAATTTGCGGGTGTTACACGCTTGATGCATTAGGCAACACTTGCTAATGTTCCATCTTGATCCTCCATGCTACTACGCACTCTAAAGACACAAAAGATAACATTTTTTTTTAACAATTTTCAAATATAAATAGAACTTCAAAAGAATAATACATATGGTTTATGTAACTTAACTGACCTTGAGCCCATTTTCTTAAGGGATTGTGAAGTAAGAGTGTCACACTTTGATCTTTATACTATAGAAGAGAAGAGGAATTTCCTGGAGCTCTTTCTTTCCATTTATTTTTCGAGCTTGGCGAAAAAACCTCCCTATCAATACTTCCTTGTTATCCATTGACAAGAGTCCCCGCCTAAGGCGGAAACGTGAGGCGTGACAGAGAAAATCGTCATAACACATTGGTACAAAATAGAGAATACTAAATGATATCAAACAACGTGTCATGACGTCGCCCAACACATAGAGGAAACTTGTGTCGTTACTAGTCAAAACCACGACAACATAGTTATAAAGTAAAACATAAGAGTTCCCACAACTCGGGATAAATAGAAGTCAACATAATCCCAAATACACTAAATAAACTACATAGTTCCATAGAAGTTTTCTAATGCAATCAGCCAACGAGAATGACCCCCGAGGGTAAATCTTAGGTCTTGCTATGGCCAAATAGGGAGCTCTATCCTCCTTATGCATTATTTATGTTATCACCTGAAAATGAATACTCGAAAATGTCAACATAAAGTTCGTGAGCTCGCAGGTTTAGAGTGTAAATTGCGTTTGTTGTGCATATAAAACTTGTAGGATAATAGTGAGTAAGATATGCAAATACAAGCACTTAAAGAATCACAAGATAGCAACAATTGAACCTCATGACTGCATACACACATAAATGATCCAGATGAACTTCACCCTCCGTTAAACTCACAAAATGTAAGGGTGGGGTTGTCAACCCAAATAGTACTATCAATTCATCATTCGGCTCTAATACGGAGTTAAACAGTTGTGTACGTTCAAATAACAAATTATATCCATGCTATAAGGCACATATTGCAATCAAAACACACATCTTGTCCATATTGAGAAAAACATTGTAAACAACATTAAACATTCAAAACATCATTTGAGTAACATTTTTCCCCAAGGAAAACATGAGTTAAAAAGGGATACGAATCTCACCTCAAGCAAGTAGTGAATATAGGAAGGTATAACCTAGTTCAACGAACAAGGAAATCCTAAAAGAGACCTAGATGAATAATTCGTTTTAGGAAAGATGCGACAAGTACTATATGCATATGAGTTTATATAAAGTTTTATCACTCGTATATGCTTGCAGTAAGATTTTATAAAGTTACATAAGTCAAAACGTTTAGAAAATCAAATAAAACGCGTTTATGATATCAAAACTCTAAAATAAAGGTTGTTGATTTTAAACCCGGCTTTAAATGGGGGTATCTCATTCGTTCCTAGCTCGTTTTTATCCGTTTAACTCTCCAAACGTAGGTAAAAATGTCTACTTTCAAGAAATCAAGGCCTCAGTTTGTGAAAACAAATTTTAAGTGTCGATTTATACTCATTTATTTACTAACCTGCTGTTGCAGTTTCTGTGACAAAATGATCACCCAACTTCACTGGACCGTAACTCATTCATTTTCTATTGAAATTAGTCCGTTCAAAAGCCTAAGTTGAAGGTCTTTCAGTTGTCTTTCCAAAAATAAAAACCATTTGTTTCAGTTCTGTTGGGAATTATATTTTGAGTTGATATTGACAAAACATGAAAGATGAAGGATTTATGAAGACAAAGACGAAGGACTAAATATGTATTATATTAAGAGTCTTTGTAACCCTAATCTATAGTTTATAAAGAGATGGGGCGTGGTTTATTTTGTACAGGAGTCAAGATGTAACTCCAGGAAAAGCGGTATGTGTGTCTAGGCATCAAGTTCCTACAATGGACGCCTAGGTTTTATGTTATTAGTAGTTGTTAGTGATGATGACGAAGAAACTTTGTATCAATAACAATTGATTCTTTAATTGAATATTCCGCCTTTTGTTATTGTAATCCCTAGATAAGGTCTAATCAACCTCGAGCTCTAAACGATCTTCACAATTGGTATCAGAGCCTAGGGGCTCGTGATCGTGGGATTCACAAGGTTTGGTTTGTCAAAGATCGAAGAAAACAAAAAAAAAATCGTAACTGGTTCGTATTTTTGTAACTCACTGCAGAGCTGTTTTTGAACGACGATAACTTTTTCGTTAACCGTTGGATCGAGCTAAAATTTTTACTGAATCTTCTCCATGCATCAAGGAATATTTTCACTAGAGGGATCTTTAATTTGAGCTCTAGATTGAAAGTTATGGTTCGTTGAAAACTGCTGCAGAATCAGTTCAGGTATGGTCGAATTTTTCAAGATTTTTAGGGTTTCAATTTTTTATTGGTATTTAGGGTTTCATTAAGGATGGAGGATTTAAATCTAATTGGTTTTATCATGTTTCGATCCTTAAAAACCCTAGTTCCCACGTGAAAAGTCTAACTTCACAATGGATTGTTTAATTTGTCTTTCCTGCTGTTTAATCTAATGTGACCACGAAGCTGTTTAAGTTCACATGGGGTTGGATGTTGAAACCACTAAACCTAGACGTGATATAAGGTTTGAATCCATGCTCACTTTAGAGTAGAATGCAGTAGCTACATGTATCCCATTGACGTCTAAAAAGGTCTTCTAATGCTGCTGTTGTGTAAAGCGATAATCTTAAGTTTACTACTGACGATGATGAGGTTGGATATTGTTGTGGTTATTAGATTCATAACCTTGCCGCGTTCATATTCTTTTGGTACTGCTTTCCCTGTTCTACAATGCACCATAGGGATGCTGATTCGATGAACATCTTGGTACTGCCCCTGAAGTTTACTTAGTACTGCTCTCAAGCGAGTTTGTATTGCTATGGTTGAGAGTTTGTACTGCTCGAGACATGTTAGTACTGCCAAGCATTTTGTTTGTACTGTTGGTGAGATAGTTAGTACTGCTATAGAAGGACTTTTAGTACTGCTCGTTTCTCACTTTGTTTTCCTAGCTTGCTTCAAGTTTATACTGCTATCAAAGTTTGGCCTGGTCATATGTTGAACGAAGTTGGATGATCACATGCATGCTACGAAGTTGGATGATCACATGCTGGTGTCAAACGTATTTCTATATTATTGCACCACATGGGAAGACGATGCTGATTTGATATTCATGGTTTTCATTGGATGAGGTGAATGGTAAATGCTACATTTTATTCTCTCATGTTTCTTGATCGTGGGTCGGTGCATTGATTATTCTATTAAATGGGACGATGCCTTGATTATTAAAATCTATAACATGGGTCGATGATTCATGAAGACATGAGACGGTGGCTATAAACTTTAAACTGGTGTTATATTATTTTTTTCTTGGCCGGTTTATATTTATTCAATGCATGTTACTTTGGACAGTGGAAGCTATATTCAGTGAAGAAGCATGATTATCTCATTATAATAGGTCAGTGTTAATGCATGCAAATTGTCAAGTTTCACTTATGGCTTTCCTCATCCAATCATGGGTCAGTGGTGATCATTTATTTTATCATGGAACAATGAAGGCCAACATGCATAATATTGGATTTCTTGATCATGGCGCCAATCAGTCATAAAGAGTTGAAGGGTTTTTATTTCTGTGATGATTTGGTTGACATGGTTACTAGTGTAAGGGGAAGTATATAGTTGATTGGAGATTTGGAACAGGTTGGTTCCAATACACACACCAAGGGAGAAAAACACACACACAGGGAAGACACACACCAGAAAAGATTTGATTTTTGGATTTGGTTTCGGTTCTTAAAGGATTAAAAGCTCGTTATTATTTATTCTCATTGGCGAAGAGGATTATTTGTTGCTTATTTGATGATGAAGTGGAATTTTTCGGGTTTATGTTCTTATTATATCTACGAATTGACAAACACTTGAAGGAGTTACGTTATTGTGCTCAGTGTTTATTGTCAAGAGATTGCGGTCTCCCTATACATCGGTTTGGGTATATGTTCGAAGTTATATTTAAGACATGAGTTTGGGTTATTCGACTTCAGCATCGAATTAGTAATGGTTGGTTTTCTTCATCATTACATACAACCTACAGAATGGGAGATTCAAATGGTTAACATATGGGTTTCAGGGGAAGTTTAAGTGTTCAAATGATTAACCATTTATATGCTACATCGAGGTGAAGGTTTTTATGATTGCTCGTTGGTATTTTTACTGAAGATTTGAGATTTTTCTGTCTTGAGTTCATTTATAAAAGAAAGCGTTTTGGTGTTCATTCATGGAGGGTGATTCAAGACATTGGAAGACTAAATTGGATGTATGGTACTAGTTTGTGGTTATGAAGATCAAAGTTGCTTACTTTTGTCCCCTAATTGATGATGACAAAAAGGGGAAGAAGATTTACATTGAAGATTGCAGCTTGTAGAGCCTTGGTGATATAGCATGGATTAAGGGGAAGACGAAATCTTTCATACTAGGTTTTGTCATTATCAACTAGAGGAAGATTGTTGAGAATTATATTTTGAGTTCATATTGACAAAACATGAAAGATGAAGGATTTATGAAGACAAAGACGAAGGACTAAATATGTATTATATTAAGAGTCTTTGTAACCCTAATCTCTAGTTTATAAAGAGATGGGGCGTGGTTTATTTTGTACAGGAGTCAAGATGTAACTCCAGGAAAAGGGGTGTGTGTGTGTCTAGGCGTCAAGTTCCTACAATGGACGCCTAGGTTTTATGTTATTAGTAGTTGTTAGAGATGATGACGAAGAAATATTGTATCAATAACAATTGATTATTTAATTGAATATTCCGCCTTTTGTTATTGTAATCCCTAGATGAGGTCTAACCAACCTCGAGCTATAAACGATCTTCACAAGTTCTAAGTCTAATATTTCAGAAATCCACTAAACGGGTGCCAAGGCTGTCAATTTTCAAAAAGTTTTACCCAACTTGTTTTAGTCATAACTCCAACAATACTTAACCTCTAGAGTTGATTCAAGTTGCTGAGTTTAAGTTAAAGTCTTAGCTACAAAAAGTTCAAAAGGCTCTACTTCCAAACTACTCTTATGGTGCTGGAAAAATACGTACAAAGTTTCGAACTCAGATTTATACATTTTCAGACACCCGATTTGGTAAAAATGATGAAAATAGTAAACAAAAATCCAAAAATTATAACTTTCAAAAGGTAACAACCTAAGACATGTATCTAACTATGGTAGGAAGGATCTTGGCCGAAAGTCATTCTAAAGTGGTTTTCAATGGTGAAGAAGTCGACTGTGATTTTGGATAGAAATTAGGGTTTAGTAACTTAACTTTTAAACACTTTCAACACAACAAAACTTATAATGGTGATATACAAAGTATGAAATGCTAAACAAGAATGAAATGAAGTGTGAAATGAGTTATGAAATCTTAAAAAGATTTGTGGATGAATGGAGCACAAGAACACAAGAAAACCTTATGAAAACCCTAACTTATTAAACCAAAAACCATAATCTTTCTTCCAAGCTTTAAACCAAAGTTTCACCAAAGTTGTAAACTTTTGTTCTTGTGGTTATTTCTATCATGAGATAGGAGGGACAAAGAGAGGGCGAGTTTGTGTTTTGTGAGTGTGAAATGAAGTGTTAGGTATGGTTCAATTTATAGGAGTAGAATGGGTAAAGTTCACATCTCATTTCTTGAACCAGTGTAACATATGTGCTGAATTTGGGAAGTTGGTAGGTATGGATTTGAATTGGTGGTGTTGGTGCCGTGTGTATGGGTGTTCCAAGGGGAGGGAAAAGTGTTTTGGCTAGTTGTAAATATCACATGATCACCTATGCTTTCAACATTAACACAAATGAGGAAACAATGGGTTTTTCAAAGCAAAAGAAGTATGTTGGTGTTTCCTTATGTATGTGGCCGGTTAGGTAGGTACACAAAGGGGGGAGAATTTGAATTTTTGAGTATATGTATATAAGTGTAAGTGTAAGTATGGGGAAATAGGAAAGGTGGTGACTCAATGCATGTATGCATGAACTAAGTGCAAGACTTTGGTGTTTTAAGTAAAACTTGTAAAATTAAATGAATAAACTTATAAAACATGCTTGTAAAAGTCATATAATGCATATTTGACGTAGACTAAACTTAGTTTATTGCCGGTATACATTTAAAGTAGTGTTTCATTGTACGCGATTTAACCTAACAGTTATATGTTAAAGCAAGTATTCAAGCGTTCAAAGTAAAACGTTCAAGTTTATGGTTAAGTATTGACCTGAAAAATGTGAGTTGCTACACGGAGGTTCTATATCAGGTATACCACTCCTATTTCTTTCTTGCAATGACATATAATAAATTTGATAAGTTTTCAACTATCTTATTTATTGAAAATATCAATTACAATAAGATGGCCGGCAAACGGGCAACAAGTTGCACCGCAACCCCCTTTTGGATAGCAAACCCAATCCTACTAAAGATGAAATTTTGTGTCTTAGGGGTCGAAAACCCGTTGGACCCTAGTCAAAAACTCCCCTGCCTCCGGAGCTAGGAAACCAAATGTATTAAAAGCAAAAGGGAAAAACACTTGTTGATTTTCTAAACAAGCCTTCTTGTGTTTAGCAACTTTGCTCGATTCCGCTTTCAACGCCGCTTGTCCCGCAACAAACCCATTGTCCCTGAGCCCAACAAGAGGGGACACCCCAGTAAGATTGTGACAAATGGTAATTTTCACGTTGTTAATTAATATTATATGAGTATTAATTATTTTTAAGCTAAGCATTTCTATGCGCATTTGCATGTTTCTGAGTATTTTTGAGCATTTTCGGGAGCTGTCCCAGCATACTGTAGCTTACAGTCACTGCAGAAAAGTTTATTTTTGTCAGTAAAGTTAAATTATCACATTTCTGATTCGCTGACAAGTATTTTGACAACAACCGCATCGCGTACGACAGCACTGTACACATGTATTAGTCAAATAAATATGTTTTCGAGTCAGTAATGACATTTTATTATATTTCTGACGAAAACGTGGTTAAAAACTTTATTTTACGTTATCGGGTCCAAAAACGTCAAACCGGGACTTTACGGTAACTTTTTAACTCAAACCGACACACTATACACCAAAGCGGGATCAAAACTATTTTTCCCCCTCCTAAATAAACCCATATCCGGCCCCTAGGCCATACCAAAGCCCACATGGGACAAAATTTAAGGCTATCTTAAATGTAATCTTAAGTTACTACAAATGGTTACACCTTTTTAGATTTCTAACATTCTTATCTTTAATGCTTCCCAAAATAAACATGATCATCCACCTTTTCTAGCCTCATTTGTACGCCTAACTCACACATACATTATCATATTACAAAAAATTTCTCTACAAAAGATCAAGAACATAAGTGTTTGCTAAAGGTTTTGGGTACTTTGGAGCTTGATTTGGGCAAAACTAGCAAAGTTTTGGGTGTTCCTTGTTCTTCCATCACACGTACCACCTTAACAACATTGTGAGGATTCTTAAAACTTTTCTAAATTTGTTAATCTCTTGTTTATTTGGTGTATAATGATGTTTGAAAGTGTTAAATGTGTATGTTTTGATAATATGATTAAAGCTAGGGTTTGACCATGTATATGTTGTGCTCGACTTTTTGTGAAGTATATGAGTTAGTTTGTAGATTTCTTGCTTGTGTAGTAAATCTTGTTGCATACGGTGCTAGTTTGAGGATACAAACACTAGTTATGGTTTTTACACTAATTTATGCACTATAATGATTTTTGGAGCACATATAGTGTTCGGCTATGATATAAAATATGAGATTATTGGGGTTTTGAAAAGCATAAAATTTTGGCTCAAATGGTGAAAAGGTGGAAAAATATAGTGAAGTGCTTATTTAGTTTGGCTTATTTAATAAGTTATAAGTTACTTAAAATAATTAGTTAAAAGGTGAAAATAAGTTGAGGTGCATAAAATAGTTTGAACGAACAGTAGTATGGTCAAGGTTGACTTTTTGACTAAAGAACTTATTTATAAGAGCTTATTGATAAGTAAAAAGTGTATTTGGTAACTAATAATCACTAATAAGTAACAAATAAATACAAATTGGACTAAATGGCTTTTTGGGCCAAAAAGCCCACGATTTTACTGTTGGGCCGAAGCCCATGGACATTTTTGATGTTTTGACTTTTTGACCAAACGGACGTATTGAACGTGTAAAATGATTTTTAGTAACGTGTCGATATATACATTTTAACTAAAAATGTGTTTTGGGTCAAAAATGGTTAATGGGCTTATTTAAGAAGTTTTGGCCCAATTCACAAATAAAAATGATAAATTTGATTTTTGGAATAATTTCCGACTCACCGAAGTTAAAAATGTTTAACGAAACAATGAATATAACGATAACTATTTTTGGACTTGTTTTGAGACGCTTAGTCTCCGAAAGGGTAAAAATTGACATTTTTACTAAATTGATATTGAGATTGACTTTTTGACAAAAATATTGACTTTGCGTCAAGACCAAATGTTACTACTTAAAAGTTAAGATAACGAACAATATAACTAACGAATATATATTCACGACACTTGACATATATCACTAAAAGTATTTTGCACTTATAACTAATTAGCGAAGTAATTGAGTAAAGTTTGCAACACGTGAGATAAATGGAAACGTTGTATAAACGAATGGGTCATGCCCAAATTTTCTAAAAATCCAACACTTAGAGTATTTTGAGAAAATCCACAACTTAAGAATACTTTATGGAATTACTTAACAAAACTTGTTTTCTTATAATGAAAATAATAAACGATGTTTCTAAACATAATGATTTTCACTAACTATATTTTATTAACAAATCTTCAAAATGTATTTAATTAATCTTCATAATTAAATATATGAGAAATAAATTTATAAAGTATATATGTATATATATATAATATATATATATATATATATATATATGTAATACGATTTATATATATATATATATATATATTAATATAGATTATATATATATAACAGTTGCACATTAAGTTGCGAATACTAGCACGGATGTTCCGTTACGTATTCCCACCATGCACTTTCACCATGAGCTACCCCAAAGAGTTATAAAAATAAATCATTTCGAAATATACTTTACCACACAGCAAGCAAGAAATACACGAGCACATGTCAAACGTAAAACTTTTCAAATAAAATAAAGACACTTGAGACACGAACGTTTTGCTAGGACTTACCGTACTAATTTAGGGTGCTGATCGGCGCGGTTGCATTATTTTGATTGATTGCTGAATTGCTGTATTTGAAAGGTGAGTTTATAGCCCCACATTTTATATGATTTTTGATTTATAAGCTTGGGGTGAGAAACATGCAAAATTGTTTTCATGGACCAGAAATGAAATTGCTTTTAAGATCACACTAGTATGCGGAAACCTAAGTTTGCTGAATCCCATTTTGTGCCCACTATCATCTGCCGTTAATTCCTGTTGGGAAGCCGTTTGTTATAAATAGATCTATTGGGAGTGACGTCCCCGTTCGATTGGCTCGGCATAGCCAAGGCAAACGTATACTAAGTCGGGTTTTTGGCCGAGTGTCTGGGGATTAACACTCGCGGGCAACCTTTATTATTTTGCTAACGCTAGTCGTGCTGCATTGTCTTAGTTTTGGTAGGATGAGGCTTAGTGTTTGCATAACGGATAGTGTGTATCTGCTGAATTGTTTTTATGATATTGCTATTGGTCTATTTGTGCTATTTACTTAAACCTATGAACTCACCAGCGTTAGCTGACTTTTAGCATGTTTTTCTCAGGAAACAGAGGTGCGTTTAGCCGGGAGCAGTACATGGCGTCGGTCACAATAAATGATCGAAATGTTTTTAATGCGTTTACTCAGACAACTGGACCTTTTGTTTAAATGGGCTTCATTTTCATCTGAAATGGTTTTTATGTATCGCTACATGACTTGACTTATGTAATATATTTTAAAACGGATTTTTAATCCGTTCACTATATCTTGCGTGATGATTATCCATCCCGTAACGCCCCAAACTGTATGCTTCCGCGAATATTGTGATTTTGGGGGTGTTACAGATTGGTATTCAGAGCCTAGGTTATAGAGAACGTGGTTTATAAAAACCCTTAAACTATAACCGATTTTGAAAAACTTTCCATCATGACCGCCGGATGCCTGCCAGTTTAGCTTGCTATGATTTGAGCATTAGTTGCTTATTTGATTTGAGCATTGTTTGCTTTATTTGATTAAGTGTTTTTGGCATGCTATTTGAGTATAATATACTAAGCATATATGATATAAGTAATTTCTATATACTTATACGTGTCGCACTATATTTGTCACAGACCATGTCTCTCCCATTCGGCACACACTCTGAGGTAGATGCTACTGGATTCACTTCTCAGACACAGCAGCCAGTTCCGTTCATGGATGACCCACTGATGGAGGTTATTCGTGCTGCTGCTCAGCCATCTATTCCAGTTCAGCCTGCACACATCACTTCAGTATCCACCTCGCCGTATTTACACAGATCTACCACAGCACACCGTTCATCACCAGCTCAGTTGTACACCATTACTCAGCATGATCCTGATGCCCCACTTGTCCGCCGACGCACTGCTCGCATGTCGGTATATTCTGGACCTTACCAGGACTCTCAGATTTCCCAGTTTTACCACCCAGGAAGAGGGTTATATCGGATTTTGAGGATACTCCTGCTGATTCACCACCTCAATCACCTATGCTATCTCCAGATGATTCCCCACCTAGTCAGAGACGTAGGAGATCAGTGGAGACTTATTCTGATGAGGACGAGGATCCAGTGGAGGATCCAGAGCAGGTTCAGGATGAGCCTACTCCTGCTGTGACTGCACCTGCTGAGCACACTTCTATGGGTTTAGAGGATGATAGGGATAGGGATACTCCTATGGACATAGATCAGGTTATGATGCCGAGGGATGGCAAGGGCATTATGGAGGATGTTCAGGGATTTTTTTGAGGTTGGACAGAGCTCGAGAGGTGCACAGATTCAGGGTTTGGATGATAGTCAGTGGTTGGACATTGCTTGTGATGTTAGCAGGTGTACGTGCAGCTAGCCCAGAGTACACACCGTCATCTCCTTCTTTTATACCACCATCTCCGATGCCTACTCCACTCCCTTCACCAGTAGGTTCCCCACTTACAGAGCCTGAGCTTACCGAGATGGATCGGATCTGGATTCAGTTGACGAACCAGGCGAGTTTACTTGATGTTCATTCTGATCGGCTTGGGAGATTGGAGCAGTCTGAGCGTATTCAGACTGTGGAGAGGCGGATTGGGACTATTGATCAGGCAGCTTGTGTTTTGTTTGAAGAGTTGTATTCTGACCGTAGAGTGATGATTGGATTGAGGGCTAGATTGGATGCTTCAGAGAGATTACATGGTAGGGAGCTTAGAGGTTTGGACTTTAGGGCCATTGGTTTAGGTAGAGGCCAGCAGAGGATTCAGGGTATGTTGCGACGAGCTAGAGGAGTCGATGTACCCAGTGGCAGAGGATTGTGACCGCTGAGATTATCATTGGTTCAGTGATGAGGGAGAACCAAGAGCTTAGAGACCGGGTAGCCCAGCTAGAGACCACTATTGGAGGATTGACCCGAGCATTTGAGGAGCTACGCATTGCTAAGATCGACCACTAGATGTAGTAGTAGTGATGATGTAATCTTAGTGTAGTAGTAGTGATGATGTATTCCTAGATTCGTAGTAGCGATGATGTATTTCTAGATTAGTAGTAGTGATGATGTATTCCTAGATTCGTAGTAGTGATGATGTATTCCTAGGACTAATAGTATCTCCGTAGTATCTTAGAACTATCTATTGACGAGCTTGTAATTTTGTAAACCTTCATCTTTCGATATATATAACAAGCTTAGTCTTCCTATCCGATTTATATTTTTCTTTCCTTCTTTCGTTGTTCCTCTGTGGTTGACTTTATTCTTGTATTTTGTTTTCGCTATTCAAGTATCCGTATAACTTATTTTCCCATAACCAAAGATCTCATTTATCGCCATCTTTTGTGATGCAGATAAATGGAACCAAAACGAAAGTCAACCGGAGTCACACGAGGACAACCCGCTAACACACCCATTCAGACAAGCTCAGTGAGGGGAAGGACTGCTGAACCTGCTGCCCCGACCAGAGTCACACGAGGACGACCTGCTAACACACCGGTTCAGACAGCAGAGGAAGAGGCACCAACTAGGGCCGCAACTGCTACCCCAGCAATGAATCAAGCAACACTGGATCAACTTGTTGCTGACCGTGTGGCAGTCGCTCTCGCAGCTGTGACCAATTCGACCACCAACACCGGAACATCTAGGCCAGTAACCAACAGCCGAGGTTGTACTTACGCTGAGTTCCGAAAAATCATGGTTGGAGGATTTGGAGGAACAGAGGGAGCCGTTGGTTTGACCAGATGGATTGAGAAGCTTGAGACCGTATTTCATGTCAGTGGATGTCATGAGAATGACAGGGTTAAGTTTGCGTCATTCACTTTCATGGATTCCGCTTTGACCTGGTGGAACAACTACATGAAGTCTGCTAATATGGAGGTTGCTTATGCCATGCTTTGGGAAGATTTTAAGGAACTAGTGATTAGGAAGTATTGCCCACGAAATGAGATTAAGAAGTTAGAAATTGAGTTTTGGAATTTGAAGGTGCAAAACAACAACATCGCTGCTTACAACCAGAGATTTCAGGAGTTGGCTTTGCTATGTCCAGAAATGGTTCGGACGGAAGCCAGATTGATTGACAGGTATATCGGTGGTTTGCCGAAATCCATAAGAGGTGATGAGATTACCTCGAGAGCTGTAGATCTTCATGAGACCATGGAGACGGCAAACAAGTTAATGGACCAGGAATTGGAGGATATTCCAGAGAAGAGTACTGACCACAAAAGGAAGTGGGAAGAGTACTCCAAGGGTAACAACAACAGCTCTCAAAACAAAAACAGAATGGAGGCAAGGTTTATGCAATTGGTTCAGGAGACAAGAAGGGTTATGATAAGAATACGCCTTTTTGTAACCGCTGTAAGTTACATCACAGGGGACAGTGCACTGTGAAGTGTAAAATTGCCAGAGGATAGGGCACATAGCAAAGAACTACAGATCAAGACCACTAGCCACAGCACAAGCAGCACCAGCCTACAATCGTAAGGCAGATGTCACCTGCTTTGGGTGTGGTGAAAAAGGTCATTATCGGAATGAGTGCAATAAGCCCCGAAACCAAGGAAACGGTGGTAGACCAGGGAACCAAGTGGCAATGATTAACAATGGGAATCAGGGAAATGAAGGAAGAGCTCGTGGAAGAGTTTATGCCGTAGGCCGAAGAGAAGCACAGGACGACCCGAACGTGGTGACGGGTACGTTTCTCTTAAATAATCGTTATGCTTCAGTACTTTTCGATACGGGAGAAGATAGAAGTTTTGTATCAACCAATTTTAGTCCTTTACTTGACATAGCCCCGACCACCTTAGATAATGCCTTCGACGTAGAATTAGCAAACAGAAACCTAGAAAGAGTAGGTACCATCATCAGGGGTTGCACTCTAAACTTGTTGAATCGTCCTTTCAACATTGATCTGATGCCAGTGGAATTAGGTAGTTTTGACGTCATCATAGGGATGGATTGGTTATCGAAATATCATGCCGTCATCGTTTGTGATGAGAAAATCGTTAGAGTTCCCTATGGGAACGAAGTTCTGATTGTTGAAGGTGACCGTTCTAATCGTGCGCGTTCGTCAAGATTGGCAATCATCTCGTGTACGAAGGTGCAGAAGTACATCGAGAAGGGATGTTATCTCTTTTTAGCTCACGTCACGGAAAAGAAAGGAAAGGAACTTGGAGAGAAAAGGTTGGAAGATGTGCCAATCGTAAGGGATTTTCCAGAGGTCTTTCCAGAAGACTTACCGGGACTTCCACCGGCTAGACAAATCGAATTCCACATCGAATTAGTGCCAGGAGCCGCGCCTATAGCGCGAGCACCCTATCGTTTAGCACCTACAGAATTACAAGAATTGTCAGATCAATTAGCTGAATTATCTGGAAAAGGTTTCATTAGACCGAGTTCATCGCCTTAGGGAGCTCCTGTTTTGTTTGTTAAGAAGAAGGATGGATCCTTCAGGATGTGTATAGAGTATCGGGAACTGAATAAGCTAACCATTAAGAATAGATACCCACTCCCGAGGATAGACGATTTGTCTGATCAGTTGCAGGGATCATCGGTTTATTCTAAGATAGACTTGAGATCGGGTTATCACCAACTTCGAGTCCGGGAAGAGGATATCCCGAAGACCGCATTCCGAACCCGATATGGCCATTATGAATTTCAAGTTATGCCATTCGGCTTGACAAATGCACCAGCAGTATTCATGGATCTCATGAATCGTGTGTGTAAGCCGTATTTGGACAAATTTGTGATAGTGTTCATTGACGATATCTTGATATATTCCAAGAATGAGTAAGAGCATGAGGAACATCTCAAGCTAATTCTGGAATTATTGAAAAAGGAAGAGTTATATGCTAAGTTTTCAAAGTGTGAATTTTGGATATCGACCGTGCAATTTCTTGGTCATGTGATCGATAAGCAAGGAATTCACGTAGATCCTGCTAAGATTGAGGCCATTAAGGATTGGGCAACGCCCACAATGCTGACGGAAATCCGACAATTTTTAGGACTTGCCGGTTATTACAGAAGATTTATAGAGGGATTCTCTAAGATAGCTAAACCATTGACGAAATTGACTCAAAAGAATGTGAAATACGACTGGGGAAATGATGAGGAAGAAGAAGCTTTTCAACTCCTTAAGGAAAAATTTTGTAGTGCGCCTATTTTAGCTTTACCCGAGGGTAGCGAAGATTTCGTTGTGTATTGTGACGCATCACACAAAGGTTTGGGAGCCGTGTTGATGCAAAGAGAAAAGGTAATAGCATACGCTTCTCGACAGCTGAAAACCCATGAGAAAAACTACACAACCCATGACCTAGAATTAGGATCAGTCATATTTGCACTGAGAATTTGGAGACACTACCTTTATGGAACTAAGTGCGTAGTGTATACTGATCACAAGAGTCTACAACATATATTGAACCAGAAGGAGTTGAACATGAGACAGCGCCGATGGTTGGAGTTGCTTAGCGACTATGATTGTGAAATCCGTTATCACCCAGGCAAGGCAAATATTGTTGCCGACGCCCTTAGCAGAAAAGAACGGATCAAACCTCTTAGGGTTAGATCATTAGGGATGACGATTAATTCGCCGCTTCCAACAAAAATTCTTGAGGCTCAGGATGAGGCACTCAAAGATGAAAACCGACCTAGTGAAAAGATTCACAGAATGCCAGAACTTGAGAATGGATTAGTAAGAAGATCCGATGGGATTTTGCGTTATGGAGACAGGTATTGGATTCCATTGTATGGAGGAATTCGTGATTTTATTATGCACGAATCCCATAAGTCCAAGTACTCCATTCACCCAGGATCTGACAAGATGTATTTATACCTGAAAAAGTTGTATTGGTGGCCAAACATGAAGGCCGATATAGCTGAATATGTCAGCAAGTGCTTAACGTGCTCGAAGGTTAAGGCAGAACACCAAAGACCGTCCGGTCTGCTTGTTCAACCTGAGATTCCGGAATGGAAATGGGAGCGCATTACTATGGATTTTATAACGAAATTGCCTAGGACATCGAGTGGTTATGACACGATTTGGGTAATCGTTGACCGTCTCACAAAATCAGCGCATTTTCTTCCTATAGCGGAGAAAATTGAGATGGATAAACTCGCGCGTTTATATGTTAAGGAAATTGTTGCAAGGCATGGTGTGCCTGTTTCTATTATCTCTGATCGAGACAGTCGATTCACGTCAAATTTTTGGAAGTCACTTCAGGATGCATTGGGAACCAAACTCGATATGAGTACGGCATATCATCCCCAAACGGATGGTCAGAGTGAAAGAACCATTCAGACATTAGAGGACATGTTAAGAGCCTGTGTAATTGATTTCGGAAACGGCTGGGACAGGCATTTGCCTTTAGTCGAATTTTCCTATAACAACAGCTATCACACCAGCATTAAAGCTGCACCGTATGAAGCACTTTATGGACGTAAGTGCAGATCGCCGATTTGTTGGGCGGAAGTTGGAGAGAGCCAACTTACCGAACCAGAGCTAGTTCATGAGACTACTGAAAAGATTGTACAGATCAGGAACCGAATGCAGGCGGCTCGCGACCGTCAAAAGAGTTACGCCGATAAAAGGCGAAACCCCTTGAGTTTCAAGTGGGAGATAAAGTGATGTTGAAGGTCTCGCCATGGAAAGGCGTGATCAGATTTGGCAAGCGTGGTAAATTAAACCCTCGCTATATAGGACCTTTTGAGATCCTTGATAAGATCGGGCCGGTAGCCTACCGACTCGAACTGCCGTCTGAGCTCAGTGCTGTGCATGACGTTTTTCACGTCAGTAATTTGAAGAAGTGTTTATCCGATGAAAGCGCAGTTATTCCTTTGGATGAAATCCAGCTTGATGAGAGGTTAAATTTCATTGAAGAACCGATTGAAATCATGGACCGGGAAGTGAAACGACTAAAGCAGTGTCGTATCCCAATTGTGAAGGCCCGATGGAACTCTCGCAGAGGCCCCGAATACACCTGGGAGCGAGAGGACGAGATCAAGCGAAAATACCCTCATCTTTTTCCGAAAACCAAGAGTGGCATCAATTGAAATCCGGGACGGATTTCCCGATTAGATGGGGAGACTGTGACAAATGGTAATTTTCACGTTGTTAATTAATATTATATGAGTATCAATTATTTTTAAGCTAAGCATTTCTATGCGCATTTGCATGTTTCTGAGTATTTTTGAGCGTTTTCGGGAGCTGTCCCAGCATACTGTAGCTTACAGTCACTGCAGAAAAGTTTATTTTTGTCAGTAAAGTTAAATTATCACATTTCTGATAGTTACTGACAAGTATTATAATTTACTGAGAGCTTTCTCGCATTTTTCTGAAAAACAACCGCACGCGCGTACCGACAGCACAGTACACATGGTATTAGTCAAATAAATATGTTTTCGAGTCAGTAATGACATTTTATTATATTTCTGACGAAAACGTGGTTAAAAACTTTATTTTACGTTATCGGGTCCAAAAACGTCAAACCGGGACTTTACGGTAACTTTTTAACTTAAACCGACACACTATACACCAAAGCGGGATCAAAACTATTTTTCCCCCTCCTAAATAAACCCATATCCGGCCCCTAGGCCATACCAAAGCCCACATGAGACAAAATTTAAGGCTATCTTAAATGTAATCTTAAGTTACTACAAATGGTTACACCTTTTTAGATTTCTAACATTCTTATCATTAATGCTTCCCAAAATAAACATGATCATCCACCTTTTTTAGCCTCATTTGTACGCCTAACTCACACACACATTATCATATTCCAAAAATTTTCTCTACAAAAGATCAAGAACATAAGTGTTTGTTAAAGGTTTTGGGTACTTTGGAGCTTGATTTGGGCAAAACTAGCAAAGTTTTGGGTGTTCCTTGTTCTTCCATCACACGTACCACCTTAACAACATTGTGAGGATTCTTAAAACTTTTCTAAATTTTTTAATCTCTTGTTTATTTGGTGTATAATGATGTTTGAAAGTGTTAAATGTGTATGTTTTGATAATATGATTAAAGCTAGGGTTTGACCATGTATATGTTGTGCTTGAATTTTTTTGAAGTATATGAGTTAGTTTGTAGATTTCTTACTTGTGTGGTAAATCTTGTTGCATATGGTGCTAGTTTGAGGATACAAACACTAGTTATGGTTTTTACACTAATTTATGCACTATAATGATTTTTGGAGCACATATAGTGTTCGGCTATGATATAAAATATGAGATTATTGGGGTTTTGAAAAGCATAAAATTTTGGCTCAAATGGTGAAAAGGTGGAAAAATATAGTGAAGTGCTTATTTAGTTTGGCTTATTTAATAAGTTATAAGTTACTAAAATAATTAGTTAAAAGGTGAAAATAAGTTGAGGTGCATAAAATAGTTCGAATGAACAGTAGTATGGTCAAGGTTGACTTTTTGACTAAAGAACTTATTTATAAGAGCTTATTGATAAGTAAAAAGTGTATTTGGTAACTAATAATCACTAATAAGTAACAAATAAATACAAATTGGACTAAATGGCTTTTTGGGCCAAAAAGCCCACGATTTTACTGTTGGGCCGAAGCCCATGGACATTTTTGATGTTTGAATTTTTGACCAAACGGACGTATTGAACGTGTAAAATGATTTTTAGTAACGTGTCGATATATACGTTATAACTAAAAATGTGTTTTGGGTCAAAAATGGTAAATGGGCTTATTTAAGAAGTTTCGGCCCAATTTACAAATAAAAATGATAAATTTGATTTTTGGAATATTTTTCGACTCGCCGAAGTTAAAAATGTTTAACGAAACAATGAATATAACGATAACTATTTTGGGACTTGTTTTGAGACGCTTAGTCTCCGAAAGGGTAAAAATTGACATTTTTACTAAATTGATATTGAGATTGACTTTATTGACTTTTTGACAAAAATATTGACTTTGCGTCAAGACCAAATGTTACTACTTAAAAGTTAAGATAACGAACAATATAACTAACGAATATATATTCACGACACTTGACATATGTCACTAAAAGTATTTTGCACTTATAACTAATTAGCGAAGTAATTGAGTAAAGTTTGCAACACGTGAGATAAATGAAAACGTTGTATAAACGAATGGGTCATGCCCAAATTATATAAAAGTCCAACACTTAGAGTATTTTGAGAAAATCCACAACTTAAGAATACTTTATGGAATTACTTAACAAAACTTGTTTTCTTATAATGAAAATAATAAACGATGTTTCTAAACATAATGATTTTCACTAACTATATTTTATTAACAAATCTTCAAAATGTATTTAATTAATCTTCATAATTAAATATATGAGAAATAAATTTATAAAGTATATATGTATATATATATATAAAGTATGAGTTAATTAATAATAGACGATAGTTCTATATATTCCACATGCACTTTACATGACTACTAAATATTATAAAAAATAAATCTATATCTATATATTATAAACAGTTTACCATACAGCAAGCAAGAACATATTCACCGAGCACATTCAAGAGTTAAAAACGTTCTTTTCAAATAAAAATACAAGACACTTAGACACTGAACGTTTTGCTAAGACTTACCGTACTAATTTAGGGTGCTGATCGGCGCGGTTGCATTATTTTGATTGATTGCTGAATTGCTGTATTTGAAAGGTGAGTTTATAGCCCCACATTTTATACGATTTTTGATTTATAAGCTTGGGGTGAGAAACATGCAAAATTGTTTTCATGGACCAGAAATGAAATTGCTTTTAAGATCACACTAGTATGCGGAAACCTAAATTTGCTGAATCCCATTTTGTGCCCACTATCATCTGCCGTTAATTCCTGTTGGGAAGCCGTTTGTTATAAATAAATCTATTGGGAGTGACATCCCCGTTCGGTTGGCTCGGCATAGCCAAGGCAAACGTATACCAAGTCGGGTTTTTGGCCGAGTGTCTGGGGATTAACACTCGCGGGCAACCTTTATTATTTTGCTAACGCTAGTCGTGCTGCATTGTCTTAGTTTTGGTAGGATGAGGCTTAGTGTTTGCATAACGGATAGTGTGTATCTGCTGAATTGTTTTTATGATATTGCTATTGGTCCATATATGCTATTTACTTAAACCTATGAACTCACCAGCGTTAGCTGACTTTTAGCATGTTTTTCTCAGGAAACTGAGGTGCGTTTAGCCGGGAGCAGTGCATGGCGTCGGTCACAATAAATGTTGGAAATGTTTTTAATGCGTTTACTCTGACAACTGGACCTTTTGTTTAAATGGGCTTCATTTTCATCTGAAATGGTTTTTATGTATCGCTACATGACTTGACTTATGTAATATATTTTAAAACGGATTTTTAATCCGTTCACTATATCTTGTGTGATGATTATCCATCCCGTAACGCCCCAAACTGTATGCTTCCGCGAATATTGTTATTTTGGGGGTGTTACAAAGATCCATACAAGCATGTTCCCCCACGGCCCACCCAAACACAAGTATATCAGCCAGCCGTAAAGTAGACCTCCCTTCAAGCGGATCTGTTAGAAAGTTCACGGGGGCCTCCTTTTTAGAAGAAATTCCTGCTTATTTAAGAACATCATATAGAACATCCCTAACCAAATCATGCCTATATTTGAAAGCAGGTAACTCCTTACAATGGACCGCATGATCGCCAAAAGAATTCAAACAAACCTTGCGGCAGACTGGGCAAGGCTCATCAACCGGAAATAGAGGGATCATTAGCCGGTACTTAAGGATAGTCCAGTACTCAAGAGCCGACATATGTTGGCCTAGTCCTTCAATGGGGATAGCCGTCAAGAAATTCTGAGCCTGGGGAGCTCGGAGACATATTGAAATTGTTAATTATTTAAATTAGATAATAAATCACTCATGTAGTGCAATTTTTAATTGTGTTTATATTTCAACAATAAATTATTACGAGACCTTCTACCCATAAAAAAAAACAATAAATTATTACGACATTAAGTGTGTAGTACCACAAAAAGGAAGTGTTGTCACTGATGTTTACGGAATGACATCAACGGACCCATGAACTTTGCATATTTAATTTCAAATCCCTTTTAATCATTTGTCCAAAATATGACCAAAATTTATGATGTCTATGTCTAATGTCATAACTAATAAACTATAAGCTAATACTCCTAGTTGTATATAATATAAGAGACCTACTACTAGTCTACAACCAAGCCATACAATGTAGGTAATTTTGTTTGAAACCGGATGGTTTACAGTCACATAGCTCTAGTCACAATGATTCGAAAAAAAAGTCCAGCCTTTACTTGGGTATTAACATTGTCAGTATTGTTATCATGAACTTAGTATATCTAATAAGATCACTACTTACATTTTCATCGGTTCTCTCTGCTTCCAGTAGTGGGTCATCGACACATTCTATAAGCTAGAAATCATAATCAAAGAAAATAATAAGTGATGCAGATATTACAGGCAAGTTACCTTAAGTAGCTTTTGTTTTGTATATTTAATTGAAACACCAATGGTTGTTATCGGGTATCAATGTCAACCATTGTATTACCAAGCATACCTACAAAAAGACCATCAAAATCAATCAAGATTTAATCTTTTTAAAGAATCGATCTTTAACCAAAAGTAACAATAACATCAAAAAAATATTTAAAAAATAAAATAAAATACATGCCTTTAAACCCTATAACTAACAACCTTCAAAATTGATCAAGATTCATATAAACATTATTTGTTATTATAAAACAAATCACCATAATGCATATTAAGGTTTTACAAAATAAATAATCCTACAATACCATCATCTACAATTAAGGGTGCGTTTGGTATACGTTAATGAGAATCAAACTATGACTTTCATAGTGATTTCAATTGTTTGGTGACACATCTAGCAATCAAACAATGATAGGATACCCATAGACACATATCAATGGGGTGAGGTGACTTTTTATACTTATTCAAGAAATGGACCTCACTTCTTTTTATCTCTACCACATTTATTTTTCTTTACATGAGCATTTAAATGGACATTATTAAATGTGATACCCATATCTAAATTTTTATACCAAACAACAATAACGAAATTAATATTCACAATCCCATACACCCCTCTAATCAAAATCATACCTTTAGTGATTCCTGATAGCGTACCAAACGCACCCACTCCAAACATTAAATGTAATAAAAAAATTAACACGTAGCTTACCTCTGATTTAATAGCCTTGAAATCGGAAATTATGATCAACAAAATTGGGGTTGATTTCATCTTTACAAAAAAAAAAACAAAAAAAAAAAAAAAAAAAAAAAAAAAAAAAAAACTAGATCATTCCATTAATCAATTAGCTAACAATTAATATAAATTAAATTCATTCATTGAAGAACATACCTTTGATTAATCAAACCGAGATGTTGCTTTAGAGTTTTTATTTGTTCCGTTTTTTTAATATAACGATTTTGGTTCTTCGGTGATTTTGATTTTTTGAACTGGAATTAGGTTTTAGATAAGAAAGATTAGAAGGTAAATTACTGAAGAATTTTAGGAGTCTTCTGCATTAGGCATTATGGATTTTTTTTTCAAAGTTTGCAAAAAGTTGTCCCCTCCATGTTTTTAAAAGTTTTCTCTTTTCATATATTTGACACGTATGTTTTTTCACTGATTTCATGGCAAATGACACAATTTACATGTGTTGACCTAATTTTTTATGGGTTGACTTCTCAATTGGCAAATAGTAGGGCTCAAATTTGCAATTGAAATGTTCAATTTGATTAAAAAAAAGAAAAAAGAAAAAAAAAAAACTTTTCTTTTGTTATATAAAAGATTTAACTATTTCCATTGAAAAATAGAAGTGTCAAGTTAATAATAATGAGAATTTTTTACATGCGCTCTACTGCAGGGTGCAGGGGTTTACACCAAAAAATTCGCGTATAAGATCTCATTTAAATCGATTTTTAATTTTTACTCGTTATATGTTAAGCATAAACAAATAATTTTTAAACTTACAAATGATTTTCAATTTCCTAAATGTCAGAGACGATTTATGCTAAGTTATGTTACAATGGTAGTCTTTAGGGACGAATTAAATAACTGACCTAAAACGTAGAAAGTATTTAGGTAAATATTTATTTTCACCAAAAATAAAAGTTTAGGGATGATTTTTGAAATATCAGATAAACTAAAGAGACCAATTATCTAAATCTTTGTTACATGTTTGGTCCTAGGAGTGGCAATCGACTCGTGTTCGTGTTGACCTATTCGGGTTCGCATGTTGGCGTGTCAGTATAACCTCTACCCAAACACGACCCATTTATTAATCGTGTCAAGAAACTCAACCCTAACCCAGACCTACATAACATGTGTAACCCGTTTGCAACCCGTTTAACTTGTTTAAGTAAATTTGTCAAACAGTAAATAAGGTTAGTGGTTTGTTGATTAACTTTTTTAAATGCAAAAATGATTTAAGGATCTAAAATATGATACAAATAATATAAAAATAACTATACGACAAATTTCTGAGTTATAAGCGTCAATTTCAATAATATATGAGGTATAATCGTAATTCACTCATATTAAGTACATAACAAAATACATTTAATCCACATCCAACATAAAAAACCAAGTTATATATTTTATTTTTAGAGTCTTATATACTTAAACGGGTTCACAGGTTGACCTGTTTAATACCTATTCAACCCAAACACGACCCATTTATTAAACGAGTTAGACGGATTGACCTGTTTTTTACCCAAACCTGTTTATCCTCAACCCAAATCTGTTTAATTTCGTGTTGGTTTCGTATCGTTTATCATGTTGTGTCGAGAATTGTTACCCCTATTTGGTCCTTACCACTTACTCTCTTAGGGATGGATTTTGTAACATTTGTTAAACATCAGGGACTATTTATGTATTTCACATGGGGGTAAAGGTAATTTGTTACACGTTTGCTCCCAAAGAACTGATTTTCATTACATAGCTAGCTCTCAGAGACCAATTTAAACCTAAGAGGCTGTTTCAGTAAACTTTCTGAAAGACAAAATAAGTAAATGATTTTCCCTGTTTGGTCCCTGAGAACTAGGGCTGGGTAAAGTGCTTGCCGCTCGTTCAAAAATTGCTCGAAAATTGCTCGCAAAATTGCTCGCTCGATTGTAAACGAGCCGCTCCGCTCGGTTCGGTTTGTAAACGAGTCAAGCATGAGCAAATGTCTGCTCGGCTCGGATCGGCTCGAATATTTTTATTATATATATAAATATATTATATATATTATATATGTATGTATTTATATAAATATAAATTTATCTTGTAACTATCATTTTATTAGATTTATGGATTAACATTTTTGTATTTAGCCCAATTAAAAGTTCATCCAAAATTCAAAGACGTACACGTACACACTAATATTTTGCTGATGAAGACGCTGATAGGCTGCTTGAACTTTAAGTTGTTTTCTTTTTGGTTTTTAATCAAAACAATTATCATGTTCATATTTTGGTGAACTTATTTTGTATCAGCTTGACTGAATGATCAATGGTGACCTTTAAATTTGAAGTCTTTGTACTAAATTTTAATTCGAACCGAGCCGAGCTGCTCGGTTTTAAACTAAGTGAGTTTGAGCAATGGTTTTCTGCTCATTTCATTAAATTCGAACCGAGCCGAGCTGCTCGATTTCTATTCGAGACGAGTTCGAGCAGACCCTCGCTCGGTTCGGCTCGGCTCATGAACAGCCCTACTTAGAACTGATTTCTGTTATATCGTTAGTCCTCGGGGACCTATATTGTTGCAAGAAAAGTTAAACCTTCGGGATTGTTTATGTAACGTTTCAGAAAAGGACAAAAATTACTGTTTGAAATAGGAAATAGAAAAAAACAAACACATCACAGTTCAAAGGGTTATCGAGACAAAACATGAAGAACACCATTAACTATGTTCATTTGTTCCGGCAAAACGGTTTAACATCGGAATATTATAATATGTCGGCGGCTGAGATTCATTGGCTTATGTCGGCGGCTGAGATTCATGGGTCCCATGTTCTCCACAGTTTTGGTAACAAGGTTGATTTCTTTTTCACTCTTCATGATTTTATCATATTGCTTCTTAGTTATGTAAATTTGTTGTTTTTATTGTAATTTAAGATAAATAATTATGTTTGTGTATATTGGTTTGAGAAGAACATTGAAATATACCATTGTGTCAGAAAATGGGCCATTTTTCTGAATTAATGGATCATGATTGATGATAGGTAGGATGATGAGTACGAGGAAATATCGAATTTCTTATAGGAAAGTAACTGTTTTAGAGGTATCAATGATCTTTTTTGTCGGTTTAGTTGCGGAACTTGCAACATTTTTACCAATGGACTAAACTTTATCTTGTGGAGTGTCGAAGCTTATTATCTCTATCTGAGGGTTGAGAGACTGCTCCGACAAGAGCATGGAAGCATGTTTGTGTTCAAATTAAGTTCATAGTAACAAGGGGTGTTTGTGTTAGCTTATTAATTGGGTTTATGGGTTTATAAGCTTATGTAAATTTTGAAAAGCTCACAAGCCCAATTTTTTTGGCTTTTGGGCTTATCAAGGCGAGATTATGATCTTAAAATGAGACATAAACTCATAAGCTGAAATAGGGGGCTTATGAGGTTTTCCAAATTTGCATAAGCTTATAAGCCCTTTAATAAGCTAACACAAACACATCCTAAGTCTTAACTTCTTATAGTGTCACACTAGGCAACTTTTGATAATATTTTGAAGTTTGTTACTATGTGGAGCAAGTTTTTTGGCGTTTTAATAAATTTAATTTCCAAATGGATATGTGAACTTTGAATCCTTCCAAATGTAGTTGACGGATAGTTAATGGATAAGCGACATTCTATTAATGTATAGTAGTGGATAACTCTCTTACCGAACCAGAAATTTTATTGACTTCTCTCCCCTAGCTGGTTGAATTTGTCTAGAAAATTACGACGTGTTGAAGTCTTAGCAGCGTTGCTATTCATTATCTGGTTGTTGGTGCATTTATTGTAATAAGTAACCTCTGCGGTTGCTTAAACATGATAGAGAAGTTGTGTTGTTATTCATAAATTTATTAGTTTCGGTTAAAGAGGTAAACGATATATGATTTATTACATGGAATGAATGTACAAACAGTAACGTAAGGTAAAGGGATGCCGTGCTCTTGCAGTTTTTATGAGGGATCCAAAATGAGTACTAATCCCTGAAATTTTACTCAAACTGATTCACATGTATTGTCGTCTATAATAACTTGCTATTCTCATGCTAGTTTCTAATATATGGTGTGGTGTTTGTAGCTGGATGATTTGATCATCTAATCTCTATGCTTTTTAGCTCATATCATATCACAATATATAGAAATATGCTATATCTGAAACCCAGAAGATAGAAGGGTACTAACGGGCAAAGGGCGAACATTATAGTTAGAGGTAGGCTGGTAGCAGAGGACCAATATCTTTGATAAAATGGGTGTAGCAATCCTTCATCCTTTAGTGAACTTTTGGTGTATCTATATCACATTATTTTACTAACAAGCACTTTTTTCATGTAAAATTTTGGCCTCGAGTATGAAGTATTTTTTGGATGGGGACTGAATGCATAAGACTTGTATTTGATTTTGATATTACATCCTCTCTATATTGTATAACCTATAGAAAGCTAATGTAATCTTGTTGGCTTGTTAAAAGTTGTAATCTTGGATGCAGGTTTTGATGCTCAAGGACATAACCATACATAGCAACTGGGGCCTTACGATTGCATGCTTGACTTGCAGCTATTATAAACCATCAGTAGTCTTTTTCAAGTAGAGTATGGCAGATTCAATTCCTAGTAGGTGCAAACAACCCTGACGTGACCCACACCAACC
Source organism: Artemisia tridentata subsp. tridentata (assembly GCA_021014915.2). NCBI lineage: Eukaryota > Viridiplantae > Streptophyta > Magnoliopsida > Asterales > Asteraceae > Artemisia > Artemisia tridentata. The sequence continues at coordinate 337,578,978 of CP139506.1, forward strand.
TCCTGAAAAGGGAGGGCTTTACCTGGTTTGAATCTGTGTGGCAGTGGGTTCAAACCCCGTGGATTAGTTGGCCAAAAAGGTCGGAAACCATGGTTACCCAAAAAAAGTAGAGTATGGCAAAACATTGAAGTATTTCACTAATCTAGTATTGTCACATGTATTGTAAAAATTAACTGCATTTCGATGAGAAGTATAAGCTACTTTGGTATCTGTAGGAAATCCTCCAACTTGAGATACCATTGATAAAGTAATTAATTGCAAATGAGATCAACAAGAATGTTAGTTTTATTTTTTCTTCATCTCCGATGAGGCACATTTAGTTGCAGTCTTAGTTGACCTTGCATCAGAAGCATAATACTTTGATGGCCAAAATCACCAAAGTATTGGAAACTAAAATGTGCCTCATGTCATCAAAGCTTGCCTATGAACCTATGTTTACCAAAGGAGCAACTAAGTGTCTCTCCTTAGTGATGAAGAGAAGATCAAGGGATTAGGAACTGCGCCAACATGTATTTCAAGAATAAGGATTGTCTAATGAAGAGAAGTGGCTTATAATTTTCATGGATATGCATTGGATTGTTATAATACATGTGCTAATACATGACATGTATTACTTCAATGATGTGACATCCTCTTATTGGTAAAGATTAGCGAAGTGCTATAAATCATGGTGGTGGAACAGTTTATTTATGCTTCAATACTGAGGTAATATCTGCTTGAGTCTTAGGGTGTGTTTGTTTCATTAAGATGTCTTAGGTCTGAATCTGACTACCATATCTTACCAGTAAGAGGTAGCTAGAAAGTCTAAATCTGAACGAAATAATGTTGTTTGTTTTTTTATAATTGTCCGAATGATTTTAAGTGCTCGTTTCTGTAATTTATTTAAGTAACTTATGTAAATATGAAACAAGACTTTTTATCATAAATATAACATAGTTAATAAACCATCAAATATATTATATTAACACGAGTCTTCAATTTCTTATCGAGTAAGAGGCAGTAAGACAAGTCCCCCACCTCTTACTGAGTAAGATGTTATATGTTTAACTGGTCTGACTCAAAAGAAAAAAAACAAACAAGTAAAACGTCTGACCATCTCTTACTAGTAAGAGTAAGAGGGCTAGTAAGACTTTTTTTTAAAAAAAACAAACACACCCTTAGACATTGTATAATAGAGGGTGAACTACAATTTTGATAGTTTGTCAATATGTCAATCTTTCACAGTTTGAAACTCATGCTGGCCAAGCCTCTCGGGAAAAAAACTGTGAGTTTCTCCCCCAAACATATGCACAGAATTATTTTGCTATAGATAGATATATTATTTGGATGTGCAACTAACTTGATTTTGTGACTGGGCATCTTACCTTTCCACACCTTCCTCAAGTGGGTTTATGGATGTCGATCTTCTTCTTGAAACCATGTCTTACTTCCTTCCTTGTCATGATGACACATACTCCTACTTCATTTTTCCATCTTAAAACTTCTTTTGATGAATAGACTGTTAATTTCTACGTGGTTGGGTGACTTGGGTCGTTCATATGATGAACGTGTTTCTTCACTCTGTATGACTGTTGGTCTCTTATTTAAAATTATTAGCTTTGCGAAAATCATCCTTAGAAATCCTTCAAAAATATCAGGCGAGGTGCTAATGAAAACTTTGATGAATGCTAAGAGTACTAGTTATGCAAGCAAAACCATAAAGTTTCTTGATGTGGGGCATTATGTAAGAAATTGCTTGATTAAGAAGTTGACTCACAATTTTTTAAGAGTATTTAGTTTTGGTTTCTTTGATCTCAAGTATGATATAGAATTGGAGAGTACTTGTAAAGAGAGAGAAGGAGCTACCTTTGGATGATATATCGATAGGAGTGCACGGGATGAGTTTTAATATTCCAAAGCTCTAGAAAGCAAATTTTATTTTAGTTTCTATGGAGTTTCATTATGCCTACCTCAATATAGCTTGTGCTAAAAAGATATTTTGATGTAGGATACTATATATATCAAAAGAAATACTTGTGCTTTCTTAGAATATGCTAACCGTGTCAATATTCCACCTTAGAGTGTGTCAATTCTAAATACTACCGCTTAAGACTGCTCACATCACTACCTTATGATTGCATCTCTATTGGGTTATCATAGTTTTGCACTATAGTTTTATTATTTCATTCGAAGATCGTAGTTGTCATCATTCCTCCCCTCCTTTCGAGATATAAGATATGATGAATTTAGGTTGTTGATTTCTCAATGTTGTTACATATTTTGGGTATAAGTTGAGTGCAATGAATGAAAAGAGCGATTACTTGTTTTGAACCATCATTATTGCTAAATGTTGTACCATAAGCATTCATGTTTTTCTTATTGTATTATACAAACTTAGATTCTGAAATGCAAGAAGTAAAATAGCTCAACAGAATCAAATTACTTGCCAAACGATAGTAAAGTGTAATGACAAAAGATTGAAAACAAAAATCTCAAATTTACAAACTCTTTTAAACATTTTTACTCTAAAAGAGCCCATCTTAATTTATTTTTAACTTAAATGTGGTTAGGTGTTCGAATCCTGTTAAAGCCAACTTTCATTTTTTGAGCATTTATTTTTACATAGTGGACTTTAATACGGGCTCTCTAGGGTTTCTATTTAATCTGCCCCCTTTTATACACTCATATTACCGCCGCTCATCTTTCTTGCTGTCGCTGCTCCATATCTGCATCCAAGTTCTGCCGATCGTCTTTTGTGCCGATCCTATGTTGTTTAGATCCATCGTATGTATCAGTAGTCATCTCTTTGAATATCGTTCTTTTTTAGGAGTCTGTGTATGGTATATGTATATGGTATCGTTTTGATAAATCTAGATAATCATTAAATTTTAACTTGGTTATATTGACATATTGTTCGGCGAATTAAGTTTACTTAAGGGTTATGCTGTTATGCATCAATGTGGTTTCATTTTCAGTTGGATCATTATCTGTTACTCTGCAGACAAAATTGATATGGATTTTGTTGCTAAATTAGCACTCGCATCTTTAATGTGCGTTATCTGTTGTACAGATCCAATCTATTTCTCAGTTTTTAATAGAAAGCGTGTTGAATTGATGACAATTTATCGTATCAGGTTTGATGTTAAAAGGTTTTAACATGGATCTATTTTTAAACTGTGTTTTTTTTTTTTTTTTTTTTTCCTTGTGAAACTTTCATCTTTTGTACAATTGTACATGTATCTGTCTTATTATGTTTTCTTAAAGGGAGGCCTTACTTGATCTTCTGAGAAGTTAATTTTTTGAGTCAGTTCTGTTATTTATTTGATGTTATGGCCTAGAAATTCTTAAGATAGCCTCTTAATGTGGATTAGATGTTTACCGTGTGTTTGTTTAACCAATTATTAGTTAGTTGTACTTTTAAGCATACATGTATCCTCAATGCTGAGTAGCATTTGTTACCTTTGTGCATAAGAGATAGATTTTGCACTTAATACACTAACATAGGTAGTCCATTTACTATACTTGTGACAGCAGTGAATGCTAATTTTGTTTATTGTTAGGTCTGTGCTCTGATCCTCTAGTCAGGGTAGTATGAAACCTTTGTTCTCAATTTTCTTGCAAGTACTAAATTGTCAATTGTATGTGAAAAAGAGTCTATAAATAAGAGAAAGAAAATTGCTTTTATTTTAGCCAACTAATTTTCTCTTGTGGCAGCTTATGGAAAGATAATATCAAGTGTTTAGCTTATCCGATACCTTCTTTTATATGATGTTTTTGTGTTTATGCAGTTTCACAAGACCAAAATTTCCTGAGATACAATGGTTAAACGGGCCGCAGATTCTAACTCGTCGTTGAAGAAGACAAAACCAAAGAAATCTGAAAAGTGGGTATTTGGTCTTTGTAACTTTGGGAACTGGAACCCATATATATATATATATATATATATTCTTGTCTCTAATATTAAGAATTCTACATGATTATAATAAAGGACTAAAGGGCATTCCTACTGAACTTATATCGCCCTGACAAGTGGCAACTAAAGTGCTGATGTCTTTTGGGTGGTTTAGGCCATTTGCACAAAGAAGAGTGCAAATAAATGTCTCTTTGGAAGTTAGCAAAAGACAAAGCTAACTTATAAGTTAATCTCTAATTGTTAATCACTTATCAGTTACTTCTTAAATTGTACTATACACATGAAAGTAACTATTTATGGGTGTTTTAATGTTTGTATTTATCAAGGAAGCCACAATTGCATAAGGCGATATTCAAGGCAGGAGGACTGCCTGATGGAACAGAAGTATATTATATTACTCCAGAAACGGTAGCTGATTTTTTTAATGAACACGTGAGCATTAGATCTCTAAGTTATTTCATTAATCTAACATCCTCTTATTGACAGAATTTTCCGGGTAAAAAACAAGGCTTTGGGATATTTTGTCTTTGCTGCAAAGAAGAGGTACTTCTTCCTTCAACCTTAGAGTTTTATGGCATAGGAGATGAGATAATTTTCTTATGATTTTGTTAATAGATTAGCCCCTCGCTATTTGAGGCTCACGCTGGCATGAAAACCCGAAGAAAGCCGTAAGTTTCCCCACCAAAAACAAATGATAGACATGTTTCCCTGAAAATTTTGGGTATAATCTATTAATTTCCATATTCAAATATTGCCAGCTATGAAAATATTTACCTCGAAAGTGGAATGTCTCTCCATGACTACGCACTCGAGTTAAAGCTGAAGAAGGGAGATTTGGCAAAAAATGATGATGGCGTGTGCAAAGTTCATGAGACAGGTGGAGACGTATTGTGCGGTCGATGCCATAGATTGGTCCATACAGGTAGAATATAGATTTGGATTTATTTTTCTTTTTGATATATCACGCAAGTGTTATTGATACTTCCGAGTTCACGCTGGATTCAACGTGGTCGTGTGCTATAAGGAAACTGATGCATATTCTTTTGGCCACACAGAATGCTTATCTAAATCAGGCACTTCCAAGGAAGTACTGTGCCAAAGTTGTACAAAGAAGCATGTGGGACCAAATTCCGCCAAGAAGATTGCAAAACGTCGCAAGAAGATTGCAAGCGGTGCTTTTGCATGCATACTATGCAGGTAACACCGTTATTCGCACAACATTACATGTTAGCATAGAAATCATTTTTCTATTTATATAAAATCGTGCAAGCCTGTTTGAATAAATTGGTTGACTGTATACAGAGCCTATGATTTCGTTGAAGGCCGCTGCTTCCATGACCGCACTTCTATTATCTGTGAACAGGTGATTATATTTGTTTGGTGGTCACTTTTGCTTTCATACTATGTGTTTTTATGTTGTACTATAAACAAATCGCTTAATCCATTTTGTATACCTCGCAGTGTGAGAAGGAGTACCACATCGGATGCCTGAACAAACAAAAGGAGACTAAACTGGAGGTGGTTACAACATATTCCCATTTTTGTTGACTTTTTTGTTTTTGTTTTTGTTACTTTTACATACAGTAATTAGGTTACTGACGAGACTCAACTAAACTATCCATGTGTTCTAGGAAGTGCCCCAAGGCAAATGGTACTGCACTCTGGTGTGTGAGGAAATTCATCATCAACTTAGGCTATTGATGAGATGTGGACCGGAGAAGGTACCGGATTATCTCTTAGATTTAATAAGAAAGAAGTTGAAGGAAGGTGATGCGGATGACATAAAAAATCGTGATGTGAAGTTTGTTCTTATTCGTGGCAAAAAAGTCAAGGGAGCTTTTGAAACTAAGAGATTGTTGCTCAGAGACGCTATTAAGATATTTCATGTAAGTATAGTTTCTATGTGTAAGCTTTTGTGTATTATTATCATTGATCTTTTCGCAGTGCAATTAGTTCATAAAAGCAGTTTTTTGCCAAGTACAGGTACCTTTTCATTTGTTCTGTTCAAGTCATCGTAGTTTTTTTTGTGCATACATGTCATTAAAAGATGCTTTTGTGTCCTGTTTGGGTCATTTTGTAAACTGCTATGTGCTATCTTAAATAAAGCTATCGTATAGTATATAACTAGGGCTGAGCATAACAGACACTGGACCGAACCGAACCGAACTGAGAAACTGGACCAACCGGACCAAACGTATTTCGTCCGGTCCTCGGTCCACCCTTTCCTTAAGATACGGCCCTCGTACTGGTCTGGTCTTACGTAAAACCGGCCATTATGCTTTGCTGGACCGGACCGGACTGATCCGGATCTGGACCGAACATTTTGGTCCGGTCCTCGGTGGTATTTTGGGCCAAATCGGTTTTCGGTCCGGTCCGGTTTTGGTAGGTCCGGTTCGGTCCAACAAATCATAATGGCCAAGTACAAAGGAACCTTTTCATTTGTTCTGTTTAAGTCATCGTAGTCTTTTTTTTGTGTGTGTATACATGCCATTAAAAGATGCTTTTGTGTCCTGTTTGGATCGTTTTGTAACCTGTTAACTTTATTATACATAGTTTTTAACTCTATATCTAAATAAAGCATTATTATTATTATTATTGGTAACCATGATTTCCGACCTTTTGGCCAACTAATCCACGGGGATAAAACTATAAGTTTTAAAAGCTGGTTTAAGGGATTATTGGTTACAATATGGCCCAAATGGGACACAAAGCCATCTTTTAAAAAGTGACTAGTCGCTTCCCGAATGCCTCTTCCGTTCGCCACTAGGAGAGTCGCTAGCTTGCTTGCATTCTAGAAACTGTAGCTTCCGCGCCCTACCTGCCTACTGAAATAGATTAAGGACTCGAATGAACAAAAAAGAGTACGATAACCAAAAATGAAAAGTACGCGGTTTTATATGCAAATACCCCCCCCCCCCCCCCACCCCCAAAACAAAGAAAAAGAAAAAAAGAAGTCGAAAGTAAAAAAACCATTGACATGTTAGAGATTAAAGAATTTGTACCTAGAAACAATAAAAAAAAGTGTATTTTGCTCTTGTCCTGATATTGTTTGCATTTAAGTGGGCGTTAGCATCTAGTTTATTACTCCTGTATTCTAAGCTAAACTTAATTAGAGGTGAACAGTTGAAGTTTTCTAATTTATAAGCCAAAAATGTGAAAAATAAGTGAAAATTAGTGGGTATATATTAATGTGCTTCGCTAATACTTTTTTTCATTGTTATTTATAGAATTACGGGGTGTTGCATCCTCATGTATATAAATGTTAGGATTTGAAAATATTTATTAAACAATGGTTAATGTTGTATTTACAGGACAAGCATTAAGTTTAACAAAGGTTTCGATTCTTAGTTGGAACCTGTATAACCGGGATTTGGGATAGTAGATTATTATGCTTATGGTTATCTTCAAAAGAGAATTGAATGAGTTGCATATGTATGCATATTATTTGTTCAATTAATTTATTGAATTCTATTTTCTATCCAGGGGTCCTATCAATAATCATTAAATTTTCTAAAGACTAAGAAAATTTGGTTTTACTTGGAACAGTTTGTCTGGAAATCTTCAAATAGTGAAATTATGTCCTACTATCATGTGATGAAGTGATTCAATCAACATAGTAGTTAAATTTAAATCCTTCCAGTTAGTACTTAGTTTCTTTATTATAATTTGTGATCTTTGAACAATAAGCAACTGCCTTCTCGGTTTTTATTTTTTTAGCATTTTACAGTCCAAAATGCTGTCTTCTAAAATTTTCATATTTTGTTATCAGGGATTTCTTTTGTGTTAATATGCGCAATACATGCCGTTCAAAAAAAAAAAAAAAATGCACAATACATTAGATTAACTTATAATTGATGAAAGGAGTACAAGGAAACTTTACTTCGACTACAAACTTTACTCTTCTGCTGGAAAGTTTACTCTGACTAAACAATCTGATCTGATATAATTTTACTCAAACAAATTAGTGTAGGTGTACTTGATAGCAATTAGTTCTTTGTATAAAACGAAATTTTTTAACTTTATGTTGTGATTTTGATTCTTACAGGAACAATTCAAGCCCATTATTGATAAAGAAACTAAAAGGGACTTCATTACAAGAATGGCATACGGGTAAAACATAAAACTTACTAAACTGTTACTTCCTTTTTTTTTTTTTTTTTTTTTTCCGCATCTAAAAGTTTCTCCATTCAACAGGAGCAATATTGGTGAATCAGTTGTTTTTTCAGGAGTATACACTGCCATGCTAACAGTCGAGTAAAGCCACACTTCTCATTTTGTATTTATTTATTTGCGTTTTAGAATTACTCCTTTCCAATTTCATAAATGTTGGTGGCAACATTTGTAATGAATTGTATGCTGAATTTGTAGGTCTAAGGTTGTCACGGCTGGCATGTTCCGTGTTTTTGGCGATGCAACTGCAGAACTTTCGATCGTTGCCACAAGTGAACCATATAAACAGAAGGTATGTGTTTTTAATTTCTTCATAATACTAAAAATATTTAACATTTAGGAAGTTTCTATACTATTTGGTGACACTACTAAAATCTGCGTGACTACATTTCCAGGGTTACTTCAATGTACTCTTTAGCTGCATTGAAAAGCTTCTATCTTACTTGTGCGTCAAGAAGATTGTTCTCCCGGCCTCTGTCCATGCTAAAACCATGTGGATAGAAAAATTTGGTTTTAAAAACTTGACCACAGAACAAGTAAGTTGTTTCTTATGTTTTTTAGCATGAGATTTCACTTGTTCTTGACACATATAAACTAATATGTGGTTTTGTGGGATTTCAGATGGAAGAATACAGGAAAACGCAACCATCGATGGTGGCGTTTACGGGAACCTCCCTCTTAGAAAAAGGAGTTCCCATTGGTCAAAGGACTTTCAGGAATCTTAAGAGTTTCAAACTTAAACTTTGATTTGTAGTAACCTGTCATAGAACAATGTGATGTTGGATGCAGTTGAGTTACTAAGGTAGAAACATCAGGGTTCTTGTTTTATGCAAACTGGTTTTAGGGATGTTTGAAGGCTAAACGTTTAAAGATGATTGTGTATCAAGATTTAGCTCTTTTTGGCTTGCATTCTATCTTGGGGCACATTTGATGTGGTTTTTGTAGTGGCAATTGCATTGTTTCTAATCCTTTTGTAAACCAAAGGAACAAGTTAGGCATGATTGGTTTAGAATTCCTGGCCAACTATAGCTGCTTGTAGGGGTGTCAAAAAGGCCGGCCCGACCCGACCCTGAATTAGACTATTTGGCTCGGGTCAATCGGGTTCAAAATTTTATTTGGGTCAATCCGACTAACTCAAGTTCTAAATAAGGTCAGGTTCGGGTTTAATATATAGGTTCAGGTTTGATATATGCCTTACTCGGGTTCGGATCAAACTGAGTTTGATTTTTTTTTTCCTTTTTAAATTTTATGTACTTACAAGCGTAAATACCAAAATTGTATAATTCTTAAATGACCTAGACACGAACCCAGGTTAGCCTGACCCGAACTCAAGTTTTTAAAAAGGTCGGGTTCGGGCATGTTTTTTGCCTTGACCCGAATCGACCCGAACCCGACCGGGTCAACCTGAATAACACCCCTAGCTGCTTGTATATTGATCCGTCATTTTATAAATTTTTCACTGCGACAAGTCACAAGTGTAATGTCTTACTTTATTTGATAACAAAAGCAACAAGTATTGGAGAAGGCTCTTGTTAAGAAAAAAATAAAAACTGAACATTACTTAAATGTGTATTTATTTGGCATAACAAGTTCCAAAATAATTGCTATGTTTACAGTCTTTCTTCAAAGCATAAAGCATTCATCAAGTTTTGAAATACTTATAGCGCGAGTTCACCACTTATAACACCAAGAACCAACTGCAAAAACAAGCTTATCTCATCATCTCGACTTTAAATTTTTCGTGATAATGAAGAAGAGTCTAGCTAATCATGTGTCTAGTGAATGTTTTGTACTTATGGATCAAACTGCACTAATACCTACCAAATGTAATCAACTCACCATTCAAGCTTATCATCTCAGAATTTGAACATCAAGTTTTCTATAGCTATGTGTCTATGTGTCGGAAATAAGCATTCAAGGTGAATACATACCGAGTTAAAATATAAAAACCGAGAACAAGCCAATCAACCAATAAAGTTCAAACTTCAATTTGAGCCGGTTAACTACCTTTGTAAAGCCAAGGTTGTGCTTTATAACTAAATCACTATCCGCAAGCAACAGCGAATTCAATAACAAGAAACTGTATATAATTAATAACTCCATACATGAAAAAACACAATCAAAACATTTGTGAACCTTTCTTCCCAAGAATCGCTTCCCAAACCATGGGCGAAAACGGTCCTTTCCTCTCCATAAAATCCCTAACCGCTTTCTCATCAAACCCAAAACCTTTCTCATTCAACTTCCCAATCACAACTTTCGCACTTTCCAAACCCCTTTCCTTACAAAACCCATTAACCAAACCCGTAAACGTCCCCAAATTAGGCGAATGACCCGCCTCAACCATCTCAATACAAAACTCAAACGCCTCATCCAACCTCCCACCTTTACACAACCCTTGAACGATCACTCCATAGCTAAACGCATTCGGCACAATCCCATTCTTCTGCATCTTCCTAAATATCCTAACCGCCTCATCCAACTTCCCACTCTTACAAAACCCTTCAACAACCGCCGTATATATCACCACTTCAGGAATACTCCCACGTTCACGCATCTCACCAAACAACTTCATCGCATCATGAACCAACCCGTCACTACACAATCCGTGCAGCATTGAAACCGCATTTGGAATCAAACCCGTCTCCTTCATTTTCCTAAATATCTCATCAGCGTCCTCGGGTGGCGCCTGCATTTGCTCTGGCTCGAGTCCTAATTCATCACCCCTATTAGAGTTACTATTATCTTTCTCTTGATCGTATCCGAGCTTAAACCTGTCAAGAAACCCATCAACATCCTTACCCTTATTTCCATTCACTTTTCGGGCATTTAGAAACTCGGGTTTTTGCTCATTTTCATTATCATCAAACGGGGTAAAAGATTGAGTCCTATCGGGTTTTCGGCTATCGGGTTTTCTTAAATCTCTATCATTAACTCTAAACCTACTATTATCATTATTAAAACTTGGGTTTCTGTTGGAATCAAAATTGGGTCTACCTCGGTTTCTGGGTTCATGGTCATCGTCGATGTAGCCGGAGAGACGGGATGATGACGACGGTTGTGGGCGGCGTGACGGTGGTCGACCACCGTCGTTGGATCTGTTATTGTATTGTGATGAAAATAATCTTGAAATGGGTTTAGGGTTTATGTGATGGTGATTTGAAATGGTGGATGAAATGAGGGATGAGAGCTTAAACCCTTTGATTGGTGTCTTCATTTTTTTTTTGGTTTGTATAAACCCTAACCCCTTTGATTTAATGGAACTATAGTCACTCGGTTTAACAGAGTCCAATAAAAGAAAAGGGGAAAATCACATAGGTTGGGTACTGTAGGGGCCTTTCGGCATTAAAACAAATCTTCTAAACACAACAACAAGAATAACAACATACACAATTCCGCCGGGCGTGGTAGGAGGAAAACCAATGTTCTAAAAACAGGGTTCTAAAAATCGCATCATTGCAGCGCTAAAACGCGAGGCGTAACCTCCACGTTACGCAATAGGCGTGGCGTGAGATGAGACCGTGAAAAGGCACGCTAAAAGGCGAGGGCTGACGCTATTTTTGAATTTAACTCCGATGAAAAAAGTTATTTAAAAGAAATGAAGAAAAGTACATGAACGGATAGTTTCTTGACTTAATTCCTTATATATAACACTTTTTATAAACTCGATATATATGAAATATGATACTGTATAATATATAAATTTATAAATATTTTCATATTTTGTGCCGCTTTAGGCCACGCCGTAAAAAAACTATAGCGAAGGCGTGAGGACGCACGCCTCATGCTATCACATCACGCCTCATGTTATTCATAACTTTGCTAAAAACGAATTTTTATTTACTCGGCCGTGTTTTTTTCTTTTTTTTTTTTTTTTTTTTTTTTAAATTCTGATAAACGGTTTTTGATGACTAAACTATTCCAGGTTTTAAAACACTGATCAAAATTATTCAAACAATCTCCACTGGCTCTGAAACAATTTACTATGGATGATGTATAAGACCAAGATTTAAATGAGTTGAAATATTTTATCAAGTATCTTTTTCTATGAATTTATTAAAAGTTATAATAATAATAGTGAATTTTAACCCTTGAATGCTTAACCTATCAAAATAAATAAAACACATTACAATCACAAAATTCACAAGTCATCGTATATTTTACACATGCGTCAACATAAGATGAATTATCAAGATATAATAAAAAGATTTATCACTAAAATGGTAATATCGTGTTATAATCAAAGAAAAATTACTATTCGGTCCCTACCTCTTTAAAAGTGCAGCCATAAAAAACTTTTGGTGTAGATATAGTCCATAGCTCAAAGTGAAGTGACTAAAATACACTTTGTGCTGTGGTTAGAGATGAAGGGAATCTACACTCTATGCTGTGGTCGGAGATGAAGGGCATCTTAATCATTTCAATTTGAGCCAGAGACTATATTCCAACCCAAAATTCTCTCAATGGACTGAGCCCGCACTTTCAAAAAGATAAGGACTCAATCTGCAATTCGTGCAAACAACAAGGGCGGTTTTAGCAATTTAAGCTAATAAAAATATGAAGGGTAATTTACAAGATTAGTCCCCCAGGTATGCGTTTTTCTGGATTTAGTCCCAAAATCGCCGAAATTATACTGGTAGTCCCCAACCTCTTTATTTTGATTCGCTGAGGATCCAAAACCCTAACGATCATTTCCATCATTAAATTCAAAAACAGTCACTTGAGTCACCATCATACTCAGTAAAGTCAAAAACAGTCTCTATCCATCATGTTCCTCACCATTGTCTACCCCTTCAACATTAACATCACCATTACTCCCATCTAAATGGACTTGTTCATCTAACCTTTCTTCCACTACTAGAGTTCCAAAAGTTTCATCATGACTTAAGACCTCTTGATCAGAACCATACACATGTAAATCATCAACATTACCTACTTTCAACTCATCAAATTAATACACCCAATCACATTTTCAATTACATCATCCACAGTCAGTTCTTGTAAAGTAAATGTTAGGTTGATACTACCAAATTGGGACTCTATAGCTGGTAGGTCATTGGGTTCTTTGTCACCTAAATGGCTAAATCAACAACACTTAACTGGGTATATGGGACCATGATTTTCCAAATGGACAAAGAGGCCTTGAGGAATGGACTTAGGTGTCACAGACCCACTAGTCTCACTACCCTTAAAAGGTGTACTATCATCATACCATTCCAACAACAACATATCATCCTTTTTCTTACATGCATACTAGCTTCACTCCCTATGTCCTCTTCATACCCCTCAATAATTAGACAAGCATAAGTAAAAAACATTTTTCAAAATCTTACCATAGATCCTCTCGATTTGTTCATAAAACTTATCTACCCTTTTATTTTCCATTAAAATACATTTCTTCCACAAACTTAACACCATTGTGCTAACCATAGATTTTTAATGAACAAAATGAAGATTTTGAAAACCGATTAAAATGGACTTGATTATAGTCAGAGAAAATGAAAGCATGAATCAAGATGGTCTTATGAGTAGAGTGGTGTAATGGGCGGGAATATAGAAGTGGTATGATGGGGAATCGGAGGTGTCATTATAAGAGAGAGAAAAATACAAACTAAAAAGTTACGGATATAGCCATCGTGTGTAAGTCATGTGTGGAGACTAACGAGAGAAAGTAGCGATCGTTAGGGGTTTTGATCCTCAATGAAGCAAAATTAAGAATGTTGGGGGTTGCCAATGTAATTTTGGCGATTTTAGGACTAAATCTACAGATAGTACAAACTTGAGGACTAATGGAGTAATTTACCCAAATATGAATTACTCACTTGGTCCATTATAATAGAATTATTTCATACGTTCTCGAACAAGTGTTTACTAGGGATGGCGAAGCTTGACCAAAATTAGTGGGGGGTCGGGATCTAATATACCGAAATTTCACAATTAAAATGGGGACACGAAAACTATATATCCCCTACATCGCAAAAAAAATTTCGGAAGGTCGGGCGCCCCCCAAGGAAGCTGCGCCGAGATATTTTAAAAAGTCATGCGTGGGCCAATAAAATGTCACATTTACCCTTTAAATATCTTTTGATTGTGTAAAACTCGAAGAGTTATTTTAAAACACAAGCCTTATTTTGACATTAACTTTTTGGTTGTCAGTCGAAGTTGAAGTCTCGTAAGGGACAAATGTAATATATATAATTAGATTGTACAATACTTTGTTAGAGTATGCCTAATGGGCGTTATTACACCCGAAATTGTCATCAACAGCGTCCAATAGTGCCCCCTCCTCCAAAACGGAGGGGCGCTGTTGGCTAAAAATATGCACCATTCGTTGTTCTGACAGCGCTCCATTTGATCTTTCTCCCAAGAAATCCGAACGTTGCAACGGTAACAAATGTGCAACGCTTTCTTTTTTTTTTTTTTTTTTAAATTCCCATTTCAACCCATTTTTACACATTCACTTCTATACATTTTTTACACATTCAAACAATATAAACTCACATCAAACAATATAAACTCATCAAACCACCATGAATCCCAACCGCTCAACCCGCCCACAATATTACCCAAACAACGAATACATTCGTCCTCGTCGTGTTAACGAGAACGAGGCTATGTTTTCAAACGAAGAACTTCTAGATATGATCTCGCATATGCCACCAAATGCGCAAACCACGTTTCAAAACTACGTTTTAGGTAACCAAAATTACGGGTTCAACTCGTATAACCAACAAAACGTTTCACAATTCAACACACCTCCACAATTCCCACCACAATTCAACACATCTCCACAATTTCGCCCGGAAAATTATGTGCAACGAAACCCGGTAAATGTTGGATCTAACGAGAGTGTCCCGGAGATTGTCCCGGATAGTCCTCCAAGCGTTACCCGAGCGAAGGGTAAACAACCCGCCGGTCCGTCTCAAAAACCAAGGCGGGCGCACAAAAAAAAACCCGAGGGCGAGCCAAGAGCTAAGATGACGCGTATGCCATGGAATGACCACGAGTTGATGTGCTTGGCACGTGCGTGGGTAGAAATTGCGATGGATCCAAACGCCGGTATATATATATTTTTTTCGTTATTATATTTTTTTCGTTATTATTATGTTTTTTTCGTTATTATTATTTTTTTCGTTATTATTTTTTTTTTTTTAGTTATTTCGTTATTTTTTTTTTAGTTATCATGTTAATTTTTTTTTTTCGTTATTATTTTTTTTTAGTTATTTCGTTATTTTTTTTTAGTTACTATGTTATTTTTTTTTAAAACTTATTATGTTTATTTGTCTATTTTGTAGCGAATTATCAATGAGGAATGGTTTTTTGGGCTCGAATTCGTGAAGCATTTTTTTCGGCAATGGGTGTCGGAGAAGATTATCGTACGCCGGACATGATTCGGGGAAAATGGACCGACCTCAACAGGGCGTGTAAACTCTTTAACGGTATCTACAACCGGAAAAATAATACGCCGGTACCAAGTGGTGAAAGTTTGTTGACGTGGGCATACGACGCCGCCGACAATGAATACAAGGCGCTTAAGGGGTTTCCTTTCCAACACAAGGCGGTGTGGGAGTAGCTTCACACCCATCAAAAATGGCTCCAGCAACCGTCTTTGGAAATTCGTACAACGAGGCCGTCAAAACGGTCTAAAACCGATTCATCATCTGCCCCTGAAAGCCAATAGTCCGATGCTCACACATTGAACCTAAACGACGAGGCGGAAGATGACGAGACCGTGTATGTCGAGCCGCAAAGGCCCCCGGGTAGGCGAAGTGCCAAAGGCAAAGGGGTTTCCTCATCCTCTACCACCGACAACGACAACGCGTTGAGCCAAATTGCGGCTCAACTAGCTAGGCTAGGGGATGAGGCACAAAAGCGTCGCGAGCTTAAAGAAAAGAGATACAACGACTACGCAACGCTAATCAAAATGAAAGATTGGGAGCAACTGCGCCGAAGCACCGATGTGATGACCGACAAGGAAAAAGCTATTAACGAAAAAATCAATGAAGCAATCAAAGAAAAATATGGTTGGTAGTGTTTTTTATGTAATATCTAGTATGAAATTGTATGACACTTTTTTTTTTTTTTTTTTTTTTTTTTTTTTTTTTTTTTTTTTCCTTTTTAAAAAAAAATTTAAATTATGTAATAGTTTTAGGGTTTATTTTAATGAAATTATGTTTTTATTTATATTATTTAGTTTTTATTATAAGTTTTTTATTATTAAAAAAAAATAAAAAATGAATAAAAAAGGACTGCCACGTGTCAAACAACCCTCCACTCTCCACTACACCACTTTCTCAACAAAGCCCCATCCTACCCCACATGCCACGTGTCGAACAACCCCCCACTCTCCACTTCTCCCCACTACACATACTCTTAGGGTGATTGCTTCTTTATGTATCTTGTTATTTTTTTTTCAATTTGATGTAACGAACTAAATTTTTTGAAACTTTACTCCTGAACTGTTAAATTTCGTCATCTTGATGTATTGTGTGACCTGCCCAACCATGGGCGGAACTATTCATTGGTCAGGGGTAGCGGTCGCTACCTCTGAACTTTTACCCGGCAGTGGAATTTTTTTTTTTTTTTTTTTTTTTTTTTTTATTTTACGTTTTTCGTACTATCTTTCGTATTTCGCTACCCCTAAAACAAATTTTCGCTACCCCTAAACAAATTTTCGTACTATCTTTCGTATTTCGCTAGCCCACTAAATGTTTAAAAATAAACAACAAAACTTAAAGAAAAAAAAAAAAAAACATTCAAAAACATACATAAAAAAAAAACATACAAAAACTGGTAGAGACCAAATTAAACTCAAATTGATGTAGTGGGCTTGGGCCTTATTATAAAAACTCAAATTGATGTAGTGGGCTTGGGCCAAATTAAACTCTTGTTCCATTGCACCTAAATAACTAATCCTAATATCCTATCATTCTATCAATAAAGTCAAGTTAAAAGACCAGAAGCAAAAAAAAAAAAAAAAAAAACCTGCACCCCTTTCTGCCTTAAAAAAAATAAATAGTAATTGTCATCTGCTTCTGCCATTCGCTAGTTCGCCACTTCGCCACTTCGGCCCTTCCTGGCTTCTTGCTCTTGCCTTGTGTAATTTCATTTTTCAAGTGTATTTCAATAATTTCAATAATTTCATAATACTGTATTAGGGTTAGTTTTTCCATTTTGGTTCAATTTTATATGTAATTGTGAATTTGTGATTTCTGATTAAATTGAAAAGATTGAGTTTCGAGATAGTTAGGTTCAGATTGTTACTTTGTTAGACTGCTTAGGTAGTTAGGTTTATATGTAATTGTGAATTTGTGATTTCTAATTATATCCGGAAGTTCGTTTTTTATGCACACTTGATGGAAGAAATTTTAGGCCACACAAATTGTCTCTCAAAACATCTTCAAAAAAAGAGACAAGACTTGTTGGAATCGAGTAAGTTGATTCAAGCAACAAAACAAGCATTGAATGATTTAAGACAAAATGGGTTTGATGACATGTTGAAAAAAGTGACTTCTTTTTGTGAAAAAAATGGTATTACGGTGTTGGATATGATGGGAAGTTATGGTAACCCAAGGAGCCGGAAGAATGTCATTACTAATCGACATCATTTTGAGGTTGAGGTTTTTAATACGGTTTTGGATATGCAAATTCAAGAATTTGGGAACCGGTTCAATGTGGTATCAACTATATTGGTAGAAAATATGTCGGGTTTAAATCCTTGTAATGGGTTTTCTAAGTTTGACATATCTAAGATAGTAGCCTTTTCTGAGATGTATCCAGTTGATTTTAATATGAACGATAGCGGGTGTATTTTGGGTGAGCTTAAAATCTTTTATCACTCGGTAAAGGAAGATGATAGATTTCTGAATTTGGATGGGATTTGTCACCTAGCTCAAGTAATGGTGGAAACCGGAAAAAATCTCTCATTTCCTTTATTTTATCGGATTTTGAAGCTTGCATTAGTTTTACCGGTTTCAACCGCAACTGTTGAAAGATGCTTTTCTAAAATGAAGCTTATTAAAACGGATTTGCGGAATCGAATGGGGGACGAATATTTGAACAATGTTATGGTATGTGCTGTTGAAGGTGAGACATTTAACGAACTAACGAATGAAGATGTAATGGTTCGTTTTCTAGCTATGAAAGACCGAAGAGGAGAGTTCTGAGATCTATTAGGTATTTGTTTAACTTATTTTATTATTGCGTTTTTTTAATTATTTAAATGTACGGTTAAAAAAAATTATGGTTAACTTTTTTTTTTCGCTACCCCTGAAATTAGTTCCTGGTTCCGCCACTGTGCCCAACCCTTAACAGGTTACTATTTTTTTCTTTATTTAAAAAAATCCAACAAATCTTTCATTTCAATTTTATATTACACATCACTAACACTACACCCATTACCAAACAGTGTTACATGCCACATGTAAAAAAATGGTGACACATAAGTAAGAGCCGGTTATCAGGTCACACGATACACCAATATGTTAAAATGTGATTGGTTGGTGGAATAGAAGGTGGCCAACAATCGTTGAATTGCTTGGTCAGTGGTTCACATGAGAATGCTACAATTATGGACAATAGTCTACTATTCTTGGTCAGTTGTATAGTATGAAATGGTGGAGGTAATAGTTACATATTGGAAGAATTGTTGGCGCCTACTTTCACATGCAAGCCGTATATTGACCAAACTATTTTCACATGCAATATAGTGTTTTGCAAAAACTATAAATAGAGGAGTTTACAACCTCATTTGTTCATCCCAATAATTCCAAATCAAGTAGTGTCTCCTAGAGTGTGTGAGGTTATTAGAGAGTTTGGTATATCTCCTAATTACAAGAGATAAATATTGTTAATCCTTGTAATTAGAGAGAAGGTGTAATTCCTAATTTCCATCATAGTGAAACGTATCTTTCCTTGCCCGTGGTTTTTACCCTATTGGGGTTTTCCACGTAAAATCCGTGTGTCATCTTTTATTAGTATTTTCTTATTTTAGTTGTGGGTTTGCTTCAATCCGGTATCGCTTTTCTCAACAAGTGGTATCAGAGATAAGGTTGGGTGTGTGTATAATTATTATCGTATACTCTGTGGTTGCCACTTATAAGTGGACCCTCCACATCAAAAGATAAATAAGATTATACGCAGTCAAAAGGTGTCTGTTACTATTATCAACAAATAGTAGTTTTGTCGAAAAGAAGATTGTGATTGTAGCAATGGCGGCGAAATTTGAAATCAAAAAGTTCAATGGGAATAATTTCTCATTGTGGAAATTAAAGATGAAGGCTATCCTTAGAAAGGATAAATGCTTGGTGGCCATTGGTAAAAGGCCAGCTGAGGTCACGGATGACAGTAAATGGGACGAGATGGACGGAAATGCTATTTCAAACCTTCATCTTGCGTTAGCAGATGAAGTTTTGTCAAGCATAGAGGAGAAGACAACTGCAAAGGATATATGGGATCATCTTGCACAACTGTACGAGGCAAGATCGCTCCATAACAAAATTTTCTTTAAGAGTAAACTTTATGCTCTTCGCATGGCGGAATCTACTTCGGTGACAGAGTACGTTAATAGTCAGAATACTCTATTTTCTCAGCTCACATCTTTGAGTTGTAAAATAGAGCCACAAGAACGTGCTGAAATTCTAATTCAGAGTTTACCTGACTCATATGACCAACTTATAATCAATTTAACCAATAATGTTCTTTCTGACTATCTAGTCTTCGACGATGTTGCAGCCGCTATTCTGGAAGAAGAAAACAGGCGCAACAATAGGGAGGACAGACAGACAGACCAGTTCAAGACAGGTGGAGACTTTGGTGGTGACGAGAGGGAGGTCAATGGAACGTAGCCCAAGTGGGAGTCACAATCATGATAAATCTAGAACAGGAAGGAAGAAGAATTATAAATGCTACAAATGTGGCAAGCCGGGTCACATGAAGAAGGATTGTAGGAGTTTGAATAACTCTAATCCTCAGGGAAATGTCGCTAGCACTTCAGAAGATGGTAACACTCTGTGTTGTGAAGCAGCGGTTGCAAATGAAGGTAGAAAGAGATTTGCAGATGTATGGTTGTTCGATACAGGAGCTACTTTTCATATGACCGCAAGAAGAGAATGGTTTCATCAATATAAACCTATCTCTGGAGGCGGATCTATGTACAGTTGCAATGATAATGAACTAAAGATCATTGGAATTGGAAATATCATGGTGAAGGTGCATGATGGTACATTTCGTACTATTCGGGATGTGTGACACGTGGAGGGCCTGAAAAAGAATCTATTGTCTTTAGGACAATTGGATGATCTTGGTTGTAAGGTTGAAATACAAAACAAGATCATGAAAATTATAAAAGGTGCGCTTGTACTTATGAAAGGAGAAAAGGTGGCTGTGAACTTATACCAACTGAAGGGAGAGATAATGCAGGAGGCGAAAGCATCTGTTGCTTCACATAGTCCAAGTCATAAAGTTGCAGTAACATGGCATCAGAAGCTTGTACATATGTCGGAACAAGGAATGAAGATTCTTGTGGAAAGGAAGCTAATTCCTGGCCTCACAAAAGTCTCTTTACCTTTCTGTGAGTATTATGTTATCAGTAAGCAGCATCGCCTAAAATTCAAGACATCAAATTCTAAAAGTGTTTCTGTTCTCGAATTGGTTCACTCTGATGTGTGGCAAGCACCGTTTTAGTCCCTAGGAGGAGCAAGGTATTTTGTATCTTTCATTGATGATTATTCCAAGAGATGTTGGGTGTACCCAATCAAGAAGAAGTCGGATGTGTTTGAAGTTTTCAAGGTTTACAAAGCGCAGGTTGAACTTGATTATGGAACTAAGATCAAGTGTTTAAGGACAGATAATGGAGGCGAATATACAAGTGATGAATTTGATACTTTTTGCAGGAAAGAAGGAATCAAAAGGTAGTTCACTACAACATATACTCCTCAGCAGAATGGAGTTGCAGAGTGGATGAACAAAACCTTGTTAGAAAGAGCAAGAGCAATGTGGGCAACTGAAAGCTTAGGAAAATCGTTCTGGGCGAAAGCAGTCAATACCGCCTGTTATGTGATAAATCATTCACCTTCAACTGCAGTTGAGTTGAAGACACCGATGGAGATGTGGACGGGGAAGCCAGTCAACTATTTAGACCTCCATATATTCGGAAGTCCTGTGTACGTGATGTACAATACCTAAGAAACTACGAAGCTGGATCCAAAATCCAGAAAATGTTTGTTCTTGGGGTATGCTGACGCAGTAAAGAGGTATCGCTTGTGGGATCCCACTGCCCACAAAGTAGTCATCAGCAGAGATGTTGTCTTTATGGAAGACAAAATTTAAAAGAATGAAGAAGGTGATAGCACTACAAGAGAAACTACATCAATACAGATAGAAAAGCAGTTTCAGTTGAATGATTCTTCTGAAGCAGTACCACAACACGAGGTGAATGAGACAACCGAGTCTCAAGATCCAACGACTCGTAATCTTAATCGTGAAAGAAAACGTCCGGTGTGGCACTCAGATTATGTTATGGAGAGCAACGTTGCATACTGTCTTCTTACAGAGGAAGGAGAGCCATCAACTCTTCAAGAAGCACTGAATAATTCAGATGCGTGGTTCTGGATGCAGCAATGCAAGAAGAAATTGAAGCTCTTCATAAGAATAAAATGTGGGAACTGATGCCACTACCAGCAGGTAGAAAACCTATTGGAAACAAATGGGTGTACAAGATAAAAAAGAATGGTGATGACCAGGTGGAGAGGTATCGTGCAAGATTGGTAGTCAAAGGATATGCTCAGAAGGAAGGAATCGACTTCAAAGAAATATTTTCCCTTGTGGTTCGAATGATAACTGTTCGAGTGGTTCTGGCAATGTGTGCTACGTATGATTTACATCTAGAGCAGCTAGATGTGAAAACTGCATTTCTTCATGGAAATCTTGAGGAAGAAATTTACATGCTTCAACCAGAAGGTTTTAAACAAAAAGGAAAAGAGAACTTGGTTTGCAGGTTAAACAAATCTCTGTACGGTTTAAAGCAGGCGCCGCGGTGTTGGTACAATAGATTTGATTCTTTCATCATTAGCCTTGGATATAACAGACTACATGCAGACCCTTGTGCATATTACAAGAGGTTTCTAGACAATGATTTTGTCATCTTGCTGTTATATGTTGACGACATGTTGGTTGCAGGCCCCAACAAAGATCGTATCAGTAAACTGAAGGCACAACTCGCTAGGGAATTCAAGATGAAAGACCTTGGACCCGCAAACAAGATTCTAGGGATGCAAATTCACCGAGATAGAGTTAGTAGGAAAATTTGGCTTTCACAAAAAAGTTATGTGAAGAAAATCTTGCAAAGGTTCAATATGCAAGATTGTGAGCCAATATCAACCCCGTTTCCTACTAATGTCAAGTTATCCTCCAAGATGAGTCCTAGTAGTGAAGAAGAGAGGATGGAAATGTCCCGAGTACCGTATGCATCAGCAGTGGGAAGTTTAATGTTCGTGATGATTTGTACAAGACCAGACATTGCACATGAAGTGGGAGTAGTGAGTCGGTACATGGCAGAACCTGGTAGAGAGCATTAGGAAGCTGTGATGAGGATCCTTAGATATATTAAAGGAACCTCAGATGTTGCATTATGTTATGGGGAATCAGGTTTAACTGTCAAGGGATATGTTGATTCTGATCTTGACGGAAGTAAATCAACCACCGGCTATGTGTTTACACTTTCTGGCGGATCAGTAAGCTAGGTTTCAAAACTGTAGTCAGTTGTCGCTATGTCAACGACAGAAGCAGAATATGTTGCAGCTGCTCAAGCCAGCAAAGAAGCAGTATGGTTGAA
This sequence comes from Artemisia tridentata subsp. tridentata, assembly GCA_021014915.2. Taxonomy (NCBI): domain Eukaryota; kingdom Viridiplantae; phylum Streptophyta; class Magnoliopsida; order Asterales; family Asteraceae; genus Artemisia; species Artemisia tridentata. The sequence continues at coordinate 337,601,873 of CP139506.1, forward strand.
GATGTTCTTGGAAGAGCTCAGGCACAAACAAGAGAAAATTACTCTATTTTGTGACAACCAGAGTGCCTTGTATCTTGCAAGGAATCCAGCATTTCATTCAAAGACAAAGCATATACGAGTTCAGTATCACTTCGTTCGTGAGAAAGTGGAAGAAGGAACCGTGGATATGCAGAAAATTCATACTGATGATAACATGGCAGATTATCTGACGAAAGCAATCAACTGTGACAAGTTTATATGGTGCCGATCCTCATGCGGCCTAGCAGAAACGTAAGCAACATGAAAGTGCAAGGAAGGATAACGGTGTGACGATCGATTTAGCTTCAATCGGATCTTCAAGTGGGAGATTGTTAAAATGTGATTGATTGGTGGAATAGATGGTGGCCAACAATCGTTGAATTGCTTGGTCAGTGGTTCACATGAGAATGCTACAATTATGGACAATAGCCTACTATTCTTGGTCAGTTGTATAGTATGAAATGGTGGAGGTAATAGTTACATATTGGAAGAATTGTTGGTGCCTACTTTCACATGTAAGCCGTATATTGACCAAACTATTTTTACATGCAATATAGTGTTTTGCCAACACTATAAATAGAGGAGTTTACACCCTCATTTGTTCATCCTAACAATTCCAAATCAAGTAGTGTCTCCTAGAGTGTGTGAGGTTATTAGAGAGTTTGGTATATCTCCTAATTACAAGAGATAAATATTGTTAATCCTTGTAATTAGAGAGAAGGTGTAATTCCTAATTTCCATCATAGTGAAACGTACCTTTCCTTGCCAGTGGTTTTTACCCTATTGGGGTTTTCCACGTAAAATCCGTGTGTCATCTTTTATTAGTATTTTCTTATTTTAGTTGTGTGTTTGCTTCAATCCGGTATCGCTTTTCTCAACACAATATAGTGAAATTCAAAACTTCAGAGGTAAAGGTGTAAAAAATTTAGTTCGCTACATCTAATTTGAAAAAGTGACAATTAAAATATATAAAGATGCAATTAGCTTATACTTTGTCTTTAAGAAAAATAGAAAAAATCAATACAAATGAGAAATTATGATTAACTGATAAACTGATCCAATGACAATAGGACAGAAACAAATACAAAGTAATCAATAAAAGAGACCCCATGGAAGAAATGTTTCTAATGCCATCAACTATTCAAAAATTGTCCATTTCGATGATGTTTTAAAACTACATATAAACCTTTAATCTTCTGTATGATCTTTTAAAACATTTTTTTTTCTAAATTGAATTTCTAATCATCATCAACTCACAATCTCAACAAGTTAGACCATGACTTCAAATTCTACCAAAGAACTTCACTGCCTCTTGATTCCATTTCTAGCCCCTGGTCACACAATCCCCATGATCGACATGGCCAAATTGCTAGCACAAGAAGAAAATGTCATGATCACAATTGTCACAAAACCCCTTAACGCCATTAGATATCGTCCCGCCCTTAACAAAACCGGACTCCAAGTCAGTTTCCTTGAACTCCCATTTCCTGGGACGGAAGTTGGATTACCAGAGGGATGTGAAAGTCTAGATACTCTCCCTAGTCCAAATCTAGCATTAAAGTTTTCAGCTGACGTTGACATGCTTCAAGTGAAACTAGAGCAAAGTTTTGAAAAGTTAGAGCCACGACCGAGTTGTATTGTATCCGATAAGTATCTTCCTTGGACTGCTAATACAGCAGATAAGTATTGTATACATAGAATTGTTTTTGATGGAATGAGTTGTTTTACGCAGTTATGTTCTCATAATTTGTATGAATCCAAGGTGTTTAGTGGTTTAGGTATGTTAGAGACGTTTGTTGTGCCTGGATTGCCTGATCACATTGAGTTAATGAGAGCGCAACTGCCATATGAGTTTAACCCTAACTCAAGGGGTTCAAGTGATCGTCTTGAACGTGTGAGGGAAACATAGATGAGATCTTATGGGATGGTGATTAATAGTTTCGAGGAGCTGGAACAAAAATACGTTAATGAGTATAAGAAGTTGAAAAGGGGTAAGGTCTGGTGCATAGGTCCATTGTCATTATGCAATGATAATGAGAAACACATGGCTCATAGAAGAAAAAGTGACTCTATTTATGAGCAAGAGATCTTAGAATGGCTTAATTCACGCCCACATGGATCAGTGGTGTACGCTTGTTTGGGTAGTATTAGTAGGATTACCCCTATGCAGCTGATTGAGCTCGGTTTTGGCCTAGAAGCGTCTAACCACCCATTCATTTGGGTCATTAGAGCCGATGATAGAGCCAAAGAGGTCGAGGAATGGATAATAGAAAGTGGGTTTGAAGAAAGGGTTAAAGGGAAGGGGCTTTTGATTTGAGTTTGGGCCCCACAGGTGTTAATCTTATCCCACCCCTAAATAGAAGGGTTTTTGACCCACTGTGGATGGAACTCGACAATTGAAGGTGTGTCTGCTGGTGTGCCCATGATCACATGGCCTCAGTTTTCAGAGCAATTTTTGAATGAGAAGTTAGTAGTGCAAGTTTTGGGCATTGGTATGGGTGTCGGGGCTGAGTTTGTCGTGCATTGGGGCGAGGAAGAGAAGTTTGGAGTGAGCGTGAAGAGCGAGGATGTGAAAGAAGCTATACTAAAGGTTATGGATTTAGGGATCGAAGGAGTCAAGAGAAGAAAGAAAGCAAAAGAACTTGGAAAGATTGCAAATGGAACAATCAAAGAGGGAGGGTCTTCTTATATGAACTTTGTTGATCCCAGTTGAGCTAACAATCTTGTTAATTAACTTAGATGTAGATCTAAGACAATAGGTATAGAGACTGTTCTTGAATGATCTATTAAATACTATGCGGAAACTAGTACTTAATCTTAAGAAGAATAACAAATCAAACACACAAGAATTCTCTCAACTATCACCTCAATATATTGAATACGGTTACTCAAAAGTAACAGGGTTACAAAGAACCTTGAATTGAATCGAATACAAAACAATACGTATGCTAACCCTAACCCTAGATCCTCCTTTTATAGACTTAAGGAGTCCTAGTCGGTTACAAAGACTTTCTATACAAGATAATATCTATTCGTATCATTACCATAATTATCTAAACAAACTATACACGTTTATCTAATAAGTAGCAAAATGATTACTCTAGTAGTAGAATCTTCTTAGGCTAGCAGTAGAATCACACTTAGCTTATTTCTTCAATCCTCTCAGAAACCCAGCAGTAGAATCAATATACTAGCAGTAGAATCATTTAGCCCAGCAGCAGAATGATGCAGAATGATACTTAGTATATTTTCCAATAAGAACCATGAGCAGCATAATCAATACCTTAAGCAGCAGCATCTTCAAACCCAACAATCCTCCCCTAAACTTGATATTTTCTCCCAAAATATGCAAGTTTCTTCTAAGCACAGATCAACACCAAGAGGATGCTTCCAAACACTTAGCTCTGCTTTGAAGACTTAGATTTAAGCACTTTTTCATACTTCTTCAAAAGTTTATAGGCTTGATCATCTGAAAAGAACCCTTTCTGTAACTTTAACATACCAGGTTTTAACATCTGAGTGATAACAATTGTATCCAAAGGATAATCCTTTTCCACAAGCATGTAAATCTGCAACATTGTTGTCAGTATGGATTTTAACTATTTGAATTAGCTTTTTCTCATAAGAATCTTTGATAAAATGAGGTCTTATCTCAATATGCTTTGTTTTTGAATGAAAAACAGGATTTTTAATAATACACATTGTACTGTTATTATCAATGTAAATTTTGGTGTTTAAAAAGTTGTACCCATAATCCAGTAGTTGGTTTTGAATCCAGAGTACTTGTCCACAACAACTAGAAGCAGCCACATACTCAGCTTCAGTTGTTGAATTAGCCACCACAGTCTGTTTCTTGCATTGCCAAGAAATCAACCTATGTCCAAGAAATTGACAGCCTCCAAAAGTCGACTTCTTATCCAAACTTGCTCCAGCATAATCACTATCTGAGTATGCCACCAAATCAAAAGGTGAATCCTTAGGATACCAAAGGCCCAACCTATGTTGACTCCTCAAGTACCTAAAAATCCTTTTGACAGCATTCAAGTGAGAAACTTTGGGGTTCACTTGAAATCTGGCACAAGCACACACCGCAAACATAATGTCTGGCCTTGAAGCAGTTAGATACATCAAAGATCCAATCATGGATCTGTACAAATGAACATCAACCTCTTCCCCATCTTCATCCTTGAGCAAAGGCTTGTTGGTCTCCATTGTTGTCTTAGCTGGCTTCACATCAGAAAAACTAAATTTCTTCAATATATCAGCCACATACTTGTCTTGGCTGATGAAAATCCCATCTTTCTTCTGTTTAACTTGAAGCCCAAGAAAGAAAGTGAGTTCCCCCATAGAACTCATCTCAAATCTACTATGCATGAGCTTCTCAAGTTCCTCACATAACACCTTATTTGTAGACCCAAAAATGATATCATCTACATAAACTTGTACTAGTAGGATATCCTTTTTGTCTTTCTTGTTGAACAAAGTCTTGTCAATGGTTCCCCTGCTGAAACTGACCGGATCTAAACACACGATTTGTGTTGAGGATACTTTGAGTATATACTTGATAGCACACGGAATTTACTACCAAGTACTTAGAAGAATATGTGTTTGGTGAATGTATGTGATCGTATGAATGTAATAGTAAGAATAACAAGACAATGTTTAACCAAACACTTTGCTTCAATATATTGAACGATTACAATGAAACACATGAAGCTCTTAATAATGCATGTACGTGTGGGATATATGAAAACCCTAAATGAGGATCTCTTTTTATAGCACAAAGAGTCCTTTACAAGTAAACTATATTCGTATTAATCTATATAAATAAGATATACATCATATCAATTCCATATTTATCTTCACACGGTTTCATCTTGATCTTGTAAGCAGTACGAACTTTTCTTCATCAGCAGTACTAACTGTTCTTGTATTCTTCAGCAACTGTTCAACCGTACTAACTTATACAGAACCGTACTAACTGCTTAATTTAATTCCCAACAATCCTCCTCTAAACTTATGATTTCTATGCAAATCAACAAGTTTCTTGAATTAAACTCCAACGTTATATAATGGGGTGGATTCTTTCAAACACTTATCTTCAATCTTGAAACACTTGGGAATTTTTTTTCACATATCCATCTTTTGACCAATATTCATAATACATCAAATTCGGTCAAATCCTCAAAAGTCTCCATAATTAAACTTATTCCTTCAAGGAATTAATTCCTAATACCAACCCAACGAATTAATTCCTAATACCAACCCTGTATTCAATGGCTTTAAATCTCCATTGGTTCTATAAAAAGCCTTTAATTTTCAACACTAACCCATCGCATTCTTCAAAACACAACTATCAAACACAATGAGTTCATCCAATCCAAACATGATCGAGATTTCATCAGATTCATCTTCGGATTCAGGAAGTGAAGGATGGAAAAATTACTTTCCACCGAACTACACTAATCTGACTATCAGGGATCCAAATCCACAAGCGGAAGAATTATCTTTTGATGATGACCTTCCAACTTCCTCTGATGATGATGATCAGCAAGCACATCCACCTCTACTATCAGTTTTACTAACAAGAGAGATCGAAAAAGCTGTGTCAGGTATGAGTAGGATCTTAGTGCCTGTAAGGAATCAACCACGACCAAAACCAAATAAACAAGTGATGGGGCTCCCAAGTCCGAAGGTGTGGAACTCAATCAAAGACAAAGGAGTTCACAAGTCCATGCCTGATTTTAAGGATAAAGGAAAGAGGAAGCTTGAGTAGTGATGAAGGTGTTAGGTTTATGTGTTTAGGTTTGTGTGTTGATTATGTTGACTTTGAGTCTCGGATTGTAACAAAACTTCTGCTTATGTAATGAATGCACAACTTTAATGAATAAACTTTATCTCCTTGTGTACTTAAACATTCACTATCAGCATAAACATCACACTTATCTCAGATTCTGAATTTATAACCTCCCCTGAATTACATAATCATCTTTAACAGCAACTGAACAAACTTTTAATTCCTCCCCTGTTTGAAAGAATCTTCACCATCAGATGAACTAGAACATATGACATTCGAGCTCATCATCCAATATGACAATTTGTACAAGGTACCATCAATTCAGTGTTGTAGTTTCAAACTGCTCTCAACACTTCCAGATGTGTAACCTTCTGAGAGAGGTGAATCATAGAGCATAAACTTAGAATGAACCAAGTTTGAAAAAGCAATGCAAACTAGTTGAAACTAGCAGTACTAACTGTTTAAAAATTTTCTGAGATAAAATCAAAGTTAATTGGAATGTGGATTGGAAAACACTTTTGTCCACTTATAGTTTTTAGCAAACTATCAGCTATCAACGGATTTGTTATGTCTTTATCAATTGCCGTTTGCTATGGACTAGCCAAATCTTCACACTTAGATATGGTGAGTTGCTAACCATCCAGTTTTTGGTAAACTGTCAACCATAAACGGATTTGAGAAGTCTTTACCAGAAACCGTTTGATCTGGACTAGTTGGTTCTTATGTGGATTAGACATGGTGAACCAATTACCATTTGTTGTGTGACAATCATGCACACTTGATAGTCCAAACCACCATACTTCCCAAAGCACAATCCAAAGCAAAAAGCTTTTCTTAACCTGAAATGTTAGTCCAAAACCAAAGAAAACACAATACACAATATTTTCTTTTAACAATTATCACAATTTACTAACAAATTCACAAACAGTACTAAAAATTTCCAAGCAGTACTAACTATACAAATAGCACAACTAGCAGTACAAAAACCAAAAACACTTAGACATTAATCTTTTGAAGGATTAAGCATTCCAATACCTGTTACCAAGTACTGAAATCTTCCTACATCAAAACCTTTTGTTAAGAGATCAGCAAAGTTGTCATCAGTATGTATTTTAACAACTTTTATTAATTTCTTTTCAGCACAGTCTCTTATAAAATGATGTCTAATTTCAATATGTTTAGTTTTTGAATGTTGAACTGGATTCTTAATGATACACATAGTACTGCTATTGTCTATATGTATAATTGTGTTTAAGAAATTGTACCCATAATCAAGCATCTGGTTTTGAATCCAAAGAACTTGAGCACAACAACTTGTTGCTGCCACATATTCTGCTTCAGTAGTAGAAGTGGCCACCATAGTCTGCTTCTTACACTGCCAAGAAATTAATCTACAACCCAAGAACTGACAACCACCTGTTGTAGATTTTCTATCCATGCTAGCACCAACATAATCAGAATCAGAGAATGCCACTAGATCAAATGCAGACTCTTTAGGATACCATAGCCCCAAATTAGGTTGACCTTTAAGGTATCTGAAGATTCTCTTTACTGCTGTGAGATGAGACACCTTAGGATTTACTTGGAATCTAGCACAAGCACAAACTGAAAACATAATGTCAGGCCTGGATGATGTGAGATACATCAAAAACCCAATCATAGATCTATACATGTGCACATCTACATCTTCACCACTGTGATCCTTTAATAACAAATGTGTCTCCTTATCAACTGGGGTGCTAACAACCTTGGCATCTGTGAATTGGAATTTCCTCAATATTTTACCAACATATTTATCCTGAGAGATAAATATTCCATCAGACTTCTGCTGTACTTAAAGCCCAAAAAAGAAAGTAAGCTCACCCATAGAGCTGATATCAAACTGATCTTTCATTAATTTCTCAAACTCTCTGCACATTTCTTTGTTTGTAGAACCAAAGATGATATCATCGACATAAACTTGAACTAGTAGAATATCACCCTTGTTCTTCTTGATAAACAAAGTTTGATCAATTTTACCCCTATTGAACCCATTCTTCAATAAATAAGTAGCAAGAGTCCCATACCAAGCTCTTGGAGCTTGATGCAATCCATAAAGAGCTTTAACCACGATATAAACTTTGTCAGGATGGTCTGGGTCTATGAAACCAGGAGGTTGAGATACATATACCTCCTCATCAATAGTACCATACAAAAAGACACTCTTCACATCCATTTGATAAACTAGAAAACCCATATAGGAAGCATAAGCAAGAAATAACCTTATTGCTTCAAGTCTAGCAACAGGAGCAAAAACCTCCTCATAATCAATCCCTTCTTCTTGATGATGGAATATCATCATTCTCTTTGTCTACACCACTTGATGATGGAATATCATCATTCTTTGTAGAAGACTCATTCAATGGACTTTCCTCCATGATTGGCATAAAAATGCAATCTTCGTCTTCCTCCTCTAAACCTGCACCATGGTTAGTATTTGTACCTGTAACAGGCACATAATTCATGGAATCTGAAAGACTGTCAATATCAAAGATCCAATCTGGACCAACACCTACAACATTTGGTTTATTCTCCAAAAATTCTATGTGCAGATTTTCTTCTACATGCTTGGTGCTTTTATTGTACACCCTAAAAGCCTTACTGTGCAGAGAATAACCAACAAAGAAACCTTCCTCAGATTTCCCATCAAAATTTCCTAGTTGGTCTTTGGTATTAAGGATAGTAACATGACAACCAAAAGGTCTCATGAAGCTTAAAGCAGGGGTTCTACCTCTAAGAAGCTCATAAGCAGTCTTATTGTGAGGTTGCACAACAAAAACCCTATTCAATACATAACAAGTAGTGCTAACTGCTTCAGCCCAAAATGAAACTGGTAGCTTAGAGTCAGCTAACATTGTCCTAGCAGCCTCTATAAGAGTCCTATTCTTTCTCTCAGCTACTCCATTTTGTTGTGGGTTTCTAGCTACACTAAATTCCCTCTTAATACCTTTTTCTCTGCAAAAATCATCCATCACTCTATTCTTAAATTCAGTCCCATTGTCACATCTGATTATTTTAACTTTCCTATCCACTAGATTTTCTACATCAACAATGAAGGTCTTAAGGATTTAACTAGTTTCATCCTTAGTTCTCATAAAGAACACCCAGGAAAACCTACTATAATCATCAGTGATAACAAGACAGTATCTTTTAAAATTCAAGCTATTCACAGAAGTAGGACCAAATAGGTCCATATGCAACATATATAAAGCTTGAGAAATAGAGTTCTGGACCTTTGGCTTACATGAGGCTCTGTGTTGCTTACCTTTAAGGCAAGAAACACAGGTTTGGTCATTGAGAAAAGTTTTATTTGGTAAACCTCTTACCAACCCATTTTTAGCAATTTTGTTAATGGTTTTAAAATTAACATGACCAAGCCTTCTGTGCCACAACATTGATTCTTCCAATGTGGCTTTTGCAACAAGGCAAGTAAGACCTGCTTTAGGAACAAGGTTGTTCATCTCAATACTGTATGTATTACCCTTTCTGTGGATTTTAAGCAATACTTGATTTTCATCAGGTAGCTTGAAATTAGGAGAAAGAATAAGGCAGTCAGTATCAGTAAAAAGAACCTTATTCTTTTTATCACATATCTGTGACACACTAAAGAGGTTTTACTTTAACTCTGGTACAAAATACACATTATCAAAATCAAGATTACCAGTTTTTATGACACCTTTACCAGTAATCTGTCCACCAACACCACCACCAAAGACAACTGGTCCACCATCCAATGCTATGAAATCCGAAAGATAGGACATCTTGCCAGTCATGTGCCTAGAACATCCACTGTCTGAGTATCCTCTATCTTCTTCACCATTTGAAGGATGTTCCTGCACACAAAATAAAGGTGTTAGTTTCTTTTGGGGATCCAAACCATCACTGGTTTGGATCTGCCTTGTGCATCAAGATGAGAAAATTTGTTTGAGGTCATTGATGCACCATTGGGTTTGGTAGATTTTCTAACCCAATGTGCTGAGGCCTTGAAAGCATTGCCCCTTTTTCCCTTAACATTTAAGTGCCTAGCAGTAGGATTTGCTGGTCTAGCAGTTGGAACTGCTGACCTAGCAGTTGGAATTGCTTGTTTAAATTTTGGCACCCATTTCTGATTGGTCATTGCTGTTTTCTTATAAAAATGCCTTTTAACTGTTTGTGCATGATTTGAAAATTGTTTTGCACTTGATACAGTTTGCTTGTTATTAAACCACTTATTTTGACTAGCAGTTGAAACTGTTTTGATGCCAGTCTTTAACATAATAGCTTTGGGTGACAACTTATGATTTGCATTAGGACTTGTCAATCTAGTTGGACTGTTTTGAGTTACCCTAGCATTGTTATTCCTATTCACCCTTGTATTCCCATAAACCCTCTTTTTCCATGGGTTAGAATCACAATAAGCAGCCATATGTTCAAAACTTCCACAAACAAAGCACACTTTTCTAATCATAGCAAACTTATCATCCAATTGCTTAGATTTTGAGTGATTCCAGTTCCTATGACTACCCTCAGAAATTGGTGATCTGTTCTTAGTCCTATACATCTCAACATATCGAACACTTTTCCTAACTGGTTTTATGTTTTCAGTTTTAACCACTTTAGGAGCATGTTTATCTTCTACCTTAACAACATTAGGTTTGACCTTAACCTTTGCATCCTCATCATCAGATGTCCAATCCTCAATAGTTGGTGCATCTGAGTTCCTATCAGAGGACATCTTTTCCTCAGAAAGAGATTTATCACTAGCACTCACAAAAGAATCTTCTGCCTTAACAAATTTAATAGGATTCTCACTCACTTTAACACCATATCTAGGAAAATCCATATCCTTAAACTCTTCTAAACCTGTATGAGCTAAATCAATTCCTGGTGGAACAAACATTCCTCTAAGAGGGGGTGCAACTGACTTATACCCTAAACCAGACTTAGCTTTGTTAAGTATTTGATTCTCTACTATCTTCTGAACTCCCTTTGAAGTATGTTCAAGAGTTTCTATACTTAACTGAATATTCTCTTTTTCCTTTTTAAGCTTCTCTAGTTCATATACAAGTCCACTCATTTTATCATCTTTTAGTTGCAAATCCCTCTTTAAAACACCTATCTCATCAGAAAAGTTTGACTCATTCTGTCTATAAAACACAATTTTTTCTTCCAAAACAGCTAGTCCTCTTTTATGATTTGCTAGACTAAAATTTACTTGATTAAATTCTACTCTAAGATCATCATACTGTTTCTTAAGACACTCATAATCTTTTAAAGCAGAACAAGTATTTGAACATTTTTGAACAATATGTACCTCAGAGTCTGAGAAAGCCATCAAACCCAAGTTAGCTGGTTCCTCTTCTTCCTCCATGAAGCTCCAATCCAATCCAGCTCCATCTACAGCTACCAAAGCCTTGGAAGAAGGCTCTTCAACATTAACTGTTCTCCTTGTTCCTTGCTGATTCTTAAACCCTTGACCCTGGTTGCTTTGTTGTCTTGGACCTCTACATTCCCTGGCAAAGTGCCCCATCTTGTGACAATTATAGCACTCCACCTTAGACTTATCATACCCATCAACATCTCTTCCATTAAAGGTAATCTTATTCCCAGTCCTTTGGTAATACTTCTTAGCCCTGATGCTTATCAAAGCCAACTACCACTTTAAATCCATAGCTTCCAAATCATCTTCAGCAATTTGAAGAAGATCTTCATTAAAGATCTTAGACCCACCAGATTGTTCTGACACAAATGCATATATGGTCTCTTCAGTCAAGCCAGCAGTACTAGTTTTTACACTAACAGTGCTAACTGTTGGTTTAGCAGTACCAACTGCTTCTTCATCTTCATGATTCGAACTGTTTGAAGAAGATAAGAAAGCTATATTCCTTGAACTAGAACTGGTGCTACCACTCTTCTTCACCTTCTGCTCAACAATCTTAAGATTGTTGTAAAGCTCATTCAATGTCATTTTCTCTAGTTCTGGTTTATTGCTCCAAACCACAACATAAGTGTTCCATTCAGCAGGTAAACTATTTAGAAACTTCATGTTGAGGTCTTCCTGTGGAATCACAATCTTCAACACAGTAAGTTGACTGATGATCTTTTAAAGCCTATTAAAGATATGGTCCAAAGTTTCATTGCTTGTTGCAGTGAAGTTCTCATAACTTTGTTTAAGTAGAGTTCTCTGTGCCTTCTTGGTAGCTTCATTGCCACCAAATCTTTCCACCACTGCTTCAAAAAGGGTCTTAACAGTCTCATATTGGCTAAAGTTCAGCACTTGATCATTAGGAATTGCCATTAGTAACAAATTCCTAGCCTTCTGATCATTCTTCTTTTTTATTCTCTCCTCATTAGTAACAGGCTCAGTGTTGAGCTTTGTTGTCTTTGAGCCATCAGCATGTGTTTCCTCAGTTGGAATTGGTTTGAATGAATCACCATTGATAATTATATCCCATAATGCATAGTCTTGCACCATGAAATATTGCTCTATTCTGAGCCGCCATAAATCGTATTCATTCTGTTTCAGCATGGGAAGTTTAGCAAGGATTGAGGTTTGTGGTGTCTCCATGTCCATCTTCTTGGTAGTAAGTTAATGAATACTTCTGGATCTTCTAAATCAAAGTATCAGAACCTGGCACTGATACCACTTGACCGAATCTAAACACACAAGTTGTGTTGAGGATACTTTGAGTATATACTTGATAGCATGCGGAATTTACTACCAAGTACTTAGAAGAATATGTGTTTGGTGAATGTATGTGATCGTATGAATGTAACAGTAAGAATAACAAGACAATGTTTAACCAAACACTTTGCTTCAATATATTGAATGATTACAATGAAAGACGTGAAGCTCTTAATAATGCATGTACGTGTGGGATATATGAAAACCCTAACTGAGGATCTCTTTTTATAGCACAAAGAGTCCTTTACAAGTAAACTATATTCGTATCAATCTATATAAATAAAATACACATCATATCAATTCCATATTTATCTTCACACTGTTTCATCTTGATCTTGTAAGCAGTACGAACTTTTCTTCATCAGCAATACTAACTGTTCTTGTATTCTTCAGCAACTGGTCAACCGTACTAACTTATACAGAACCGTACTAACTGCTTAATTTAATTCCCAACAGAAACCATTGTTTAACAAAAACTTGGATAAGGTGTCATACCAAGCTCTAGGAGCTTGATGTAGTCCATATAGTGCTTTCTCCACCTTATAAACCCTATTAGGATAATCAGGGTCTTCAAATCCAGGTGGTTGCATCACATAAACTTCTTCATCAATCTTTCCATTCAAGAAAGCACTTTTCACATCCATCTGATATAGGTGATGTAGCAATATAAAAACATATCAAATAAATATACGCAGCGGAAAAACATCACCATACAAGGATCCATAGTGCCATATGATCAATCAAATTAAAAACAAATTAAACAAACATGTTTTATACCTTTGTAGTGTGATCCGGGTAACACCACCAATATCACCACCACGTAGAGATGTAAGAAACCAAAAGATCAATAAGGTTGATCTTCTCTAAGAATGAAACACACTACACGTCATCGATCACCACCCGATGCTAGTCTTGAACACGTAACACGCGATCTAGCCTTGAACTACACTAGAATAAGGTTAGATGGGATAAAAAACCACAAACCCTAATATGGGTGTGATTAATTTCGTGGTCATTAGGGAGAGGAAGGAGGAGAGAAAGTTGGTAAGTCTTTAATGTGATAAGTCATAATCAAAGACCAAATCTCATTTGAACTTATCATGATCAAAGTTACACTTTGCCCCTTGATCTTTCTCCCTTGTTCCTTTCTCACCTAGGCTTGCCATGGGGGCCCTAAATGGGCTTGCCCATTTGTTGGTCCAATCCAATAAACTAAGTACTAGCTTAGTTATTAGTAGCCCATTATTGATCCCGAGTTACGTAGTCGTTTATATATTGTAAATACGATAAATACAATCTATAAAATGGTGTCTCTGTGTATAAGTGTGTGACCCCATAGGCTCACATATATCTAGCCATATAATTAGTTATTATGACACGAGCATTCTCCAACAGCTCCCACTTGCGACGTCATAATAATCGAGTAATTATACAAGCAATGGTTAGCGTCTAGCAACACGCCAATGCCCCTAGAAATATGTGAGGTTAGTTTCTTAAACGTCTCATTTCAGATGGTTTATATGTCATCTATCCTTTTGTTACAGATACCGTGTTGAATATTAGACATGGATCAAAAGTCATTCTAATAGTTCAACTATTATATTTCTCGATACGGATATTGAACAAGATTACCAAGTGAATTAAGATTCATCTTAATCTCATTTGGGTACGGCCATACAAACATCTGTTCAATTCATCGAGGGGCCCAATAGTATCTAACTCCAAAGCAAGTGGAGGAACAAATCCTATTTTGACTACACGTGTCATTCACATGCTTCATATCACTCCTGAAAATGGCCTTTATAACTACCTTATTCAGGATAGCGTTTAACCATATCAAGGAATGAAATTCCACACATGCAAGACCTGCTTGCATCTCAAGTCTGAGGATAAGAGACATAACCTCTTGCGAGATTCACTATTGACGACGATCCATGTAGTGAATACTTGTAGGTTGGGTCAATCCAATGTTCATCACAATGAACAACATGTGAGTGTGGCAAATGAATCACCAACACGCTCACATTTGCCTTAATTTGATGATACTCCCGTATCGTCAACTGGCAATGGACAATTTTAGAATAAATAAATTATTCATGGATTAAACATGCAAATATAGAACACAGTAGTATAAATGAAGACGATCATACCAGGTATATCAATTCATTGTATAATACGACTGCTTACAGTTCCATTATCCAAATACTAAAAACAGATATGCATAAGACTACTCATAGGTTGGAATCCGATGTTCCCACCATGATCGAATCATGTTGTACAAGACAACGAGTAGTCATCTGAGTAAACTTTGAGAATACTTATTTTAAAACTCATAAAAGGTTTAAATGATGATTGTCCTTTGTATGTGTGCATTCAAGTACAAGACGAGTACTGCAACAATACATTCCATAGGGCGTTTGAAGCTAGCAAAACACCTACTTCAGACAGTCATCTGAATAGTTTCTCAAACTATAAAGTAATTTTATTCTTTTAATGTATAACGCATTAATGCTCTCAGTCGAGCACATCTAGTCATCAATGTCATCATTCATGATGACCACCACTGGGGTTGAGTATCATCTCAGTTAAATAAGCATTAACGTATGCAAACAAAACAGAGCTCCTCAAATATCCGTAAACTTTTGAACATATCTTTGGTCCTTTGTAGGTCCATTATAATATTCGTGTAACAATTATCTAACGACCTTCACTTAGATATTTTTTGTTATCAACTCATCTTGCATTCATGCAATTGATAAATATATATAGTCCAATACTTAATATGACTTACATGATGAATCCTTTAGTCAAACTTAAGATTTCCAATCATGTGTTCAATCTCATCAAGTGTGATTGATCATTGATACTCCCCTCAATAACGTGTCATATTGTGTTTAGACATAATAACCGCTTATGTTTATTCTAATAAACATATATATATATAACAAGGTTGTATGTCTTATTTTATAAATCCCTCAAGAGAAACTTCATTCCAAGCTAAGGTATAAAGTCTAGCTTAGATAGAATATTGTTTCTAATATGTTAATGACATATGAGATTTAAGAAAATAAATATAGTGCTCCAACTTGCTCTAAGTGTACTTAGGAGTAATCTTGTTAATCAAAATCAAATTAATGATTTTATAATTAACTCAAGATATTTGCTCCTAGATGCATGATCTAATCCGCATATGGATTATTTTATCTTGTATACATAATAAAGATTATATGGATTCATAAACCCTTTTGATTACTCATCGTCCTCGCAAAGATAATCAACAAGAAAAGTGTTTTGATATCCTATTGTCATATTTCATTTACATGAAAACAAGTATGACTATTAATCATCTTTATACATTTAATGTTTGTAGCTAGGAAGATTTAATCATAGTCAATTTCTTGAGTACGAGTAAACTCCTTTTACTACACGTGCATTAAATGTGTGTACAAGTTTGTCCTTTTGAGTCTTCTCATCAAGAAACTCATTCTTAACCTTACAGTCTAACTGATTAGTATGAGATCAATCAAGCTCCAAGAGTGATTGTCTTTCAAGGACTGAATCTTAACATTCATAGTTTTGAGCTATTCATCAGATTTAAGATCTGACAATACATCTCTGTAGTTAGCAGGTTCACTATGATCCTCTAACTTATATCTCTTAGCATTGATATAAAAAACTATATCATTCAGGTGTAAGAGGAATCCTTGCGGATTTATGAATGAGAGATATCAATCTATGGTTTAACATATGCATGTTCAACCATAGTATGACATTAGCAAGTGTACTCAGAAGGTTGTGTATTTAGTACTTGAATAACTTCAAGGTCTAAAGGTACTCCCACTTGCTTTTGTATGTAGAGACTAATCTCTAGATACTCAGCATCTTGAGTAACAATAAATTGTTTTCAAGTGGGACATCCAAAATACACCGTTAGTTCTTGACTCTAGTTTGTTAATTATTTACTCTTAAGTAGTTAACAAATTAAGAACTTCAATTAAGACATAATGGGATTCATCCCATGCCATAATACAATGGTGTCTTAAATTCCTTCTAGGTTGGAATCATATTGAGTGTACACATGGCACACCCAATTTCTAACCTTGATAGCTTTGGAGGTAAAACAGTTTAAGTCATCAAAGATCAAACAATATCAATAGTGTTTGATTTTCCATGATGGACATACCATAAAGTTGTGGTATTCCATGAGGACTGATGTTGTGAGACTATCACACAACTCATTAGATGAACTTATACTTTTGGGATTACATATCTACCAACCAAGTCAAACCAGATGGCATCAATAGTAATTTTAGCCTACTGCATACTTTACATCATGTGCATGTTTTGACTAGAAAACATAAACATTTAATATTATACGTCGTAAGTGTACATGTCTTAACAAGAAGACATAACAAATCAACGTCTTACTTTACGTTATAAGTCTTTCAACAATTAACGGAATTAATGTTTGTGTCTTTACAAGAGACCTAAACATATTCAACTAAAGTAATTACGAGCGCCGACTCTTGGCCTCAATAGTATATTCAAGTTAATTTTGTACTTCATGATTATGAGTTTACAAGAAAACATAATCATATTTACTAAACAATTCAGTGAATATGTTGAAGTAGCTTTTCATGATATCTTGATATTTGTTCTAATTAGGGCAACATACATTTTATGTGTAGAAGTCCTAGTAGAATTTTAGTTTCTTACCTTGCAGTCAAGAAAAACTATTAGTCATATTGTTATATGTTGTACCTTGCACACAATTAAGATTTCTCCCACTTGTGCATGGCATAACATCGTGAGAGCATGCAAACAACACTACGCTCGTTTGTTTGTATGAGCAATATGACAATGTATAAGATAACATATGATTTTTAGTCAAAAATCAAAATATAGATATGTAGAACTTTATCGTTTGAATAATGAATCATGCATAACAATTTTATAGATAACATTTTAGGAAGCAACATCAGGAACGCGACAAGTTATCATATAAAACTTATGCAATGGTTCTTATATAAACTATGATGCTTAACACGTGGAAAATAATGTATTATTTCAAGACAATCTGGAAATAAGATGGGTAACTTGCAAGTAATAAAGCTTACAGCTCCCATTGGATTAGACAACATTACATGTGTTACGTCACCAGTAATATAATCACGTAGCTCCCACAGGATTAGACAACATTACAATGTGTTACGTCACCAGTGGAGAGTGATAGCGATTTGATACTTTCCATCTTTCTTTGAATATCTACACATTATTGCTAATGTGAGTCACTTTGACTAGTAAACATGTACTTAGGTATTCAAGAAAGTGCATCAAGTTCTAACATATAGATGATGGGTTAGCCATCATTGCTATTTTAACTTGAAAATAGGTATGCATTTCCTCCATAATTGGTCTACTTTACCACAAGGGTATGTAGGACCTTAGTAGGCATATTGGGTTAAGGCAAACTGCTAGGTAATCATGCTAGTAATTGCCTTTACCACATTGCGGTTTATTGATACTTCCGTCTTCTAATTATTTAAACTCATTTTAGTTTGGTAGCTAGTACGAACTAGGTTGACCAAGCAAGAACATGCAAATATCGCCAAAGGTCTGACCAATGAGCAAAATTCGCCATGGGTTGAAATGGCCCTAAGGTCTGACCAAAGAGGTCAAGTCAAGTGCACGTGTTCTTGGTTGTCCAAATATCTTATATTTCTTCAATGTTTCAAAACCGAAACAAGGGTTATAAAACAATGTTGAAGGAATAAGATGTGTAACCATACTTAACCGTTTTGACTTTTACAAGACATCACGATTTCTAGAGTAGGTTTTCCTTGAGTTTGATTAGAATTAGGAAAATTCAAATATTCCTATTATGGCTTTTCCTCATAAAGAAAAAGGATAGGAATAAGTCTCTTTCTTACAAGGAAAGATCGACTTAGTTCGTCCTTTTAACAAGAAAAGAACAAACTCTTGTTTACGGTATGCGTTGCATTAATTGAATTTACAAAGTTCAATTTTAGTATTTTCGATAATTATCCTTTTATAAATTAACTACCCCATGTTTATAATTTAAAACAATTAATTTACGAAAAGGCTAAGATCCTCATTGAGGTTCGACCATTAATGCAGTTGATCTACTAGAAATGGTGGATTCAATAGGTAGGCGACGATCACCAATTGTATTACATGTACAACTCTTAGATCCTTATGGGACTCATGGCATCTAGTGTCAAACAACTAGTGTCATGTAGGCATGTTTAGTCCCATCTTTGCCTCGGGTAAGGGTCTGACCACACTACTCGATTAAGTCATCCAATTTGAAAACTGTGAGAATAATCCTAGGTCTGACCATGGACAATAGTCACCTTGGGTTACAATTCAGCCTAGGTCTGACCAGATGCTAAAAGGTAATTGCAAGTGTTCTCATAATTGGACGGCGTGACTTAAATTTTGACGGGTAAATAGTTTTGATGTGAATCAAAAACGTGTACGAAAGAAGCATGCATTCATTCTTCGTAGCACAAGTTAAAAACTTTTCTTAACTTAAGTCTAATCATTGTTTTAATTTATGTGTGTCAAGTTGTCCATTTTCAAGACTAATATATATCCTAAGTGGATTATTAAGTATGGACAATACAATAAATCAATAAATAAACAATCTTAACTAGTTTAAGTGTTATTTTGAAAACAATGATTTTTAAGTTTCAAATCATATTCAAACTTAGTTAAACTAAATCATAAGACTTAGTTCAAAATGGTTTATGTTTAGTTTCAAGTTTTAAGAAAACATTTTTCGTTTTACATGTAGTCACAACATACATAAAAACAACCAACCAAACATTCAACCACAATATGCAAAGCCTCAACCGATGAAAATCCTATGCTTGGTCTTGTGAGCCATCACAAGAACCAAGATTCAACTAGGGACATATATCACAACCACATGGAGGGCTCCCACTTGCTCCAAGACAATCATGAGCAAGTTAAAAAGCCCATAATGCACATGAACTACAGTTTCTGTCAGCCCAGTTTTTCTGTTTTGCATGGCCCAAATGCCCAGGAAGATCACCTCCTCATGATTCGGCCCAGTTGACAAAGTTGTAGCCCTATGTCTTGTGGACCTGCACCAAAAATTTTAGAAAAAAATACCTTACCAATCAGCAGGTAATCACGTTTTCCCAACAGGTGTCCAGCAGCAACTTTCAGTCTACAACTCTTCAATCTTTCGCCATTTGCTTCCAAGCTCTTGTTTACAATACATATAAAGTGAAATACAACTAATCTACTTTGTATCTACTGTAAAATGCCCAAACATTGGCAAAACCAAAATTGAAATACATTACAAAAGTGCCGAAACTATGGCAAAACCCCAAAACAAAAAAATGCAACCAACAATCACAATCACAACGCACAAGTGGTCTAGGTTTTCATCGGCTTTGCATATGAACACATAATAATACATTCAAATAAAGATTATTACATGGTGTTGGCTAACTCCATGGACAAACATGCATGTATTTGCCATGGATAACAAAATAAATAACAAGAAATAAATTGTTAGCCAACGAATCGAAGAAATAATTAACAAGAATTAAAACCCCGAATGATACGCGTGACAAATGGCCAAAGACTCAAACCCCACTGATGTTAGGACCTTCTTAACACCATTTTACCACAGAAAAATAAGCCTCATGGGCTGATTTGAAATCGGGTTAAAAATCTTCCAAAAAACGCGTTTTTAGGCCATTTTACGGGTACCGATCAAGTAAACAAACAACGTATGCATAACAAATGGCCATAGGATCAAAAAGTCCAGATCTTAAGACCTTAATAAAGTCGACATATTCAGAATATTCAAGCCCTAGGGGCTGTTTTAAAATCACACTTTTAAATCCATTAAAAAACAATGTTTTTAGCCATTTTTACGCATACATGATGATCATATGACAACATATGATGGCTCGTGATACCACTATAGGTGATGTAGCAATATAAAAACATATCAAATAAATATACGCAGCGGAAAAACATCACCATACAAGGATCCATAGTGCCATATGATCAATCAAATTAAAAACAAATTAAACAAACATGTTTTATACCTTTGTAGCGTGATCCGGGTAACACCACCAATATCACCACCACGTAGAGATGTAAGAAACCAAAAGATCAATAAGGTTGATCTTCTCTAAGAATGAAACACACTACACGTCATCGATCACCACCCGATGCTAGTCTTGAACACGTAACACGCGATCTAGCCTTGAACTACACTAGAATAAGGTTAGATGGGATAAAAAACCACAAACCCTAATATGGGTGTGATTAATTTCGTGGTCATTAGGGAGAGGAAGGAGGAGAGAAAGTTGGTAAGTCTTTAATGTGATAAGTCATAATCAAAGACCAAATCTCATTTGAACTTATCATGATCAAAGTTACACTTTGCCCCTTGATCTTTCTCCCTTGTTCCTTTCTCACCTAGGCTTGCCATGGGGGCCCTAAATGGGCTTGCCCATTTGTTGGTCCAATCCAATAAACTAAGTACTAGCTTAGTTATTAGTAGCCCATTATTGATCCCGAGTTACGTAGTCGTTTATATATTGTAAATACGATAAATACAATCTATAAAATGGTGTCTCTGTGTATAAGTGTGTGACCCCATATGCTCACATATATCTAGCCATATAATTAGTTATTATGACACGAGCATTCTCCATTCAAGAAAACATTTTTCACATCCATCTGATACACAGTGAAGTTCTTGAATGAAGCAAATGCCAAGAATAGTCTGATTGCCTCTACTCTTGCTACTTGTGCAAATACTTCATCATAGTCTGTTAGGAACACTTTTTTATTTCATTTCAAGTCTAGGTCATGTCGTGTATTTAGTTGCTCATATGGATTCTAAGTTTGTTATTAAGGGACGGTTCATTAGGAATCCATGGGCCGGCCCATTTAGTTAAAATTACTTCTAGAAACACTTAAGGAAATGTCGCCCTAATATGTGCCTATAAATAAAAGGCTAGGGTGCTCACTATCTTGGTTGGTTTTTATTCATAGTGTGCAGAAGCTTTGTTACTCTATCGTATGAATATAAGATCATCCTTCTCTTATTCTCTTCATCTCATTTCTCTCATCTAATCTATCGTTACTATGTTGTTTACTTCATCATTATAGTTTAGTTGTAGTTAACGTGGTTATTATAGTTTAGATATCGGTTATAGGGACCATCAAGTGGTATCATACGCCAAAGGATAGTTAGGATTGTGTTATTGAGTAGTTTAAATCGTTACTAAGTAGTGGTTAAGACTGGTTTAGTTGTTTACGCAAGTTTTTGTTCAAGTTTTTAGTCGTTAAACTCACTCGTTTTTCCTTTCGTTGCAAGTTCCATAAACATCATCAAATTTTCGTGTTAATCGTTAAAGCTCATAACTTTTGTCATATTTAGGGATTACTAATCGTTAGAAATAAAAAAGAATCGGTAAAACTTTGTTTTCTAGTCGTTAAGTAATCTAAGTTAGTTAGCGTTATCAGAAAGTTGATGAAAAGTGGGTTTCTTGTAACTGGTTGAATTTCGAGAAAAGAGGGTTTTTCGCAATTCAATTTCGATAAAAGAGGGTTTTTCGCAATTGAGGGGTTTATCGCAAATCTCAAGGGTTTTTCGCAATTCAACAGCCTTCGGATCTTTCGGAATTGGAACTCAGTATTTTACTTGCTTGTATAAGCTCGTGAAAATACTTCGACTTGGCGTTAAATCTCATATCTTGTATAAGATTTGAGATAGTGATTGAAATTGTAATTTTGAAAATCTTTCGAAATTGCTAGATCTTTCGCAATTCTGATTAACTTATCGCAATTAAGATAATTTTTCGCAATTGCCAAGTTCTTTCGCAATTGGAAAGCTTATCGCGATTATCAATTTTCTTTCACAATTCCCTGTGCTTTCGCAACTGGAGATTTTTCGCAATTGGTAAACCTTTCGCAATTGACAGACCTTTCGTAATTGGAGACTTTTCGCAATTGGTAAACCTTTCGCAATTGGCATAGTGAACAGTAATCTTTCGAAATTGGACAAAAACATCACTTAACCAAAATCAAACCTCATAACTCATAACACACATCTTAATTATCTACACGATCAACAAAACACAAGAATGTCTCAACCACCATACAATTACAACTTCTACAATCAAAAACAGCAACAGTACCGTCAACAACCATGTCAGCAGTAATATCCTCAGCAACAGTATCAACCATCATACCAACCACAGTATCAAAAACATCAAATGCTCATGCATCAACATCAATTCCCTCAGCAACAACAACTTCTTCCACAACCAATGCAGAACTACCAACCATCTTCCAGAGAACCACATTGGTTTACCAAAATGTGTGAAGCCATAAGTAGTCAGCAATCGAGGCATGAAGCAGGTTCTCAAGACACACCACCTATGCTCACACCTGGAAACTATGTGCAGTGGTCCAGTCGGTTTCTCCGTTTCATTGAGCTAAGGATACCTCACGGGAAATATATGAAGAAAGTCATCATTGATGGACCATATCCAACACCTACAACAACCATTCCCGGTGATCCAACTCAAGTTCCTCCAAGAGAAGCAACAACAACCCCTACTCCTCTAGCTCAACTAACTGCAGAACAAGTCCTACAACAAGAGGCCAATGAGCTAGCCATGTCTTATATACTCCAAGGGATTCCCAACCCTATCTTCAGGAGTATTGATGCCCAGAAGACAGCCAAGGACATGTGGGAGCACGTACATCTGCTTATGGAAGGTACTGAACTGAATCAAGAGGACTTGGAATCAAAGTTGTACATGGAATACACACACTTCATGATTGAACCTGAGGAATCCTTGGAATCATACTATCATCGTTTCACCAACATCATCAATGATCTGGATCGCCACAACATTACATTACCAAAGATTGCTGTCAACTCAAAGTTTTTGGGATGTCTCAGCCCAGATTGGCAGAAATACGTCACATTCGTTCGTCAAGCCAAGAAGATAAATGGCGTGTCTTATGGGTTGTTATATGATTACCTAAAACAACACCAATATGAGGTTGATAAGGATCGAGTTGCACGTGGAGAATTCTCACCAGCACCTAATCCAAACTCACTTGCTCTCATGGCTCAATCACATTTTGCACCAAACCAGGAGTTTGTTCCACCACCAACACCTCATTCAGGGTTTTCACCACAACCGTAAAATCAAATTATCCTTTATGAAGCACCTGAACAATACCCTGATAATCAACTTGTTCCATTCGACAACACTGATTACAGCATGTACTCAAATGTTTACACTGATGAAGATGATGCGTTTAATTCTTTAAATGAGGGGTTTGCATTAATCGCCCTTGCATTCAGCAAATTCTCCAACAGGTCGAACAATCGTCTGAGGACATCATCAAACACCAGAAATCAGGCAGTAGTTAACAATGGACGGGTTGAGATTCAGAATCAGTCTTCAGGAAGGTTTGGCTCAGGAAACATGGGGAATTCTGGTGGGCAACGATTCAGTTATGGAAGTGGTAGTCGAAACAACATGGGTAACAATCAGAGAAGGAATCAGTTTGCTGACAAAGGGAAAGGGATTGCTAATACTTCCATCACTTGCTACAATTGTGGGGGAAATGGTCATATGGCTAATGCATGCCCCAAGCCGAGAACAATGGGTAGTGCATATCATAAAGAAGCTCTTCTCATGGCATTGAAGGATGAACGGGCTAGTGGTGTTTTGACAGAGAAGGAGCAGAGTTTTATGGCAAATGTCTACTCCGATGATGAAATGGAGGATCTAGAGGCTAATGCTGCAGTCATGTTAATGGCCAACATGCAGGAGATGAACATGATCGAGACAGGCCCGGTATATGACTCCGATGGCTTATCTCAGGTATCTGAAGCAGATTGTCTAATTCATGAAATTGCATCACCATCTGTATCTACATCTACACAAGATAATTTTGCTCAACATGAATCATCATTCTCATCTTCAGACAATGATCAAATAAATACAGTGGTTACCTTTGATGATGATCAAATTAACCCAGTAGTTTCATTTGATGATTCTTTTGACGATGACAATTCTGAACATCTTGAGCAAAATGATCTTATGCAAGATTCAGATTCAGAACTCATGACCTTATTGCTTGCCACCCAATCACAATTGAATGCACATAAATCCCAGATGGACAAATGCAATGACATTAACAAAAACTTAAAAGCCAAAGTTGCACTGTTAACAAAGGACCTTGTGTGCTACAAGCAACAACTTTCAAATTATGAAAATCAAGAAAAACGTGAGAAAAGTTTTGAGTCTGCATTCCAAGAGTCATATGTAAAAGTACAAAATTTGGAACATCAAATTCGTGAACTGACCGTTTCCAAGAATGAAATAATTTCACAAAAGGAACAAGAAATATTTGGTTTTCAAAAACAGGTTGACATTCTCCAATCGAAAATTTCTAAAACCAAAACAGAATTGTCAACTTGTCAAACAAATTTTTCTGAACACAAAGAAGCTTCAAGGAAACGTGTCGATTCATATCTTGAAGAAATTGTGACATTGGAAGGCAAACTTAAGGATTTTCAAAACGTTGTTTATAAAGCGGGTAATTCTGTAACAGCTCTTCGAAATCTAACTGTCAAACCAAATCCTCGCGGATATGGATTTGCAATCGGATGTGATCAACCTCGTTTTTTAAACAAAGCACTTGAGACAAACCCTAAGTTGTACAGTGCCGAATTGTTGTTTGATGATACGTTTCAACGTGTGGTTGTTTATAGTACTGAAGAGGAAGAAGAACATGATATCGAGTGTCGATCAAAGATGAGTCATGTAAAATATAACAAACCATATGATTATTCGAAAGCACCTCATATTAAAGAATCTTTTGTACCTCAAAAAGAGAAATCTGTACAACCGTGCTCTTTAACTGAAATAAATACTTCATCTGAAGTTGCTCCAGTTACCACTGTTGCACAAATCAATGGTCCTTTACCAAGTCAAGGTGTTAATGAACAAATGCCAAAGGAATGTCGCATTCTCAAATATTTCAAAACATTTATGGAGGACATTCAACTTTTGGAAAACGCTATTGAAAGAAATTCTGAAATCAAAGTCTCCACTTTTCTCTCTCCTTATGAGAAAGAAAAGCGAGAAGTTTTTCAAAAACAATTCTTGCCACTTGTTAATCACCTGCGACTTTGTGCAACATAATGGGAACAGGAACTCCAGTCAGAAGTTGTGTAACACCCCGACCCGACAAGGTCAAGATATCACAGTATGGTGTCATACAAAGCATACATAAACGCAAGCGGAAGTCTTTTAATTAAATAACTATGTCTTGAACATCAAGACTAGTGTCCAAAAGATAATCCAAAATGTATAACGGGTTAACCAAACAAACCAAAGTAAATAAATAATATCTGAAGTACGGAAATAAATAAACATCCGAAACAATGGACAACGAATGATAAATAAATGGGTCTCTCAAATCCTAAGCTCTCTTATTCCCAAGCCCGTCGCCCCGCTTATTACCTGCCGCATAAGAAAGAAAACATGCGGCTGAGCTTAAAAAGCCCAGTGAACAGATATATATACAAAGCATAATATAACGGTAAATAAGCAAAAGCAACAAAGGAATAAGAATACGAAACGAATAGCATAAACATGAAAGATAACGAAATCAAGATTAAGAGTGTATGAGAACTGAATAGCAAACGAATCAGAAATGAAATGAAAGCAAAGGAGGGTTCATGTAAAGATGTGCCATAAGAACTCCATACATAATCCGTCAAATCAAATCTAGAGCACATATAAGTATACGAAGAGGGGAGACCTCTAAGTAATAATAAAAGTGTGAGAAGGAGTGCAAGGCACACACCACCTGGTCACCATAATACATATTCATAAAACCTAGGATATATCCATACGCTCCCTAACATAAGTATGTGTGACAGCTCTAGACTAAGCACACATAAGGGGTTGGCCAATAGTGCATGCAAATACATATACATAGGGGGAATGCCGCAGATCTATCACACCTCTACGAGGGTGTCATGCCTAAGGTGCCATCAAAGACATGGTCCTAGTACCTCTAGAACTAGTTAAGCTCAGGCACGGAATATCATATCATACATAATCAAAATCTAACATGGCAAGAGAAACAGAAAGTAACTCAAATAAGCATGGCAAACAAATAAGCATAGCATGGCAGAGACATTTAAATAAATGTCAGAGAGAATCATAGGAATGACAAACATACCATGAATGTCACGAATCAACTAAGGGAAACATAGCAATGGCTTAAGATCGAAGGAAAATATCCCTACTGAGAAGGGAAAGAATATCTGTACCTTAACGAAATACGCAAGCAAGAAAATGAAAAGCAAATCAAATAGGAGATCACTCCTTCTTCAGCCGATCTACAAATAATCATAATGTACTTATAAGTTTCATAGTCATAAAGGTTCCATTTTAATTGTCTTTCCATTTTAGGTAACTTTCCAAAAATAGCAAGTTTCCATATTTAGTAACTTGGGTTATTAACATTCCCGTATGTCAATTTAAAGTATTAAAGATGACCATATTCGTAGTTTAAGGCTCATAATGTCATTTACATAAATTTAGGGTTCATAAGTAGTTTTCATAAGTTTTTAGGGTTTATTAGGTAATTATCACAAGTTTAGGGATTAGTATGCAATTCTTATGAAGTTAGAGTGTAAAATGTAATTATCTATAATATTAAAACGTCAGGATGTTGCTACAGTAAAACATGTTGCTACAGTACTTGTACAGTGCTTGCTACAGTACATGGGCTTGCTACAGTACATGGGCTGTTAGTAGAATCAACACAAACGAACAACAAATCCAAACACAAACCATCACAAACCATATCACCAAACTAATCCTAACCGCAACCTTCGATCGCCGTGACTCGCGTGAGTCACGTTGGTTCCTTGATGTCGAGACAACCAAACACAAACCGAACAACAAATCCAAACACAAACCATCACAACACCATATCAACCCAAACTAATCCTAACCGCAACCTTCGACTCGCCGTGACTCGCCGTGAGTCACGGCTTGGTTTCCCTTTGACTGTCGAGACCAACCAAACACAAACCGAACAACAAATCCAAACACAAACCATCACAACACCATATCAACCCAAACTAATCCTAACCGCAACCTTCGACTCGCCGTGACTAAGAGAACATAACGAGTTACCACACCGAACCAACTCAGTTGGCTCGGTGGTTGACCGAGTTTGACCGAAGGCTCCACACAAGTTTTAGTTTTCAAAAACAATGATTAAAAAGGTTTTTATTAAAAATAATTAAATGTAAACCGGATTTAATAATAAAAATATATAAATTAGGGTTTTGGAAAATAATAAAAATAAAGAAGGAAGGGGGCGCGTGTAGGTGTTCTACCAAGAAGAAAGTGGAGGCGGAATACTGTGGAGGTGGCGGCGGTGTGACAGTTGGTGGTGGTGGCGTGTGAGGATGGTTGCGGTGGTCCTCACGAGCTTAAAAGCTCCAGAAACGAAAAGGATAAGCCAATCTATCGATTCGGCAAATAAAAACACTCGCCGGAAAAATTTCCGGCACGGTGGTCGCCGGAAGTTATTGGGTGGCCGGCGGTGTAGAGAGAGAAAGGGGAGAGAGAGACATTATATGTGTGTGTTTTTATTAGTATTAAAAATGAATACAAAATAAAAATAATGGGTTTAAATATTAAAGGTTCAAGGTTAGAAATGAAAATACAAGATGTGGGGGTGGGAAATAAAACTTAAGGGCGGAGGGGGTATTCTTGCCATCTTGGCAATACTTTTTACGAAAACGGTTCGGGGCTCATTCGACATACCAAATGGACTCGAAAAATTACGAAACTTGCGCCATTGTTCATGAAATAATTTTTCCAATAAAAACGAGTATAAATTTGCAATACTTTCATAAATCAATATTTTTGACAAATACGATACGTTTCGTGTTTTATAGGTTGTGCCTGCTAAATAACGCATACCGAATCAAACATGTTTTCAATATGTGTTCGCAAAACCTCCCGCGCTTTTGCATAATATCCGGATAAGCAACATTTTTCACAACACTTACGTGCAAAACACACCCGCTGCAAAGCGCGGGCTACCCAGCTCGTTACTATAAAGTTACAGGTTTTTCATAAGTTAGGTCCCTTAATTTAAAAGAATAACACTTTAGACCCTTTAGTTTAGAAAATAAATACATAACACCATTTTAATCTTCTAAACCCGTAACAGCCTTTTACACATACGAATTTAACACGTTTCCAATAATTTATGAATCACATTAATACTTCGAAATAAAATTTATAAAAATTTACAAACGTTCCAAAATGTCTTAAGTATTTTATGTAATTTTTCCACATTTTATTAAGTTGTATAGGTACGTATGAAAAATCTATTTCTATAACATGTTCCAGAATCATATCTGATGAAACACCTGACAAGTTTATACCTTTTTACCCCTTCATATAAATTTATAAAAATCTATAAAAATTCTAGTTATTATTAGACATATAGGATATGACCCAGTTCAAAGGAAACCTTCTAACTCGACACGGTTTGAAAATTAAAAATCATAAACACGGACTAATTTTCCAGACATACGAATTCGATTAGACACTTAATTTTCCAAAAATCAAAAAGTAACCTTCCATGCCTCTAAAAATTACAAAATTAATTTAACCAGATAGCTATTTCATTGAACTTAGTTTTAGACTCTGAAAACACCCAAAAACACGTTCACATCATTTAGTTACATTCGATTTAAGTTAGACCTTATTTTCTGGACAGCACTGTTGTTCATGATTTTATGTATAACTTATTTTAGGGCTTATATCTCAATACAAGGTCTTCATACATAGTTCCAAAAACACATTATACTGATTATTACTTATCATAAACATGTCCATAGTCATTTAGATCTCAGATTCATACTCAATTCGATTTACACTTTCTTAGGGTTTCATTATTTTATGATCATAATTTTATGTGTAGTTCTTTCATACAATTTGACAAGGACCAAGAACAAGAACATGACAAAGATTGAACAAAGGAAGATGATACAATACCCTTGAAGATCACACGAATGACAAGAACACAACACGATCAAATCACCAACAAGCCTCCTTCTTTTCTTTTTTTTTTGGTTCGATTGGCAGAAACACAAGAACAAGAATACATGTTTTGATTAATTTTCGTTCATGAATTCGTATATAAGATTAGTATTACATGGTTACCTTAGAACAAGAACAAGATCAAATACTCCTTTTGGTTGTGTTAGATCGACAGCAGCAGCAGCAAAGAGGGAGAGGCCGAAGTTTTTTTTTTTTTTTTTTTTTTTTTTTTTTTTTTTTTTTTTTTTTTGTGAATTAGGGTTTCTTGTTTTCGGTATTATGGAATTGTGAAGAAACCGTGTGTTGTTTGGTATATTTAGGGAATGGACCAATCTTCATAATGGGCTATTAAAACATGATCATCTCCTAATTGTTTCCATATGGGCCGAATTTTTTTTATAAAAGCTTTTCTTTTCTTTTTTTTTGGTACATTTATTTACATAATGTAATGTTTGAATTAATTTACTTATTAGGTAACTTAAGTTAAGTTCAAATGATGTCACAAACTAAATTTTCATGAGTTCTTAAAGTTCAAATTCAGAGGGTATTTTAGTCCATTCATATTATGTTAAGTTTCAGGGTTTTACAAGTTGTATCAATGATGAGTATTTTCAAAGCAAAAGATGTCAAAATTGAAAAACAAAAAGGTCAAAAGAAAGCTTTAGAAAAAGATGTTGATCGACTCTTGACGAATGTTCTCTGTTCGGATGTGATATCTGTGATAAGTGTTCTAATTCTCCATCCCCCCACTTAAGTTAAACAACGTCCTCGTTGTTTGTGTCAAAGGTTAAAAACTGGAAAATAAAAGAATTAGAACAGAAAAACTCCCCTGAGATTTGCTCGGTATGATCCTCCATTATTCGTATAAGAGCAAAAATCAACTTTCTTGTGGATGAGAACGTTTAAGATTCATAAATGATGTATCCACAAAAATGCAGGAATCTATAATACCATTTAGACTTTAACACACCTGAGTTAAGAAGGTTCAAACTTGCATAATACATTAGTAGTTAGTAAAAATAAAACCTAAAAAATTAAACTGTAAATCATCAGGTCAGTCGATACGCCGTATCTTATGGAAGAAGATACGCCGTATCGAGCCTGGAATAAATACGAATCAGAATTAAAGATGCGTCGTATCCTTAACCAGGGATGCGCCGCATTAAATAAACTGCCAGAAAGTTTTAAAGTCAAAAATAAAAATGCAGAAAATGAAATAAGATATGACCAGTGCAGGTGATGCGTCGCATCTTATGATGGAGATGCGCCGTATCTTCTGCAGGTCTGACAGACTCGACACAGAACAGAAAAGTAAAAATTTTTCCATCGGGTTGTCTCCCGGGCAGCACTTGTCTTTATTCCAGAGTCTTCAAGTTAGACTCACTTTCAGCTCCTTATTTTGTTCTATTGATCCCCACATGTCCGTGCACGATGTAGTTGCGAATTACTTCGTCACGAACATATTCCGGCCCCAATTCAAGTAAACCTTTGTAGAATCCTTTCATCTTTTGGTACGGATACTCAATCCCTTTCTCAGCGTCATTTTCATCTACAAAAAGAAATGGTGTAAATTTGTAGCAAAATTTTTTAGGGGCATGTTTAAACCTTGGGTGAGCACGAGGCATCATGTAAGTGATGACGTTGCTTCCACTTTTAAAGGTGATCTTTCCTTCAAATCTTTTAGCGTTAATTTCGACCTCCTTACAAAATGGTTTCCCAACGATCACGTCACCCATCTCAACATCACGATAAGCATCCATGTTTTTCACCACGGTGAAATCTGTAACAATAGTTAAATTCCCGACAAAAATAGGTACATTCATGAATATTCCAACTACATTTTTCCCTCTATACTCAATTTTGTTTTTCATTATAGAATTATAAAAATCTTTTGACATTACATTAATTGGTAAAATAGGGAAAAAGTTGGCACTAACCTGTTTAAATCCTATCATGCAAAGAAATTGTAAATTATAAGCACAATCTACATGGATCTTTCTACCATAATCACAGAAACTAGGATATCCTTCAAATTCATCATAATTCTTAGTGTTGATCATATTGATTCTAGGTACATCCATAATTTCTCCTTCTTCAATTTCGGGTTCAAAATCCTCCATAAATTGATCATTGATTCCTATTGGTAAATTAAGATCATTTAATTCAATGTAGTCTCCACTATAGGTCTCAAGTGATTCATTATTTACCAAGGTTTCTCCCATAAACCTAGCTTCTAGATCGAGGTCCATACGTTCTCTTAATCCTAGCACATAGACGCCTCTAATTATGCTCTTAGCAGGATTTTGGCACTTATAGACTAGTTTATTATTCCCTAACTTTAATGAGATTTTTCTTTTAAACACATTAATCTTAGCATGGGCGGTAGACAAGAAAGGTCTTCCAAGGATTAAAGGAATCTTAGCATCCTCGGGCATATCTAATATAACAAAGTCTACGGGGAAAACAAACTTCTCAATCTTAACTAGCACATTTTCAGCAACCCCTTCAGGTCGTTTTACCGTTTTATCAGCCAATTCAATAAGCAGCTTAGTTGTTGCTAATTTTCCTAGTCCTAGGGTAGTGAATGTCTTAAGGGGCATAACACTAACGCTAGCTCCTAAGTCAGCTAATGCATTATTGAAAGATATGTCATTAATTGAACAAGGTAAAGTAAAACTTCCTGGGTCCTTTTCTTTACGAGGCAAGGCACGTAAGTCGGTTGCAGAGCACTCTTCTTTCATTGTAGCCTTGATCTACTCTTCAATCCTTGCCTTCTCGTTGAGTAACCTCCTTAAACTGATTGAAGAATTAAAGAAAAATTCGGGCTTTGCAGCATCATTACCATTTATCAATCTTCTAGGAAAAGTTATGTTAGGCGTGACTTCTTCAGTAGTGCATATGGCCTTGACATGATCTCTTGGGTTAGTTTCAGTTGAGCTAGGTAAACTTCCGTATCCCCTTTCTTGAAGAACTTTGCTCATTTGTCCGATTTGTTGTTCCAATGCTTTGATCGAAGCTCCTTGATTTCTTGTTATAGTATCCATTGAGGCTCGGATTTCTTTGATCATAGCAGTGTTCTCTTCATGTCTTTTAGCAGCATCGGCCATAATTTGCTTTAGAGTGTCATCCAAAGTCTGCCTCCTTTCTTGATAAGTGGGATTATAGTTGTTCTTTTTATAGTATCCCGGAGCAGCTTCCCTAAATCTTCCTGAAGGTTGGAATGGTTGTCCAAATTGTGTGTAGTATGCTTCTTCAAAAGTCTCACTTTCATTCTTTTTAGGGCAATCTTTAGTGTAGTGAGGTCCTTCGCATTTTTCACATCCAACTTGGGCAGCATAAACTTTCTCATCACGCTTCTTCATCTCTCTACTAATTTTATCCAATTGAGCTTGAATTGCAGCAAACCCGTCAAAATTAGTGCTGCTCTTAGATCTAGTAGAGGTTCCGTCGTGCCATTT
This sequence comes from Artemisia tridentata subsp. tridentata, assembly GCA_021014915.2. Lineage (NCBI taxonomy): Eukaryota > Viridiplantae > Streptophyta > Magnoliopsida > Asterales > Asteraceae > Artemisia > Artemisia tridentata. The sequence goes on from CP139506.1 coordinate 337,635,044, forward strand.
TTGAGAGTGATCAGCAGCTTCTTGGATAGCTTTTCTAGCATCGGCTGCACTCATTTGAGGCACAGCTCCCTTAGCATCCAAGATTTGTCTAGTAGGCACGTCCAATCCTTGATAGAACAATATTACCTCCTGCATTGGACTTAGATAATGTTGAGGGCATTTCATCAATAAGTCTTTAAATCGTTCCCAAGCTTGATAAAGAGTTTCATCAGGCTCTTGCTTGAAATTGTTGATAGCCTCCATCTTTTTAGCAGTTTTAGCAGGTGGACAATATCTTTTCAGGAATTTGCTCTTCAAATCTTCCCATGTTGTGATTGAACTAGCAGGTTCATTCCTTAGCCACTTATTAGCAGCTCCTTTAAGCGAAATTGGAAAGATTCTTAGCATAAGTTGATCGTCAGAGACTCCTTCTGTAGTAAACAAATCTGCAATCTCGAGGACTTTTTCAACATGTTCATTAGCATCTTCATGTTCTGTTCCACTGAAAGAATTTTCTCTTAGCTCCTTGAGAAACTGACCCTTCAACTCAAACTTTAACTTTTCATCAAACTTTGGTCTAGCAACTCCTGAACTGTAATCAGCACGGGTTTTGTTCATATATTCCTCCATAGTAGTGTTTTCCGTCATTGTTTCTGTTTCTTCTTCCTCCTTCTCTTCAGAAAAGTAATCAAGCTCGAACGAACTTGAAATTTCAAAGCTTTTTGTGTTGAAAAGCCTTTTAAGCGAATGTAAGGCTCGTTCAGGATCTTCGAAAGGTTTAATCAAGTTCTTAGTTGAACTTCTGGTCATGCACTTCCTGAAATCATCACAAAAGCATCAGTAGGGTATGTTCAAGAAAGTATGATATCAGAAAATTAACAACGAAAACGGAATACGAAAAATAAAAGTTGCTGATCTCTGCAAACGATGTGCCGTATCCAGAAAGTTGGATACGCCGTATCTTATTTCGTTAAAATTTAATCAGACTTTTATTCAGAAAACAGATACATCGCTTATGAATTAGAATGCGCCGTATCAAGTTTAAATTATCAAAAATCGATTATATTTATTAAAATTAAATGCGTCGTATTAACAAAAGCTAATGCGCTGTATTTTCGTTACGTTTCAAAATACAAGTTTTTTGATTTAGTAGATGCGCCGTATCGATAAAGATCGATGCGTCGCTTCTGTTTAATAATTCGAAAAACTGTTTTTAATTTAAATAGAAAATACGCCGTATCTGTTAAAACAGATGCGTCGTATGGCGTTAGGGTTTAGAAAAATTTCTTATTAAAAACAGAATACGCCGTATCTTGGGGAAAGATGCGTCGTACTCGAATTTATTAAACGCGTTGTATTTTATAAAAATTAAACGCAATACGCCGTATCTGTGAAAACAGATGCGCCGTATCGTTTGTATTAGCACAATACAACGATAGCAGAATGCGGAAAAATAGAAAAAAGAAAAACAAAAAATAAGAACAAACAAAAAGAAACAAAAATTACAGAAAACAAAAAACACACAAAAAACAGAAAATATGCAAATTATACAATGAATGCAATCTATCTAATATATAACAGGGTTAGTGGTTAGAATCTAAAAAAAAACTAAAAAGAAAAACCTAATTAAAATACTAAATCAAATTAACAGATAATAACAATTCACTCCCCGGCAACGGCGCCAAAAACTTGATGCGCGTGATGTTTCGTTGCGGTTTAGCAGTATTAATGCCTACTCAAGTTTTAAATTTATATTTAGCCGACTTATCAATAACACACACACTTAACGAGCAGTGTACCCGGTCAGTATGAATATAATGGTAAGTAGAGTGTCGATCACTAAGAGTGGAACGTATTATCTAGTTATTCTAATCAGTATTTTAATATCCTAAGTTAGTTATACAACCTAATCTAACGCAAGGGGGTTTAGCCTGAGAGACTGGCACGGTTTGGTTATAATTAAGTGGAAAACTAAACTAATGAGCACGAATCAGCGATTAGCACTACACGTACACAGATAGATACTCGAGACAATAAGAAGACCTGACCTGATAATTAAATAGCTTGTCACTTGTTTTATTGCTAGTTTAAATGAAGTGTATATAATTAAACCTTTCTCGTTGGCTCTAATCTTATCGGCGAGTAAACCCTTAATGATTACTTATGTCTATCCTATTTATTCAAGCGTCTCTAATAAACAGGCGAGGAAGGGGCATGGCGACCCAAGCAAGACTCAGCTAGACACAGAGGTTATCAATGCACTAATAAAAGTCACCAAAGACATCAACATATAAACTTTAATTAATGGGAAAGCAATATTAAGGGGAGTGCATGATCTTCCGTAGTCACATGACACAAGCCCATCAATCCTGATGAATTAAAGTGTACTAAAACAATAAAACAAAACTACTTAATGAATTGAATACATGCAGGACCTTCTTACAGCTCTTGTATCTTTGTTTGAGGTGTGTCTTGTGCTGCTTGGTCGTCTGAATTCGGCTCTAGGGTTATGTCTAGGTCTAAAGGTCTCTTAAATTCGTCTGGCCTTGGGGTATTTATAGTTTCTGTCTGAGGGATCGATGCGGCGCATTGACTTGATAGATGCGGCGCATTGACTTAACTTCGCGTGGGGTCCAAGATTAATATATTCAGGAATATTCGTACACCGTCTTCAGATGCGGCGTAACTTGATCTTTGTATGCGGCGCATGTACTTTAGCTGTCTTGGATTGTAACTGGTGAAATCTTGATAGTGATACGCCGTATGTTAGAAGTATATTGCGGCGTATCTGGAGTAGAACGAGCTTGATCTTCTTCTTTGACCAAAGTTTCATATGCGGCGCATGACAGAATTGCATGCGGCGCATTTTTCAAAGTCAGGCAATGGTCTTCGAATTCATCTAAGTATGATATTGCGTCGTATCTGTTGAGTGAGATACGGCGCATCTTCTGGATTTCATTAGACTTTTAACATCTCGCTTGTTTTGCTCCATAATTAGTCCAAAATCGCCAAGTTTCACATAATGCTTGTTTTCACCTGAGAATTACTAAAGTAAACATTAATGTATCGATTCTCATGTATAATATAATAAAACAAGTCAAATAAATAGGATAAATGATGATAATAAAATGTACTTATTTGAGTTCATCAAGGTTTTAAGGCAAAATATGGGAACAACAATGCAAGGGTTGTCTTTGATGATATCAAGTGTGCGGAACCAAGTTGCCAGATTGCCATTGAAATTCTCAAAAGACATAAGTGCAAGGGCATGTTGGAGAATTCAGACAATATTTCAGAATTTTACATTCATCAAATGTGGAGTACCATTCAACTTGATGATGAGGAAAAATACTTCACATGCACCTTGGACCGTAAGCAAGTCAAAGTCACTCCCACCCATCTACGTAAAGCCTTATCCTTACCTGAACCACCAGAAACCGCTAAAAAATATTGGCATGCACCTTCAGAAGATGACATCATCAAATTCCTCATCGACATTGGTTATGATGAACAACCCAAACAACCACTTACAACAATCTCCAGAGTAAACGCAAAATCCATTCCACAACCATGGAGAACCATTTACTACATATTGGTTCATTCAGTTTCAGGAAGAGACAGGGCACATGAGCACCCAAAATTATCACACGCTCAACTCTTCTGGGGCATAGTTCATCAGAAAAGTATTGATTATGCTGAACTCATCTGGGAAGACCTTGCGTTTCAGATTCGAGGCCAATGCAAAAAACCATTAACAAGGATCCCATTTGTCCAATACACCAAAATGCTTATCAGCTTTCTACTTGACGAGAACCCCGACATTTCACCACGACCCGAAGACAAAGAACTACATGTTGTTAGGATTGTTCACACGGTTAAGGTGGTTAAACCTTACGTTCTTTGTGTGTATGATATATTGAGTTAATATGATTAAGTACGTGGAATTTACTTAACCACACTTAGAAGGTGATTTGTGTTGTGGAAATGGAATGGTTGTGTTAGTTCTATGACAATGAACAATGAGAGATTAACACCAAAGGATTCAATATTATTAATGATAATAATACGAGTGATATTGAAATATCACTAGGGTTAAAACCTTGAATCTTAAGTTTTTAAAACTTGTGATATTCTTGTGTTTGTTCTATGTCTTAATAGTTATGAGAGTTCTAATAATAACACATGCATGGACTCTTTTTTTTGTATCACTTAACTAAGATCTTCTTTTATAGTCCGAGAAGATCTTTACATATTGCTTAAAGTCTAGCCGACTTACTTTGTTAACTCAACTTGAGTGTGTCAGTACATAAGATACAACATGTATCTGTGTATACAACTTGTTAACAAAGCACATGGGGTAAGATATTATCTACCGTATATTGTTGACCAAAATACAAATAATATCTTTTTTATCTTATCCACTCAGCAGCAGAATGTTCACTAGCAGCAGCAATGAGTTATTGCTATCAGCAGGAACAAGTATCATTAGCAGCAGGATCAACAGCAGCAGAATGCTAAGCTTAGAAGCAGGATCATTTATCACTAGCAGCAGGATCAAATGTTCTAGCAGCAGGAACTAACATTAGCAGCAGGAACCAAATGCACTAGCAGCAGAATTACACTTAGAGTATTTCTTTGAATAGAACCCGATATTAACCTTCTTGAATATTTAATTCCCAACACATGTGTTGAGAATGGATAAAACAGTCAACTCAGTTTATTTCCCCAAAGATAGCTCACACAAACAAGGGGCAAGATTACCTGAAGGATTGTTAACAAAATCAATTCAGAAGACACAGGCTTTCAAAGACTATGACGATGCTTATAACAAAGGTCAAGTCGGGTTTTCCAAACTTGGGGAAGGAACAGGATCTTCTAAAACTCATTCTAAAAGCAGTAAGACTGGGAGTGCTTCAAAGCAACCAAGAAAACCACACCCCAGAACCCTTAAAAGATGAATCAAAGGTACTCCTAAGCCCAAAGTAGAAGAAGGAGGGATTCGTGATGAAGAAGAAACTGACTCGGAAAACTCTGAATCAGAAGAAGAAGTAACTGTTCAGATGAATGAAGAAACTGCTCATATGCAAGTTGACATTGATACAATTAAAGCAATGGAAGCTAGCAAAAAGTCAATTAAATAAGATGAAGCCAGAAGGGCCGAACTAAGGGTTGAAGTAATGAAGAAAATGGAAATGGCAAAGGGAGCTGGAGGATTCGGAATTGTCCAAGAAGTAGCTTCGACCCATCCTGATCCGGTTAATCAACCCGGAGGGTCTATAGCTGCTACTACCACAGCCCAGCATGATACGGTTAATCAACCCGAGAGGGCTGAGTCAGCTATTCCCCCAACACCATGTCCGGTTAATCAACTCGGCAGTGACAATGAAAAGGAAATCAAGGAGAAGCAGATCCTGACAGATGAGGAAATTCCAAATGAAATGTTGGAAAGTGACAAAGAGGAAAATGTACATTTTGATGAACTCGTTGATTGGAATGATTCAGAAGAGGAAGAGGAAATTATTGGGAAGAAAACAACTAAAGCTGCCAACCAACTTGAAGAAGATTACAAGGCAGCAACAGAAAAGAGATTGGAAGAGGATAGATTGAAACAGGAGAAAGAGAAGGATGAAAAGGAAGCAGATGATTATATTAATACACCACCAGTCACTCCACTTCATCTGACTTTCACTACACATGAACCACAACAGGAGTCATAACCTAAGGTTCCTACTCCTCCAACCTCACCACCTAAACCCACAACCCCTCCCACCTCACCACCTAAGACTCCAACACCTCCTAACTCACCACCAAAGGATTCTACTCCTCCAGTCTCATCTCCTAAGGTACATACTCCTCCTAAGGATCCTACACCTCCTGATTCACCATCAAAAGCTCCAACTAATTCTGAATCATCTTCACAATCATCATTATAAATAAACAAAAGAAAAGCAACAACCGAGGAAACAATTAAATCAATCATGAAGGGCAAGTATGTTAAGAAGATTGCAAGGGTTACTCGCATTGAAGTCTTATCTCCTGCAGCGAAGAAATTAAAGAAAACTACAAAACTTGCTCAAGCTAAGAGAGACAGCAAGTTAACAGACCAAGTAACAAAGTTACAGAACATGGTCAACAACTTGTCTAAGCAAATGCAGCAGTTGCAGGAGATAAAGCAGAAAATGGATAAATTTCTAGATGATGATGTCAAAGATCAGATGTTGAAAGCAGCTAAAGTCAACACAAGGCATTATGTCAAGAAATTTCTGCCCGGTCTTCAGAAAGATATCACAAAGTACATCGACACTCATCTTGAAGAAAAAGTCACAGACATCACTGGATCAACAATCCAACAGAAGCACCTTCTTGACTACTTCATTGAAGAACTCCAAATGGCCCTTCTCACTGATGCGTGCAATGTGTCATTGCAGTTTAGCAGTATTAATGCCTACTCAAGTTTTAAATTTATATTTAGCCGACTTATCAATAACACACACACTTAACGAGCAGTGTACCCGGTCAGTATGAATATAATGGTAAGTAGAGTGTCGATCACTAAGAGTGGAACGTATTATCTAGTTATTCCAATAAGTATTTTAATATTCTAAGTTAACTATACAACCTAGTCTAACGCAAGGGGGTTCAGCCTGAGAGACTGGCACGTTTTGGTTGCAATTAAATAATAAACTAAACTAATGAGCACGAATCAGCGATAGGCATGCACGTACACAGATAAATACTCGAGACAATAAGAAGACCTGTCCTGATGATTAAGTAGATTGTCACTTGTTTTATTGATAGTTTTATATGAAGTGTATGTAGTTAACCCTTTCTCGTTGGTCCTAATCTTATCGGCGAGAAATCCCTTAATGATTACTTACGTCTAAAAGTCATTCCTAAGTGATCAATTTAGTAACAACCGTGGGAGCCACATTCTCTTCTGTAGTCAAATGCGCAGGCCACTAATAAACACAGAGGTTATCAATGCACTAATAAGTAGTAACCAAAGACATCAACATATAAACTTTAATTGATGGGAAAGCAGTTTTAAGGGAGTGCAATCTTTCTCCTCACATTACACAAGCCACCAATCCTGATGAATTAAAGTTTACTAACACAATAAAACAAAACTACTTAATGAATTAAATACATGCAGGACCTTCTTATAGCTCTTGTATCTTCGTTCGGGTGTGTCTTGTGCTGCCTAATCGTCTGAATTCGGCCTTAGGTTTCTGTGGTCTTCGGTCTTCTAAAACTGTCGAACTCTTAATTCGTCTGGTCTTTGGGGTATTTATAGTTTCTGTCTGGGTAAGATGCGGGCTTAGTAAGTAATGCGGCGCATTGACTTAACTTCGCGTGGGGTCCAAGATTAATATATTCAGGAATATTCGTACACCGCCAGAAGATGCGGCGTATCTTCATTCTTGGATGCGGCGCATGTCCTTTGCCGTCTTGGATAATATCTTGTGAAATCTTGATAGCGATGCGCCGTATGTAAGAAGTATAATGCGGCGCATCTGGAGCAGAATAGTCTTGATCTTGTACATTTCAGTAGACTCTTAACTTCTTGCTTGTTTTGCTCCATAATTAGTCCAAAATCGCCAAGTTTCACCAAATGCTTGTTTTTAACTGAGAATTACAAAAGTAAACGATTAAGTATCAATTCTCATACATAATATAATAAAACAAGTCAAATTAATAGGATAAATGATAGTAATAAAATGTACTTATTTGAGTTCATCACTCACCAAAATCACTGCAAAAATCTCACCATCCAACACAGAATTGGCTATCTTTGAAGCTATTAAGGCTATTATGGAATCTTGCAAAGAAGCAGCCGATCGTGGAAAACGTCACAGAGACGAAGATGACCAAGATCCAGACTCCAAATCAAAGAAACACAAGAGTGAAGGCGGGTCTGGAATTCAGCTTAAACAGTCAACTGGACCATCAACAACAACCACATCTCTACAAACAAAAGCTCCAGAATCTGGTCCTACTGCCACTGAGCATCATTTTGAGCACTTTACTGCCGACGACATGGAATTTCAACAACAAGATGATCAACCCAAGTCACCACCAAAGGCCAAGACTACAACAAGCAAGAAGTCTTCCAAAAAACCCACTGTAGTCTCATGGCTCGAGGATGATGATACATAAGGTAATGAGTGGTTTGATCAATTGGCAAGTGCTCAAATCCAAGAAGACGAAGATTCTAAGATTGAAGATAGTGCGTTCGAGTTCACTCAACAACTCAAACGTACTATGAACATCAAGAAGATGACCAAGAGGGAACTTCGTCGGATAAAGAATGATGCATTTAATCTTCTCAAAGACAACTCCAAAAGTGCTGCTGAGCTTGAATATCACCTTGAAAACATTGCCCGAGCAATGTCAAGTGAGTTTGACTGGACTAATCCAGACATACTTAGGGTTGGTGGCCGTGACAGCTAAAACCGTCCTTACATCACAGACTGGACCATGCCACTACCCGTGATCAGAGAAAATCATCAAACAGCCATCCCTTACCAATTCTTCTTCAACAACGATCTCGAACTACTCAGGCACGGTGCTACAAGCAAAACCAAGTATGCAACATCAATAACCTTCACCCCAGCAGCAAGTTACCCACAACCAGCCATTGAGGAAACTGCCATTCACCATCACCTCTTCATCAAACAAACGGTGAATTATGATCGCGATGCTGAATTGGGAATCTTTCACTGGTTCGAGAAAAGGAAAACATGGTATAAGAGTAAACTTACCGAGAAGTCTCAAGAATCAGTAAGCAACAACCTTAGGATTGTGGCAGTAGTAAGTGTGAAGGGGGTGAAGAAGTATGATTACACCTTCCTGTCTGAGATCAACGTCCGAAGACACGATCAACAAATCTACTCGTTCTCTGAGGCAGACTTCCCAGACCTAAGTCTCAATGACATTGAAGACATGTACCTCATCAAAGTACAAGGAAAGCTGCATCATCTCACAACCGAGCTTCAATATGCCTTCAGTTTCGCTATCTGCCATTTTATCAGAAGGACTATCATCAAAGAACGAGTAGAGGATCTTTAGCTAGGAGTAGAGAGTTATCAAATGAAGTTGAATCTCATTGAGCCTATACTACATCTTGAAGACACCAATTCTGAAGCTCAATACACCTTGCAGATAAGCCAACCTTCGGATTCGTCTACAAGAGTGCAATGACAATAAACTGCTTCATGTCATTTCACGAAATTCATAAGTTCTGCGATGATACGTTGAAAAAGGTCCGAGATGGGTTAGTTCTTCGAGTTCGTGATCAAGAGTTGGGGAAAACAAAGAGATGGAACAATGATTAGCTGAGGCAGACAAAGCAATTCATCTGGAAGATAGAGAGAAGATTGTTTCGCAGAGATCAAATACAGAGATTGGAAAGCTATGTTGGAGGTCGTCCATCATTCCCAATCAGAACATTTCAAAGGACGGATCCATTATTCACTACATTTGTAAAAGGAGGCTGAAGTAAGAGTTTGATTTGATTATTCATTCATTATTCTTGCTATTGATATATGATTGTTTATTATGGCTTGTGTACACATAACAGTGCACAACCCGTGCTTGTAAAGAAAGGACCCTGAGGTACGCTTCAGTGCCTCAATCCTGATCAAAGGAGTGAAAGATTCTTACTTATGAGTAGAATTAAACCAGAATTTTTTTAAGTTTTTCAAAAATTCTGCTCATAAGGACAAGTATTCCCTCATTCAGGGGGAGTATTTGAAAAATAATCTTTGTTCCATAAATAAAAAGTTCTTGAAATTCTTCCCACAAAACTCAAATGGCATATTTTTTATCAAATGATTATCAAAAACATCATAAGTATGCTATTTTTGAGGGGGAGAATAAAGACATGATAAAAATATGGTAACACAAATGCTGGTATCTCATGTGTGCTAGGCTCAGAATTGACCCTCGAATTAACGATAGCAAAAGTCAGTAGTCGAAAAGACATGTCCTGGACGGGTAATAATTTCAAGCCAGTTTATCTGGTGATGTAAGCGTGTCTCGCAAAGGATGTGTCTGAGTAGAATGTACCGATTTCGAGCAATTTTCCTTGAATGTGATCTGGACGGGTAATAATTTCAAGCTAGTTCTACTAGTGATGTAAGCGTGTCTCGCGACGATCATGTTCATTGAAAATCAATCAATTCAAAAAGTGCCAACTCTACCCGACATGTGCAAATTTACCTTAATCACTTATGTGCACATGTTAAGGTGGAGTCTTTCTGAAAATCACGAAACTCTCAAAGTGTTAACAAAATATGTTTTCATAATCATAAACATTTTGAGAGATTTTCAAAAGGTTTGGTTATGGAAACAATAGGATAGTCATGGAGTTATAAGGTGACTTAAGGTTAGGAATAACCGTCCTATGATCTGCCAGAGCCGGAGGGATCTACCCAAGGACAATACCAATAGTTTTGAACTAGAAAGTCCTATGTATGATTAAAAAAGGAGAAATGAAATGAAAGGAGAAAGAAGGGGTTGAAGAATGAAAAAGAAAAGTAAAGAAAAGGGTGAAAAGAAATAGCCCTCCATTTGATCAACCTTAGGGCAGACACCGGGTTCAATACATAATCTACTGGTTGATGGGCATCACCGGTATTGAAGAATGAAGTCGTCATAGACCCAGTGACGCACTGCATTAACCTTCTACCACTCAGGTGTCTCTCAAAAGACACTTGTTTCATTTCACACAGAGAACCCTTCATCATCTATCGACCTCTCACTCCAAGAAGTGTTGATATTGAAAAGGAGGCAATCTGCTCCATGCCTCCGTCGACCAAAAAAATGTGCACTAATTGAGTCTAGAGCCATGAGATTCATCAAAGATCTCTTAGGAACACTTAGTATTACACTGTTGTTCTACATCATGGGCAGCAGTTGTAAAATTAAGAAGAGTCCTTCGCAGATCTTAGCAATCTGCCAAGAACATTCCTGAGAGAATTCACAATTGTGATTCTCAATGATTGAATGGAAATCCTGCCAGGGTCAACATCAAACAGCCCTGACAGCAGGTCACTTCGGTAATCCCTTGTGGATTACGCTTAGTGTTTGCTCCAAAAGAGGTCTACAGTTGTGGGGTGATCTCCAGCGACTCACTGAATCGTGGGTGCACTTCGGTGTGTCCGTGTAAGCCCTTTCGGGGGTATCCGGTTCAGAACGGCCTGGGTTTGGATTAGAGAAAGTCTTCACACTATGCTGTTGATGATCTCGAAGTCCAAATCTGTAAGTACCGGATGATTTATTGCTAACTGTTTACTTGCAGCGAATCGTAAAAACCTAGAGTTCCATCACCTTTCCATCATGCTCATATTCGGAAGCAAAGTTCTCACAAAGAATATGGAATATCAAAAGCTCAAAGTAATTCAAGAAAAGTCAAAGATTAAGTATGTCAATCTTTCACAAGTCTAAGATCCAGCTTATGAAGAGAGAACTACGTGATATATGAAGAACAAAAGTCAAAGAACATATGGGCATGATGGAAACGACGTAAAGACACCAGTTCTAAAGACCATTAGAGGACGGCAGATCATTACCATACCTTACCATATCAGATCAAGAACAAAGAACAAAGATTATGAAGACGTCTGAAGCCTAAGAAGCAAAGATGACGTCGAGTAACCAAGATGACCAAGACTTAGGGGGAGATTGTTAGGAACACATTTTTATTTCATTTCAAGTCTAGGTCATGTCGTGTATTTAGTTACTCATATGGATTCTAAGTTTGTTATTAAGGGACGGTTCATTAGGAATCCATGGGCCGGCCCATTTAGTTAAAATTACTTCGAGAAACACTTAAGGAAATGTCGCCCTAATATGTGCCTATAAATAGAAGGCTAGGGTGCTCATTATCTTGGTTGGTTTTTATTCATAGTGTGCGGAAGCTTTGTTACTCTATCGTATGAATATAAGATCATCCTTCTCTTATTCTCTTCATCTCATTTCTCTCATCTAATCTATCGTTACTATGTTGTTTACTTCATCATTATAGTTTAGTTGTAGTTAACGTGGTTATTATAGTTTAGATATCGGTTATAGGGACCATCATAGTCAATGCCCTCTTCTTGTGTGTATCCCTGAGCCACCAATCTTTCCTTATTTCTGATTACAATTCCTCTTTCATCTCTCTTGCATCTGAACACCCATTTAGTACCAATTTCCCTTTTTCTAGATGGCAAATCAATCAATGTCCAGACTTCTTGAAGCTTGAAATAACTCCTCTTGCATAGCTTCAACCTAACTTTCATCTTTTAATGCTTTGTAGGCATTCTTGGGTTCCTCTTGAGATAAGAAACAGGCAAACATACAATTTTGTAAATCCTTGTGGCTCTTTCTTTGATGAAGAGACTGAGCAAATAAGCCTTGATCAAACAAATTACTGAAACCTTTTGCTTTACTTCTTGTTTGAACAGCAGAATGAACATCTCCAATTATTTGCTCCTTTGGATGATCCTTGTGTATTCTAGTGGTTGGAATAGGACTGACTGGAATGGCATTCTCCATATTGTTGAAATCAGCCTCTGCACCAAACCCTTCTACAACTTCATCATCAGTGTGAATATAGACATTAACTAATCCAGGCATATTTGGGTCTTTTGGATAGTTAACATCATCAAATGATCCTCCATCTTCATCAGCAATAGAAAATCTTGGTATAGCAGTAGAACTGCTAGGCTGAGCAGCAGAAACTTTTGGCCTAACAGTAGAATCAGGGATACTACTGCTTGTGTTATTTCCTCTGTTTTCACCAAGATCCACTTTATCAGCAACATGTGGTTCTTCATTAACCACCTTATCAGCATTAGAAGGTTCAGCCCCACCTTCTACATCCTTTTGAACAGCATCACCTTGTGAACTCTTGCCCTCCTTCTCTTTGGGTGTGAAAAGTTGATCAAGCTTCCACTTCTCAAGAATGACAAATTCCTGTGCAGATTCATTTGCCTTGGCTTGTGTACCTGCGTTAGAATTTTCTTGTGTTCCTGCAGACATGTTAGTTGTACCTGCATTTACTGGCACATAATTCATACTTTTGGTTAATGAATCTATGTCAAACAGCCATTCAGGTCCACTTCCAGCTACACTAGGTGTGGTTTCACTAAACCTAACATGTAAGTTTTCTTCCACATGCCTAGTTCTTTGATTGAATACCCTAAAAGCCTTACTATTTGTAGAGTATCCAACAAAGAAACCTTTGTCTGCTTTCTCATCAAATTTTCTTAGGTTATCAATGGTATTTAAGATAGTAACAGGACACCCAAATGGTTTCAAGAAATCTATCATAGGTTTCCTACCATGAAATAATTCATAAGGGGTCTTGTTATGAGGCTTCACTACCTTACTTCTATTTTGCACAAAGCAAGCAGTGTTAACTGCTTCAGCCCAAAAAGTAGTGGGTAATTTGACTCTGACAACATTGTCCTAGAAGCCTCAATTAATGTCCTATTCCTCCTCTCAGCAACACCATTTTGTTGAAGAGTTCTAGCCACACTAAACTGTCTTAAGATACCTTTTTCAACACAGAACTGATTCATCACATTATTCTTAAATTCAGTTCCATTGTCACATCTGATTATCTTAACTTTGTGATTAACTAGGTTTTCTACTCTTGTTATGAAAGCCTTAAGAATGCTAGATGTCTCATCCTTAGTGCCTAAGAAGAAAACCCAAGTAAACCTACTGAAGTCATCAGTGACAACTAGGCAATACATTTTCTTATTCAAGCTTTTCACAAAAGTTGGCCCAAAAAGATCCATATGCAACATGTATAAGGGCTCAGAAATAGAGTTCACCACTTTGGACTTACAAGAAGCTCTGTGTTGCTTTCCCATCTGACAAGCAACACAGGTTCCAGGTTTTTCAAAAACTTTTGAAGGTAATCCTCTAACAAGGTTTCCCTTAACCAATTTGTTTATTGTTTTGAAATTTAAGTGTCCAAGCCTTCTATGCCAAAGTTTGGATTCATCAATTGTGGCTTTGGCAAACAGACAAGTTAAATCTCTTTTGGGAAGGATGTTCTTTATGTCCACACTGTATATATTGTCTTTTCTAGGGACTCTAAGTTGTACTAATTTATCATTAGGCAACTTGTAGTCAGGAGATAAGACAAGACACTCAGTGTCTCACTACAAGAAAATGAAGCTATTGCAGCATTTTAAAAGCAACACTTTTGAAGATTGTTGCCTTATACACTTCAATAATAGTAAAGCAACATTTTACTAAATAAGTGTTGCATTTAAGGATCTAACGCAACACTATTTTTTGAGTGTTGCATCTTTTATTGTAAAATACAACACTTTATAAAAAATGTTGCATTTTCTTAAAGGAAAAGTACAACACTTTGGTTTTAAATGATGCAAATCTTATTCAATCAGGCAACATTGTAAAAAGTGTTGCGCTAACATTTCAAAAAATGTTGCATACTTTTGATCAAGGCTAGGAAACTAATTAATTAAGTTGCTTTACTTTTAATGATTTTAATCATGAACATTTTTAAGAACCTCCCTCATGTAAGTCAAGTCACTCTTAGTATTTTGGGTTTTTAATATATGACAGCCACGATCGTTATAAATGTCATTTAGTAACACACTTTTTTAAGGAGACAATTTTTAAATGAACCATTTATAATGCTATCTTCCCAAATTGAACATCGCCTATGTTTTTTTTTTTTTTTTTTTTTTTTTTTTTTTTTAACAAAATGAACTAACAACACATTATCCATTAGCTTCATTCCAGGTGTCAAATTGATGTGTTCGCACGACCTACTAGGCAACTAAATTTCTTACAAATGCTAAAAGTACAAATGCCACCTATGTGGCCTGCTAGGTGTAGGCGACCTTGTACGCGACCAAGTAGGCGACATTCTAGGCGATTGAAAAGTTTCATGTCTAGGTGACCTATGTGACCTTAGGCGACCTTCTAGGCGACCAAAGTTGATATATTTGATCAACGAGTATAAGCATTCGACGGTGATGACCAAAGTTGACGTGATACAAATGTGATGTGATGCTCCTTTGACGACCAGATCTAGTTGGAGGTGGTAGTTTTGGCTCATGATGGTGGCGATCGTTGTTACTGTAAAGGCGGCAGCAAACGATGGTAACAATGGCCAAAATGAAAATACACTAGCAATAACATGCAATGCACAAGTTCCATAGCAATTAAAGTAGGCTACTTTAAAAATGAGCAGCCAAAATGCAAAGCACAAGAACCAATGTTCCATAGCAATTACAAGTTCCATAGCAACAAAATGAGTAGCACTACAGTAGCAACTTCCATTACAACTACAATAGCCAAAATGCAAATACAAATACAGTAGCCAAAATGCCAAAATGCAAATACAGTATTCAAAATGCAAAGATAGTGGCCAAAAATGCAGCAACAAGAAATAAAGTAGAAGTGAATTGCCTCTAAGTCATCAAGCATCGTCATCACACTCCATCAATTGCATTTGTAGCATCGACATTTTTTGCAATCATGTGACTTTTGAGAAGCAAGCCCGAAACAACTCCTTTCTAGTTAGCTCATTTCCCGTCAAACATTCCTGTTCGAACAAAATACATAATCTCAATACATATGCATATTTTACATCAAGAGCCGCACAATAAGATATAATTACCTTTAGTTCTTCACGCGCCCTAGCAACACTTTTTTTAGCTGTAACTTGCACCATCTTCTTTTTTGTCCAATTGGCCTTAGCTTTTTCAGCTACTTTCTGAAGTAGAAAATAAATATTCATGAATAGGCAGCCCAAACATTTCATAGAAACAAGTCCACATATGCAGACAACAAAAGTTTCTATATGCAAACCAAAAACCAAACTCAAATATAGAATGAGAAGGAACAGTGGTAAAGTCAAATGATATCAGTTTGGCAAACTTATAGTGGTAAAGTTGAATGATTTCAGTTTGTTCAAGTTGAATGAAGCATGCTGATGCTTTCATGTTTCGCAAGATACTATGGACCAAAATATATAATCATTTTTTATGCATAAGTAGTAAGAGTGGCAAAGTTGAATGAGACAAACTGAATCGTATATGTTTACCTGTTTTCACTGCAACAAAATGAGGATTAGAGACCCCATCATCAAGACCTTTTTCCATATAATAAGGTCTTAAAAACTGCTTTTGACCCGCCCAAAAATATCAAGACCAGTTTTGATGAAAAAAAATCCAGCTTCCATGTAAATAATAACTCCAGACCGGCTTTTAGATATTCAACATGTCTCTTAAAAATACTTGTACATGAGTTGAGGATCACTCCATCAACTGCTTAGTGTTACTGATATAAACATGTGAACAACCATTTGAACCTTAAAATAATTATACTTTTGGTCAATTTGTGTAGGCTCATGGGCTGGTGCCAATAGTAGCTGAACGAGTTTGGTACAAGATGTGTTCTATACTTCTATTACTTAGCTGAAAGCAAGGTTATTTTTGAAGGAATTTTGCTCGATGAGCCAAAGTAAAGCAATACTGAATCAAAGTAAAGCACTACTGTAATTGGAATGAAAATAGGCTTGGGCTGAAAGCAAGGTTGTGCTTATTATAGAGATGTTCATAATCAAATGTAACTGGCTTATCCCTATATGTTGTTGTTTGGTATTACTTATTATAACGATGCTTATTGTATTTTTTATTCTAACTGCATATGGGGTTGTTCGGTTGCTTATTCAAACTACTTTACAGGGAGTATCTCAGATGACTTATTAAAGTTGCTTATAGGGACTATTTGGGATCCCAAACACCCCCTATAACCAAGCTTTAATAAGCGATCACAAATTCACAATACATTCCCTTATAAGCTGAAGTTTTAGTATGCAATACCAAAGTAGTCTCTTTTAGCAGTTCTAATAAGCATTCCAAAAAGCCCAATTTTTAGTCTCTTTTAGCAGTTCTAGTAAGCATTCCAAAAAGCCCAATTTTTTATAGTAAAATAAGCCTAATACAAACACTTTCAAGATATATTTCTAGCTTTCCCCATTGAAGTAGTATTTACTTGTATATACTAAGGTCTTAGTATAAGAAATTTTGAAACACAATTATTTGATTGGGTGTATATTGTACAGACTAGTAAATTTTGAAACAAAATAATTTTTCAATGTGAATAATTCATTAGCATTATCAAAGAACCTGTGTGCTCAATTAAAGACGAAATCAGTCTCCAAAATGGCAAAATCCATTGAATATAAAACGCAGACATAAATGTACACATAATAAAATTTATTGCTAATATTCCATTTAGACATTTCATCGAACACTTGGCATTCACAATTTGCAAATGTGTAACAAATATAGAAAAGTAATAGATCATAAGTAGCGCAAAGACAACCAATAAATAAAATTTGCTTTGCAAAAAAAAGGTGAATGGATAGATATATACCCTGTTTTGTTCGTAGATGACTTCCTTGTTGTCGGTTTATCCACTCAAAATTTGATCGGGTGTATATTGTGAAGAGCTCCCCTAGACCACCCAGAATCATCAAATCGCAATTCGCAAGTGATGGTAGTGGTGACGCGGACAGAAGGGTGGTGTGCTGGGTTATCATGGTTTGGAGGTTTGCAAGTAGTTGAGGATGGACATGATCAAGAGACGTGGTATCTGTCAACTGTATATGAATAATTGGCGGGGAACTTATTTTTGGCGGGGGAATTTAGCGGGCTATGTAAACATGGACTCTTCTTAAGTAGTACCATCAAATAAAAGAAGTTGAATTTAAATCAAATTTTAAATCTATTTGAAATTTTGTGCTGAATAATTTTAGTTAATTATTTGTTTGAAAATTTTAAAACACTTATAATATAAATATAAACATTAGGTTTAAATGTAATTATGTAAAAGGGTTGGATATTGGTACTCCTAAATGGATAATAATACTTTTTTTTTTTTTTTTTTTTTTGTAAAATTATTAAAAAAAATAAATAAAATAATAATAATAATAATAATAATAATAATAATAATAATAATAATAATAATAATAATAAATTGATAAAGTTGTACTGTTAATAGGAGGATTAAATGGTGGCCGAAGGTCATAGGTTTTTCTCTAGTAAAACTTTGTATGAGAAAGCAAAGAGCTCGGAAAAGAAACTTAACTTATACAAAGACGCTTTTCTTTTCCCTTTTTGAAGGTGAACCGGATGAAGTTATTCATCGTGTTTTTCAAGATCTTATTACATGGTTGGATGAACATTGTGCTAAAAAGTAGTCCATTTTATCGAGTCGTGTTGGATTTTTTTTAAAAAAATAATGATTTTTTGATCAATCTTTCCTTGATGAAACCAACATTCCCGAAGTCTTCTCCATAATCAGCTTTGATTGTCTCCTTGAAATTAATGAACAAATTTGTCCTGTTTTCGTTCTAGAATTCTACAAAAGTGTCTGAATCATTCGTAATGATGTTGGAACAATTTCTCTCTTCCTTTATCATCAACAATCAAAACATTGTCCTACCCCTCACCGTGTTTGCTGAAATTATTCGTATTCTAGGTGTTTGTATGTTTTCTAGTGATTGGTCTCTTGCTAAGCTCAACCATTATGGTTGATTTAAACCCGGTCTACCACACTCCTCTTGATGATCCCGTTGTGTTCAGAAACACATTCTTTATGGAAAGAACCGCACCAACTCGTGTCACCCGCAACATGGAACTTATTCTTCGAGATCCATTCCAAATGGAGCTCTATGAGATGTTTCCACTTTACAAAAAATGGGAAGAAATTCTTAGAGAAAACATAATTTGTCTAGCAGGAAACAAAGATCACCCGAATGCCTGTCTTGTCTACATGATTTATTGTCTCATCCACCAAAGACCTTTTAACCTCGATTACAACATTTCTAAAAGAATGGTCGATGTCTTCAAAACTGACAAAATGGTACTCCCCTATGCAATGTTGCTCACTCGTCTTGCTATACACGTTCGTGGAATGCAACCTTCCCCCAAGGAATGATGATCATTTTCTTGCTGATCACGTCATGGAACCTCTTACCGAGAGACGTGCTAAGTGATTCATGGTTGAAGGTACACATCCTCCCACCGACTCTTCCGATGAAGTTGAGATTTATCCAAACGATCCAATTCTAAACTATCAACTTGACCCCATCTCCTATATTGATCATCCAACATCAACCGTACATCCCTTAACTTCAAACTTGCTTCCATCAACATCAAGTTTACCAATACCAAATCTACCTCCTCCAAACACACTCTTTCCTCTCAATCAATGTATGTGGATTGAGGATAGATCATTACAACCTCCAAGCCATGATGAAACTTGCTACCATTGTCAACAAACTCAAACATTAATTCAAAACCTACGTGATGAAATGTGTTTCATGTTTTATCACCTTCTTGATCGTCTATATTCTTACCTCTCTAACCTCATATCTAAGGATCATCCATGCAGATTTTCTTTTAGTGATTCTCGAGGTTCCTCTTAAAGGCGAGACCACAACATTTTGCATAGAATACTTGCAAGCTCGAAGAGATGTGTAGCTAGGCTTCGGCATCATCACAAGATCACTGAACTGATTCTTGTAGTTGATTCTTCATAGTATGTCATAGACGTGTTGTGTTAGTTGGTGTTGTTGGGTTTTGGTTTCTCCATTATAAAGGAACCTGGTATCTAGTTTTGTACTGGATAAAGTGTAAGAGATGTTAGGTTGGTTCTTACTTGAACAAGAACTCGGTATCTAACTTTGTACCGGATAAAGTGTAAGCGACGTTAGGTTGGTTCTACCTCGAACTAGAACTCGGTATCTAGCTTTGTACCGGATAAAGTGTAAGCGACGTTGTAAAGGCTTCTCTGCCAAAATAATGAGCTTGTGGATGTAGTGTTTACGAACTCTCGAGTTGGGTACTCGGGGAGTGAAGTAGGGCAAGGAATGTGACCTTGTAGGCGAACCACTATAAATACTCGTATCGCAGTTTTATCTTTCTTTACTCTAACTCTTATTAAATATTCTTCGTATCTAACTATCAATATCCATACAACTCTTATTAAATAGTCTTCGTATCTAACTATCAATATCCATACAACTCTTATTAAATAGTCTTCGTATCTAACTATCAATATCCATACATAAAAAAAGATTAACATAAGTCGATCTAAATATTTCAAAACAAAGTTTTAATTGGTAAAACTATTCACCCCCCCCCCCCCCCTTCTAGTTTTCTACAGTGAGGTTGCAACACTATTTATGAGGGTGTTTCACGTGGTGACGCTCAGGCTAAAAATCAGTCTGATGCCCTAGTGCTAAACGGGCATGTTGCTTAGGTGAATGTCTAACTAGATACTCATTCGACTAGTCAGCATGATGCTCGATCAGGTGGCCAATCGGCTTGTTAACCAGTCAACTGTTCAGGTCAGTGCCCTTCCTGTCACCCAGTCGAGTGGACAAGTTGGGACTTCTAGGGGCCTAGGTCCAACTGTGACTCTAGTGCCAAATGTCGAGGCTCCTCATGTGCAGTTTATCCCTTCAATGCCATATTTTAATATTCCCCACATTCAATCGAGTGAAAGGGTGACCTTGGCTCATATTGAGCAAGAGGAGGAAGAATAAGAAGAAGATGTGGTTTCATTTTTCCGCAAGAAGAGAATGTTTGATATTGGTACCTCTGGTATCCCTGATGCTGGTGAGACCTCCATCCATGTTAGGAATGATTGAGGTGATAGTTCTCCTGATTATGATTGCGGTTTTTAATTATCCCCCTTACAAATCATCAATCTTACTATCATTCTTTCAGATTTCATTAGAGTGGCATTTTTATATAATTTCGACGAACCTTTTATTTGAGTTTTTTTATGTGTATTGAAATTGACGCTCTAAAGGATCATATGTGATTAGTGATTTGAACTTTAAAACCCGCATCACAAATCACATGTTATTTCGTGTCTAAGATTTAATACTCAAAATAAAAAAGGAAAAAAATCGAAAGTATATCGTAATGTCCGTCTAATGAAAGATAAAATTTTTGTTGTTATGGTGTATTTTTTGTCGATTAATGATTTACCGTTTGTATATTTTATTTTCAAAAGAAATGTGAAAAGTTAGTTTTGTTATTTAGATGAAAAATGAATAGTCAACATTTACCCGTTTTTCTGGCCCAACCCATCGGGTTGACCCGGTTTATATTGTCCCGTTTTTAGACCGGAACGGTTCAACTGGTTGAACCACCTGGGTCGAACCGGTTTTCAAAACATTATGTTTAATCCTAAAATTCTCAGACTTTTATTATTTTTGGTTTATAATTCATAAATATTTTTTTATAAATAAAATTATTTGTCGCAATAAAATTTCGTTGCTATATTATTTATATAATAAAATTAATGAACTCGGTACTAATATTTTCATTAAGTAATATTAAAAACATACTCCTTATCTATCAAATGAAAATTATAAACAATGAATGTTGAGCAATAACTGCCAGGTACACCCTCGTCCATTCAAAACCTCTTAAATCCGTCCCTTTAATTGATTAGCAAAACCGTAATAAGAAACGTCGTTGTGTTTGTTTGTCATTATTACACCGGCACTCCACCAGTCATCACCCCAACCTTCAATTTTTACAGATACACTCTCCAGACCAAGCATCGTCTTTGTCGGCATCATTAGGTTACACCGTAAACTTCCCTATTAGGTTTAGTCTATCAATTTGGGCAAAATGGAATTCAATTTGTTAATTAATATTTTCATGCAAATTATATGATATTTGTTTAATTGTATTGAATTATATAGTTTTTTCATTCAATACTATGGTAATTTAGTTTAGGCAATTCATGTATTTTTCTTAAATTTGCTGGCTTCATCATCCTCTGGGTAATTAGATTACATATCGTTTATGTGAAATTAAATACAAATATCAACAAGAAGTTTAGTATGTTCATTGAAATTAGTAGTATTGCTAAATTATATGAATTTGGGTTATGTTGTTTTTGAAATATGGCAGAATTTTGTTTCCTTTATGCATAGCCGAAGTTTAATGATTTTGACTTTTGAAAGTCAATCATCGTCTTTATTTTTAATATATGCGTGTATAGCTATTTAGTTGTATACTTGTGCTTCTAATGTTTTTGTGTATATTTGATTTGTTTCGGATACATAAACTTCTCTCGTCATAATCAGTAATATTGATTTAGCATTTTCCAAAACACCTAAAATAAATTAACTCTAAAACTCTCTGAACATTTATGTCTCAAATATATTATCCACAAACTAATTACAATGTATTTAATAAATTGTTGTTCTTGATTAGCAATTTATAACTTTAAACACTAGCCTAGTAAAAGTTTACTTTAGCAGTGGACATCTCCATTCAATTTTCGAATTAAAATGCCAATCTAAATATCTAATCATCTACATTATCCGTAACTAATTTACACGCATCTTCCTTAAATACATCTAAAATGATAGCCATGAAAACCACTAACAAAAATATCAAAGCTAAACTAATTACATTGTCTATATACTTCAGGACTTTAGAAACATGGGGCACATTGTAGACTGGATGTATTTGCCTAGATGGTTGTCTGAGTTTGAAATTAGAATTATTGACTTCCTTAATGCTTCTTTTGTTAAGGTGGCCAGAGGAGATCAAATTTGTGGTCTTCGCAAAGGATGTAAAAAAATTGAGGATAGCTACTATATGTGGGGGTTTCATGGAGAAGTACCCTCTCCAACAAGTGTAAGATCTGATAACATGCCTTTGTGGATGATTATTGGACAAACATGCTTGACAAGCTTGTTGAATTATTGCAGAGGATCGTACACCGGAGAAGCTTGGGCTAGCACATGAACATGAAAGATTTAGAGCTGAGGTACTTCATTGCGTAACGAAATTCATGACTTGAGAAACAAGTTGGTCTAAGATCTATGCTCCAGAAAAATCACCTCCTCAAGTATCTCGAGAGTAAGAGTTTTAGTTAGTGTTTGGTGCAAGGTAAGGATTACCACATGTTGCAATAGTCTAAGTATCTTTCATATGTAGTAGAGTTAATCAGACTATAAAGATTACATGGTGTAGTTTCACTATATGTTGATATTAGGCTAATTTTGTTACGTTTGGATTATTTGACACTATGAAACTGAGAAGAAAACAAACTAAGTTGAGAGACAAACCGACCCGCGTGGCCCAAACTATTGGACTATTTTATAGGATCTGCTTTTGACACAAACTAGTTTGACCCGAACATGCTCCAACTTATGATATGACCAAACCCAACGTGCCCGTTTTCAACCTATAATTTTTACCAACAATACGGTGCCGTATGTGATATTGAAAAGGTGTTGGGTACGTCTATATTTTAATTTTATTTTAAATATGCTTTATGCGGCTACATTTAGAAAATAACAACATTATAAACACTAAATTGCTAGTACGTATTCTTCTTGATATTTCGATTTAGCAATGAACCTTTTCGGATTTTATTTTTTGAACTTATTTTTGGAATGATAGTCATTTCTAAAATGCTAGTGAAATGACACGACATATATTTAGAACAAATTTTGTCGGATATGCATAATTGTTTTACTAATGGTAGCTTGCTATTTTTTCACGTAATGAAGGAAAAAACTAACTGGATTATTTATCATTTTAATATGACCAGGCTACGCGTTGCTTTGCCCTGCATCAAGTCGCGAGTGGAGATTTGCAAAGAAGATGTCAAGAATTCTTAGGAATGTAATTTGATAACTCTTTTTTCTTAAGATTAGACAATTTATGTTAGTTATTTTATTTGTCAGGGTACAATATATAACTTATTAGATATGGAATTTTGTAATTGCTACGATGGAATGGAAAATTCTAATATATTACACCTTATATCCAGATATGACATGCGTACCATATTTGCATTACATCAAATGCAGGGGTTACAAATACGTCAAAAAGGGGTGTTAAAAATCAATAGAAAGTGTTGCACTTAATGGATCAAAGTGTCACATATTTACTACAATATTTAGATGTACTATATTAAAAAGTGTTGCATGATGATTCAAAGAGTGTTGCACTCATCACTAAGTAATGTTGTATTCGATTCTAAAAAGTGTTGCTTTTGGGTGTAAAATGTGTTGCATTTGAATGTAAAAGGTGTTGCTTTTGAGGAAAAAAGTGATGCGTTTGAGAGCACAAAGTGCTGCGCTAGAGTTAAAAAAATGTCGCATTCCAAAGCATTGCACTTGCTAAACAAGTGCAACAACTTCAAAAAGTGTTGCTTATTCCATTAAAAAGTGTCACTTATACCTAAGGCGACGTTACATAATGGAGCACTTGATAAAGTGTCGCATTAAGCATAAAGCAACATTTTTAAGACATTATACAACACTTTATTGGTGTTGCTTTAGCTTTATTTTGTAGTAGTGTCTGTAAAAAGAACAAAATTCTTTTTGTCACACATTTGTGAGACACTAAAAAGATTGAACTTAAGTCCATTTACCGAATACACTTTTTCAAAATCCAGGTTGCCTGTTTTAATAGTACCTTTTCCAATAATTTTACCTCCTTTGGGGTCATTCCCAAAGGCAACATAGCCACCATCCAAAGCTTCAAAATCTTCCAAGTTGTTTTGGTCTCCAGTCATATATAAAGAGCATCTACTATAAAAAATGCATTTATCCTTTAGCTCATCCTGTAGATTGCCCTGCACATAAAGTAAGAGAATTAGTTTCTCTTTGGGACCCAAGCCATTACTGACTTGGATCTGCCTTGTGCATCAAAGTAATCAAATTTCTTGAAGTCCATTGATGCACTGCTGTGTCTGAGAACATGATCTAAAACTTTAATTTTAGGTTTCCAGACCCAGCAAGCTGAGGTCTTAACAGCATAGAAATGATTGCCCACAACAGTGTTTGTAACCACTTTTGGCTTAGCAGCAGAAACTGCTTTTGCCTTAGCAATAGAAAACTCTGTTTTCTTTGGAATGGGCCTTGATGGTACAGCAGCAGTAATTGTCCTAGAAGCACCATCTCTTAACAAAACTTCCCTAGGAACTATGTTTCTTTTGGGGTGTGGGTGAGTCTTTCTAGCAAAATTCCTGTGGTTCACCCTAGTATGTTTGTTCCAAGCAGGTTTTTGAGCACTAGTTCTAACAGGTATTGAGTAGTAACAATTTTCTTGCAAGTGCTCAAAACTACCACAGCTGTGACATGCCTTTTTAACCAGTTCAAAATCACTACCTAACTTGTGTGAAATCAGGTTGTTCATATTTCTCTGGTTTCCTCTAGGCAAGTTATTAGTCTTCCTAGGATAATCTCTAGGTTTCACATCATATTCAGCCATTTTCCTAGAAATTCTGCTTCCTAACACAGGTTTTACAAATTTAACATGTTTAGCTTTAGTTTCAGCTGTGTTAACCTGAGTGACTTTTGGTTCAACAGTCCTAAAAATTTCTCTCTTGTTAGCCTTAGGTGTTGAGTCAGTCTCATCATCCTCACTATCTGACACCCAATCTTCAATGATTACAGTATCAGATAACTTCTTTTCTACCTTAGGTGCATAAGTTCTATCAATTTTTACATTATTTGATTCACTTGATTCACCTACAGGTTTTGCATCTACCTCAGTTAAAAATGAAAATTCCTTTTTGGGAGGTGAAAAGGCACTTTTGACTGGGGGTGGTACTTCAGCAAATCCTAAACCACTCCCTCTTCTCAGTATTTGACTTCCAATTGACTTGTTGATAAGATCAGTTGCAAGCTGTTGTTTTTCTACCAAAATGACATGTTTTTCTTTCTCAGATAAGGCTACATTTCTAGCCTTTTCAGCCTCCTCAACTCTTTTATTAAGAACACTAATTTCAGCATCCTTCTTAATAATTTCTACTTCTAGTCCATTAATCTTATCAACATATTCTACTTCATTCTGTTTAAGAAAGTCAAGTTTTGCTTCTACTGATTTTAGGCCATATTCATAACCTAAATTATCAAGTTTTAACTTTTCTACTTCCATTCTTAAACTCTCATTCCTAGACTTTAATTCTTCAACAGTATCTAGGCATGATTTAAAAGAACAAGATGACTCATTTGATACCTCAGAGTCTGAACCAGAGGATGAAGAAGCATAGGCCATTAGAGCAAAATTGTGTCCCTTCTTTTCTTCTTCAGCCATGAAAGCAGCATTTGGTCCATCCTCTTCTTGGTTACTCCAGTCATAATCTCCCAATCCATCAAATGAAACCAGAGCAGCAGTAGTCTTGGTTTCTTCAATGGGAAAAATCCTTGCAGGCTCTTTGTTCTTCTTTGGTGCTCTGCACTCCCTAGCAAAGTGTCCCTTTCTCTGACAATTATAGCACTCAATTTTTGACTTATCAAACCCCACATTGGTTTGTCTGTACTTGAGTGCTCTTCCAGTCTTCTTTAAAAATCTTCTTGCCCTCATAGTTAGCATAGCCATCTGCCACTTTAAGTCAATCTCCTCAAGATCATCAGGATCTATCTGCTCCAGATCCTGATCAGTAACAGTTGTGCTTGTAGTGAGATCAGCCAAAAATGCACATATAGCTGCATCACTGATGTTATCAGTATTTGAACTAGCAGCAGAAATAGGTGCACCAACAGCAGAAACAACATGAGCAGCAGCAGAATGGTTGTCATGAGAACTTCCAGATCCCTTGTTGTTAGAAGACATAAAAGTAAGATTGCTTGTACCAGAAGATGAGTTGGATGTACCTTTGACTTCAGATTCATATGCCTTTAAATTTTTGTACAAATCATCCAAAGTCATTGTTTCAAATTCAGTCTTATTCCTCCAGACCACTGTATGAGTATTCCATTCAGATGGTAAGCTCCTCAGAAACTTGAGATTGATGTCTTCTTGAAGCATTGAGACCTTCATAAGTTGTAATTGACTCACCAACCTCTGAAGTCTATCATAGGTAGCATCAATGTTTTCTGTACTTGAAGCAGTAAATGTTTCAAATTGATGCTTGAGCAGATTCTTCCTAGACTTTTTGGTGGCCTCATTCCTACCTAATCTGAGTTCAACTGCATCCATCAACTCTTTAGCAAACTGAGTGTTACCAAAACTTAATTGATATTCATTCGGAATACCCATCAACAACATATTGTGAGTTTTGATTTCCAGCTTCCTTTGTGCCTTTTCCTCATTAGTTTTAATGGGTAAAGGTCTCCCATCAGCACCCTTAGGAGGTAGAGTATCTCCATTCTGAATGACTTCCCACATTGAGTAGTCAAGCATCTTCATGTACTGCTCAATCCTCATCTTCCAGAGTTCATATTCACCAGCCTTCAGCATTGGTACCTTTGAAGCAGTCACCATATGAGTAGTATCTGAATCCATTGCTTATGTAGATGATGAACAGATATGAGTTTAAAAAAAAATCTTCTTGATAGCAGTCTCTAGATCACAAGCTCTGATACCACTTGTTGATCCCAGTTGAGCTAACGATCTTGTTAATTACCTTAGATGTAGATCTAAGACAATAGGTATAGAGACTGTTCTTGAATGATCTATTAAATACTATGCGAAAACTAGTACTTAATCTTAAGAAGAATAACAAATCAAACACACAAGAATTCTCTCAACTATCACCTCAATATATTGAATACGGATACTCAAAAGTAACAGGGTTACAAAGAACCTTGAAGTGAATCGAATACAAAACAATACGTATGCTAACCCTAACCCTAGATCCTCCTTTTATAGACTTAAGGAGTCCTAGTCGGTTACAAAGACTTTCTATACAAGATAATATCTATTTGTATCATTACCATAATTATCTAAACAAACTATACACGTTTATCTAATAAGCAGCAGAATGATTACTCTAGCAGTAGAATCTTCTTAGGCTAGCAGTAGAATCATACTTAGCTTATTTCTTCAATCTTCTCAGAAACCCAGCAGAAGAATCAATATACTAGCAGTAGAATCATTTAGCCCAGCAGCAGAATGATACTTAGTATATTTTCCAATAAGAACCATGAGCAGCATAATCAATACCTTAAGCAGCAGCATTTTCAAACCCAACGAACTTAAAACTACTAATTCAAGATATAAGGGAACATGCAAATAAGAGACATACGGAGGTATAGGTCGAAAGCTTTGGTGACTTTGAGGCTGTATACAAGACATTTAACTCTTAAATTCATTTGTTTAGCAAACTCGCAGACTGTTCCATGTTTTGTAATTCTTTTTGAAATTAATGTAATATAATCTCACCACAATATCAACATAAATATGTTGCACTGGTTGGTATTGAAGCCAATTGTGTTTCATTACATGTTTGTAATTCACCATTGTGAGTTTGAGAGTGAGACTGTATATGCAAATCAGTAAAGCAGTGTGTGTGGGACAATATAGTAAAACGTTTGTACTTTATTGATGATGAATTAAATTTGTTTACAGACTCTATGACACATACTTATACTAATCTAAACGACATGACAGTTATCTTGAACCATTGTGTCCTTTGGACAAATAACTGTCATAACTAACATAACTGCAATTTGTTAACTGCCACATAAAGGGTTGTTTGGTCTGTCTGTTCTGACACAAACATATGACCCATTGCAGCCTACAAATTCGACCCATAAACTATATACTAAATACATAATTGACTTTGGCATATAATGAAATTATTGGACTATATCTCCTCCCTAATTCATTAATGCCAACATTCTTCTGATTAATGGTTCTTCTGTTCTTCAAACAACGACAACAAAGTCATTGCTATCTGATGTGCTTTCTCCATCTGCATCCTTGTCCACATTGCTTTCCAAACTAACTCCAAACTGAGTTGTTTTGTTTTCCTTGTTCATAGTTTCTTCCAGTGCTCCTCCTATTCCAGCACTTGCCTTCTCACTGCCTTATGGATCTTTTACCCTAGCATAACCAATGCTATTCTCAACCACATTCTCTTCAGGCATCTTCTCATACCAAGGCCTCTCTGCTATCTCATAGTACACTTGCACCATTTCTATGAAGGAAGACCATGTAATTGGGCAACTTTCTTCCACTTGTCACCAAAAGTGACACTCAGATAACCTCCTAGGCTATCTACCATCTTGTGCAGTCCAAGTAAATCGATTTTCACCACCCCTATGACTGGTGGTGTTTCCTCTAACACATCCTCATTCAAATACACCAAATAGAACCATTTCAACATGTCCAAATATCTTTTGCTGAATATTTCCCAATTTTTGTACACCATGCTATCCTTCTTTATCAGATTTAAAAAGGATAAAAATCTTGAGAATGAGTTCACCTTTATGGCATACAATGAACCATTCCAACTGATATATTCCTCATCCACATAATCATGTACACCATTCCTGTCCCATTTCAGATCTTCTAATCCTTTCACCAATGAGCAGTCCTCCTTTGGGTCTATTGACTCAAAATAATCATCAAGATACTTGTTATGTTCTGCAACAACATTTCCTGATCCATCATCTTCCTTGGTCTCTTCCTCTTGTGTTACTTCTGTTCTTGCTTCATCAAACATGTATTGTAAACTGCATTTGTTGTTGCTATACTTCACTATATACCCTTGATCTTCCAATTGATCAATACTAAGAATATTTAGAGTAGTTTCTGGGGTATATAAAACACAAGGTATCACCAAGTTCCCATCTCTTGTATCCACAGTGGCCTCTCCAACACCATATGAGAAGATGAACTTCTTCTCAGTTTCTTCTTTCCCTACCATTCTGAATTTATGTTTCAATTTCTTGAATAGTGTCTTTGTTGGACACATGTGTTGCTTGTAAGCACTGCTAACATACCATATCTTGTCCCAACTTCCAAAATCAGTACCTTCTATCATGTAATCAGTGATTACATGGACTCTCTCAGGGTATTTGATCTTTTCTTCAATCTTCTTGACTGTGGGCTTCACCAGTTCCTTCTGTTTTTCAATCATGGCCTTCTTTTTCTTGTTTGGGCATTTCCAGAACACATGCCCACGAATTTTACATGTGTAACATCTTGCTCTTTTCTCCTTTTGAGTACTAGCACTTCTTTTTCCATGATCTCTGGCTTTTGCAGACACTTTTGAAGCATTAAAGGCTTCAATTTCTTTCATCTTCTTCTACAACATCTCCTTGCTTTCAGGAGACAAACTCTTCTTTCTACTATTCCATGGTAATAGTCTTTGTGGTGTTTCTCTCTGCAGATACTTTCTAGTGAGTCCTATTTGACTTTGTTTGTGAATTGGCTTCCTCCAGGTTTCTGTGCCTTGGCTCTGATACCAATGTTGCATAGGTTGGTATTGAAGCCAATTGTGTTTCATTACATGTTTGTAATTCACCATTGTGAGTTTGAGAGTGAGACTGTATATGCAAATCAGTAAAGCAGTGTGTGTAGGACAATATAGTAAAATGTTTGTACTTTATTGATGATGAATTAAATTTGTTTACAGACTCTATGACACGTACTTATACTAATCTAAACGACATGACAATTATCTTGAACCATTGTGTCTTTTGGACACATAACTGTCATAACTAACATAACTGCAATTTGTTAACTGCCACATAAAGGGCTGTTTGGTCTGTCTGTTCTGACACAAACATATGACCCATTGCAGCCTACAAATTCAACCCATAAACTATATACTAAATACATAATTGACTTTGGCATATAATGAAATTATTGGACTATAAAATATACAATCTGCAGTTGTCCCCCAACCTCTTGAGAAGCATCACACTCTTTCATGTCCATCCACAATGCAATGACCTGGCATATATCATTCAAATGAAAGTTTTAAACGCCAGATCATCATTAAATATCACTGTGGGATTGGTCCGTTAAAAGACCGCTCTTCTCTGTTTGTAGCTCAATTATGCGTTAGTAATGGGGCCCCTTCTTTATTTCTGAATTATTTTAACCGGGTATACTTTAAAAGCTACTCACTTTTACACACAATATGCGTTAGTGGTGGGCCCCTTCTTTATTTCTGAATTACTCCGTATTTTAATAGTGACATGGAAGTTTATTAAACTATGTAAGATCAGGTGTTTTATGTGATAAAGTTAAATGATGATATGGTCATGTATTATACTCATGGATTGTGGATATATATAACTAGAAAAGCAGAATATATATTTGAATCCAAAACCACTCGAAAAGTACAGAGTAAACTAACTTTCATATCTTAGTGTGTACCAATTCTAGCATATAACATACAAAAGAAACAATATGGGCCAAAATTTTGTTAAACTATATATTTTGATTAATAATTATTCTTAGAGCACACGGTATGTTAACTTGGGAGGTGAGTGACAGCTTAACGCAGGGTGCGTCAAGCCTGCGTTACCATACCATGGAACCACGTTAAAGTCTTGCATGAAGTTTTGCGTTAAGCTGCTAACACAGCGTGAAAGTGGAAGACAAAAAAAAAAAAAAAAAAAAAAAAAAAAAAAAAAAAAAAAAAAAAATTGCATCTACCGCCCCTAAAAAGGTTACAGATCCAGTCCCTGGACTATTTGTTGGGAGCTGTGTTTGTTTATGGAGTTATAAGGTCGGTGTAATGGAGCAACAAGGTTGGTTTGGTGTTGGTTTGGTGTTGGTTTTATTTGAAAGTGAAGTGATAGATCTGCATTTAGAGAGAAAAGGTTATATGGGAGGCGTTTGTGTAAAGTATATTTGGTTGTGAGAATATTAGGGTAAGAATTATACTTTTTGGGCCACACCAAGTTGTATTCAAAGGGTATCAAATTTAGTATCAACCGGCCCGGCTTTTTTTTTTTTTTTTTTTTCCTTCTCTTCTTCTTCATAATGTAATGTTTAAGGTTGTTTAATGAATGAAATATTAGTTTAGGGGTTGAATTTGTAATTTGTATTGTTTTAAGAAAAGTGAGACCCAAAATGTTGAGTTATGATAAGGGGTGTTTTTTTTTAGTCAAGGTTAAAAAGTTAAAGCTGATGTGACACTGGATGAAAGTTTAACTCATGTTAAACATACCCTATGCTCTTATGTTAATTATGGAGCTTCATTACAGAACATATCAAATAACTACTTTTCAAAAAAATCTGTTGTCAAGGTTATATTTGGCACTAGGAAGCTTCTATAACCTATTTTGTGTACTTTTCTTTTGCCGTGTAAGACCAACCAACTCAAAGCACCCGATGATCATCACGTTTCTACTACCTCCTAAACCTTTTTATTAGCATGAAACTCCGAGGAAGCAAATCTTTTCACTATCTTGATTAATCTTCACAACCTTAAAATTCAATCCAACACAAAATATGATCTATTGATCACCTTATAAATACCAACACACTTCACCTTTTCCTACATCCTTATACTTATTCTCAAAATCATCCAAAAAAAAAAAAAAAAAATGACCAACACAAACAAACTCCACTTCCTTTTGATTCCTCACATAGGCCCAGGCCACACTATTCCTATGATAGACATGGCTAAACTACTTGCCAAACAACCAAATGTTATGGTAACTATTGCCACCACACCACTTAATGCCACGCGATACGGTCCCACTCTCGTGGGACCCATCAAAGCAGGGCTTGCAATCCAGTTCCTTGAGATACCATTTCCGGCAGTTGAGGCTGGATTGCCTGAAGGGTGTGAAAGCACAGATCAAATTCCTAGTATGGATTATGTTCCAAATTTTTTAGCTGCTATTGGCATGCTACAACAAAAGTTAGAAGAGCGTTATGGGACGTTAAAGCCTCGTCCTAATTGTATTATTTCGGATAAGTACATGTCGTGGACGGGTGATTTTGCGGATAAGTATAAGATACCAAGAATTATGTTTGATGGAATGAGTTGTTTTAACGAATTATGTTACAATAATTTGTATGTAACCAAGATTTTTGATGGTTTGGATGAATCGGAACCATTTGTTGTCCCCGGTTTGCCTGATAAGATCGAGTTAACAAGGAAGCAACTCCCACCTGAGTTTAACCCAAGCTCGATTGACACAAGTGAGTTTCGTCAGAGGGCTAGGGATGCTGAGGTGAGGGCTTATGGAGTTGTGATCAATAGTTTTGAGGAGTTGGAACAAGAATATGTTAATGAGTATAAGAGGTTAAGAGGGGGTAAAGTTTGGTGTATCGGGCCATTGTCGCTCATTAGTAGTGATGATTCCGATAAATCTCAACGAGGAAATGTAGCTTCGATTGACGAGGAACGATGCTTAAAGTGGCTTGATGCTCAAGAACCTGAATCTGTGGTCTATGCCTGTTTCGGTAGTCTTGTTAGGGTCAACACTCCACAGCTTATCGAGCTTGGGTTAGGCCTAGAAGCATCAAATCACCCATTCATTTGGGTGATTAGATCTATTCATAGAGAGAAGGAGGTCGAGGAATGGTTAGCAGAAAGTGGCTTCGAGGAGAGAGTTAAAGAAAGAGGATTAATAATTCGAGGTTGGGCCCCACAAGTTCTAATCTTGTCTCACCCTTCGGTTGGAGGATTCTTAACACATGTGGTTGGAATTCTACATTAGAATCAGTGTGCGCTGGTGTTCCCATGATCACGTGGCCTCAGTTTGCGGAGCAGTTTATTAACGAGAAATTAGTAGTGCAAGTTTTGGGGACGGGTGTGGGTGTTGGAGTTGATTCTGTTGTCCATGTCGGCGAAGAAGATATGTCTGGCGTGAAAGTGAAGAGGGAGGATGTGAAGACGGCTATCGAGAAGGCCATGGATGATGGGATTGAAGGGCACGAGAGACGAAAGAGAGCAAAAGAACTTGGAAAGATAGCAAATAACGCTATAAAGGAGGGAGGGTCTTCTTACCTCAATCTGACTTTGCTAATTCAAGACATAATGCACTATGCAAATGCTGCAAGCTAAAAGCCTGGATCTATAGATTATATCGGTATTCGAGATGGTAAAATAAGCCAACGAGACAATTGTGAAACCTGTTATAATTAACATGGGTGATTATGAAGTAATTTTTTTGGTAAAAATGTGAACTTGTATTATTAATCACACTTTCTTTACATAGTTAATTCAGATTACCTTCGGACATATCCCAAAGGAAATTTTAAAAAACCAAATATACAAAATTTGCACATTTCAATTCTCCTGCACTCAATTTAAAATTATCCATAAATACAAAAACTACCAGCTATTATTTCATCAGAAAACAACATCATGAAAATTCTGCACTTGATCCATATCTGCAGTTTGACTATAAATTAGTCAAACTATGACTATTTTTATCAATTCCTGCTTTCTTCAATATGATAGCAACATACAATTGTAGCCAACCATTAAATACAATAATACTCAACACATAGATTTAAGTTAGGTGGCGGTCTCTAAACCACAAAATCAAATAGGATATATCGGAAAAAACTAGTCAAAGATTGTCGAGTCCAACGAAAAAAACTAATGTGTACAAATCATTTTCTCGCATGGTTAAATTTAGGTACCTTAATTTCCATTTGGCATCTTCATACTGGCCATCTTTCTGTCCATTTCTTAATTAAATGATTTACATCATTGAAATATTCAAGTTGTATGTTTAAAATATTCAAGTTATAAATAAACTTATCTAGATCTTCCATTATCTTATATAAGCTCAATCTCTCCATCATACTAGCGTGCCAAACAGTGAAATGGCTTTAGAAGAATCACAAGAACATAACCAGCTTCACTTTCTTATTATACCCTTAGGATCACCAGGTCACTATATCCCAACAATCGACATAGCCAAGTTACTAGCTCAACATGGAGTTAGAGTCACCATAGTCACCACCCCAGTCAACAACCTTCGATTCGGGTCAATACTAGATCAAGCAATCCAATCAGGTCTTCCCATCAGTTTTCTTGAATTTCCATTTCGGTATGCAGAATTTGGCTTGCCGGAAGGCTGTGAAAGCGTAGATGATCTACCTAATTTGGGTTATGCCAAGGCACTCATGCATGCCTATGCTTCACTACAAAAAGAAGTTGAACAGTATATAGAAAAGCTTAATCAAAGGCCGGATTGCATAGTGTCCGATACTTTTCTCCTATGGCCAGGTGAAACAGCGAAGAAGTTTCAGATTCCAAGGGTTATATTTGATGGAATGAATTGCTTCACACAATTGTGTAACCATATTTTAGACGTGTCAAAGGTACACGAAAGTGTTGGTGAGTCAGAATCGTTTGTGGTGCCTGGTTTGCCTGATCGTATTGAACTTACAAGATCTCAACTTCCTTTTACATTCAATCCTGGCTCCAGAGATCGGGGTGATTTTAATGAAAAGCTTAAGATATCTGAAGCCGAAGCGTATGGAGTCGTCATAAACAGTTTTCGGGAATTGGAACCAGCATATGCTGATGAATATCAGAAAGTCAAAGGAGATAAAGTTTGGTGCATTGGGCCATTATCGCTATGCCATAAGGATGAATCTGAGAAGGTCCAGAGAGGTAACAAGTCATCAATCAACAAAAATGAATGCCTCAAGTGGCTAGATTCTCAAGAGAAGGGTTCAGTGATCTATGCTTGTTTAGGGAGTCTTAGTCGTATTGAGCCTGCACAACTAGTAGAACTCGCTTTAGCTCTAGAAGCATCCAAGAAGCCATTCATTTGGGTCGTTCGAGCTGGTCCTAAGACCGACAAGATAGAAAAATGGATAGAAGACGAGGGCTTTGAAGAGAGAACAAAAGAGAGAGGTCTATTGATTCGTGGGTGGGCTCCACAACTTCTAGTCTTGTCACACCCTGCGATCGGCGGTTTTTTGACTCACTGTGGTTGGAACTCGATTCTAGAAGGGGTATCTGCTGGTGTTCCCATGGTTACATGGCCTCAATTTCAGGAGCAGTTTTATAATGAAAAATTAATAGTACAAGTTTTGAGAATTGGAGTTAGTGTTGGTGCTCTAAGTGTTGTACATTTAGGTGAAGAAGAGAAGTCCGGAGTGGTAGTAAAGAGCGATGAATTTAAGAATGCCATAGAGACGCTAATGGAGGAAGGGAAAGAAGCAAAAGAGAGAAACCAACGCGCTAGAGAACTCGGGGAGCTGGCAAATAAAGCAATAGAAGAGGGAGGATCTTCCCACAAGAATATGACACGACTAATCGAAGATATCAGGAACCAAGCCGGCACTAGGAAATAAAACGAAGAAGATAGAATCACGTAGATTTGAGCTTGTTCTCTTGGTCATCCATTGAGGAGGTGGAGGTCTATATCAAAAGATCGACATCATTTGGCCAAAACAACAGATATTTATGTAATCTTTCTCCCTTGCTTGAGCATGATCACTTACAATTAATCAAGCAAAAAAAAAAAAAAAAAAAAAATTCCTTTCCATTTTGTCGTTGCAGTGTTTTCGAGCGAATGATTTTGTTGTTTTGGTAATGTATTGGTTCTAGTGAATGATTATGTTTTGGTAACTTAATCTCACATGAGAGCTTCTTAAGACAATATCCCCATTAAATGTGTTACTTAGCTTCACACTACAGAAGGTGATAATTTAAACGGAAGTTTCAAGGATGCGCGCCAACATTTTGGTAAAAATTCTTGTTGATCAAGGATGACAAGAAAAGAGTACCCACTCATAATTTTAAGAGAAAATGGTCTAAAAAGGCATCGAACTTTCCACTTTTTCCTTTTGTATGCATCTAACTAATTTTTTTTTTTTTTTTTTTTTTTTTTTTCTAAAGTATGCACGTACTTTCTTAATCTTCCTATTGTAACAATATTAAGGGTGTGTTTTTCTAGTTTCTCGTTTTGCTAACTTTTGGGTCCGTTTTGACAATAAACAAAGACAAATACTTTGGACTTTTAAAATACACGTTATCTTACTTGGTACCAATTTGCACCAATTTGATGTACACAATGATGGTTTCTTTGCCCATTTACCTTTAAGGTATGATGATGGTGTGATTCTTAATATGGCTGTTCCAAGGATGCCTTATGAAACATTTGGTGATTACTTTCCAAAGGATTATAATCCAAAGGATTATTTTGTGACTTCAAAGAAGGTGGAAACTAGCACAAATGTGACAAACAAACATCAAGCAAAGATGGCTTTTGATGCAAGGGGTAAGGTACTATGGCTGCCAAATAAGAAAACTTGTGAAGATCTTGGTATCAAAAGGAAGGGGGAAAAAGATGGTTTAACAAAACTAGCTCATGTACTAATGCTTTTTGGTTACAAGCTATGTATGTATGTTTATGGTTTAAGTGTATAACTTAAACCATCCTAGAATAAAACCCTTGTAGCCCTATTATGAATCAATGCAATGTTTATTTCTCAAATGTGTTCAAGCTTATGCCATTTCCACCAAACTTTGACTGTTTAACCTAGTTATTAGTTATGAATCAAAGGCAGATAGGAATAAAAGCCTTGTAAACCCAACACATATCAATGATTTCATAAATACACTAACTTAACATTCAACATTTGAAAACATTACATTAAAGGGATCATTACCTTCCTATCATCTACCAACTTCATCTAATCATTACATCACTTGGATAGTGTCATACCAATCCCGTCACAGATCACACACAAACATCCTAACATGATCATAAACAACCTATCATACAATTCCAACTTTGACTTTCTAGCCTTCAACTCATCTTCCAATCTTGACTTTGTAGCCTTCAACTCATCTTCCAACCTTGACTTTTCCAAAGCAAGTGCCTCAATCATTGGTCCAGTATCCATTCCTATCTGCCTTTGAAAGAACCCATATAACATGTAGTATTGACTTGGAAGGTCATCATCGAGAAACTCATACACTCGACAATCGGCACATTTTACGTATCGCTTTCCTGGATTCGTCCTTGTGGTTGATGTTTGCACTCTTAATTGACGATTACAGTTACAAAAGTGTTCAATCTTACCTCCAATTAAACGGGATTGAGCTGAACTAGAACTACTCATGATTTAAGGCTCTTGATTTTTTTTCCGACCATTTGGGGAAAATGGGGAAAGAGGGAAAGTGATTTAGTGGAAGGGGGGGGGGGGGTGTTATTGATAATAAATAAAAGAGATAAAACATACCTCCAAGTAATAGCTATTGTCAAAACACACCCAAAAATGTGAAAAAACGGGGAACTATGAATTAAAATGCGATTAGTGTGATTAAGTACTGCCACGTCATAACACATCTTTAATATTGTTACAATAGGAAGATTAAGAAAGTATGTGCATACTTTAGGGAAAAAAAAGTTAGATGTATATAAAAGGAAAAAGTGAAAAGTTCGATGCCTTTTTAGACCATTTTCCCTAATTTTAATAAGAAAGTGACAATATCAAGGCCATCCACATCTTTTTCGTTAACGTGACATGTTGCCTTTTGATTATGACTCTAAATGAGGTAAGTGCTCAGGTAATCTGGCTATATTTGTCTCGATGGTTTGTTTTTATTTATTATTATTTTTTTTAATAGATGAATTAATCGTTTATATAAATGACAAATTGGACTAACCTTTTCTGATAGAATAATAATGTGAATATATAATACAATAACTCACGAACATAGTGATATTATTGAAGCCTTTGTCTTGCGTTTAAAGATTTGCTCAATAATATATTTGAACTTAAAACAACTTGAATAATTTACTTCCTCAACAACTAACTTTAATGACATCAAAGACCATTCAAAATACACTTTACCTCTATTGATACGGTATGAGTGAGTAAATTACCTGAGCTAAAAAGCAACAAGTGAGTCAGTGAGATCCGACAAAGTCTCAATAACTCAAAATACTCCCTCTATATCAGACATGAAATATGGACTTGAACTTTCTAAAAGCAAAAGTGAAAAAAAAAAAAAAGAAAAAAAAAAAACCTACAAAGGAAGTCAAACAATGACAATGAGTCGGGATAAAGGTGGAAACAATTGTCGACAATGTTTCATAAAGTAAGGTTTATCTTATTCCATGAATATAAGCATTTAATGAAAAATGTACTTCTCCATCGAATTTTGAAAGACATTGAAGACCTCACATGTTACCTCTGTATCCCCACCTATATAAGAAAATGTTAATGTATTATTGTGAAAGAATCCTCCTCTCCTTGAATACTATTAGCTAAGCTAGCAAGCTTATGTCTTTCACCCATAAACTTCAACTTTGGTTTTAGTTTAGGATTAAGAGAGTTTCATTTGTCATTCATTTGGGATTGGGATTGTGTTCCACAAATATCCTTGTAATTCTATGATTCATTTCCAATAAGAATTATACGTTGAAAAGTACAAATGGCGTTATTAGATGTTTTTAACTTTTTAACATATTCTCGTTTTACTCAAATTTCGGGACCAACAAATGATATACAGGGAAACTGTTAACTCATGATAGATTAAAAAATTGGGGGAGTTATGATATGATGGTGTCTAGTTTATGTATGAAGAATGAAGAATCTCATGATCATCTGATTTTCATGTGCAAATACTCTCATGTGATTTGGGACAGAATGCAGGAGATGATGGACTGGACTGTGTTGTACATGATAGAGAATGGACTCATATTGTGGAAAATCTTGCAAATAAGCACTGCACAAAGTGTATATGGAGTATTATTAGAAGATTAAGCTTAGGGGCTATTGTTTACTTCATTTGGCAACAAAGGAACTTTAGAATTTTCAGAAATGAAGGAACGAATTTGCAGACTTTATACAAGATAATTTGTGATACTGTGAAAACCAGGATTATGGGTCTGAAAGTGAAGAAGTCATCTGCTGTAACTAAGGTTGCGGCTAAATGGAATGTTAAGCTGGACTGAATTGATTGAAATGTTAATGTTGCTTCCTGTCTCAGAGTGTATGACTGGGCAGTGTTCTAAGCTTTGGAGTGATAGAGATGGTTGGACTTTTGATAGAAGGTAATGCCTCATGTAGATATGTTACTTAGATCCTTTTGAGAAGGGAAGGTCATGAGGGTCTAAGTAGGTCTTTACATGGGGAAATGTAGTCGTCTATCTTAAGTAACAAGCCTTTTGCTTTTTGGTGATGCCTCTCATGGATGTAGTCTGATATTGCTCATTGTGAGGATGGTAACTGCAGTGGGTGTATTAGATTCCTTCATGAAGGAGATGTAGCCAAAAGCATGTGTGCTTTAGTAGAAATGAGGCCTATAAATGCTCTGATTATTTGCTTTTCTTACTTGGAATGGCTTATAATCACAATATTGCTATGGGAAATGTAGTTTCTATTAGTGTGGAATGTGTAGGACTGGTATGTTTTTAGTGCTCACAGTTTGTATTTTTGTTTGCTTTGTGGATCTTGGGCATGTCCAATGATCTCACCTCATTGAATCTTGTAATTGTTTATCATTTTTTGAGCTAATATATTTTTCACATTTCACCAAAAAAGCTTTCAAGAACTAATTTAAAAAATAAATCAAATAAATTTGTACCATTGTGCGAATTCATGCTAAAAAACTTGAGTAAAAATAGTCCCAAAAAGTTCGTTTTGTGTTAAATAAGACACATGAGCATGGTCCAAATTCAATCAAACTGTGTTTACATCAGAAATTGCCTTAACATTGCAAATTCTGAGGGGAAGAAACACTTTGAATTGAAACATATCATATACCCAAATCTTCCATATAAACTAAAATACTCAACACAATATCCATGACAAAAAAAATCCTATGCACAAAATGTAGAATATTTCTGCAATTCGAGATTCATGTTTACATGATCTAATGAACAAAAGATTGAAACAAGGACTGATTCTATATAACCAACATAATGTTTACATTTCTGTATTTGGCACTTAAAAAGACACACGTTACAATGATTACATTTGACTCTATTTATAGTATACTAATCGACATGACTTTGGCAGTTACAGTTATCCCAACCATTGTGTCGTTTGGTGTATAACTGTCAACCATATTAACTGCCATTTAACCTAACCTTAATTATATTAACTAACTGCATGGGTTACTACTTTGACCCACTGCAGTGACTACAATTTGACCCAACAATAACTAATTAATACAATAACATAGTCTTTAAACTAAATACTTATAACATATTTGACATATAATGATATTAAGGAGTCAACACAAAACCCTTTAAAAACAAATATAGGAGGAACTAGGTTAGTTATACAAGTTTCTTTGTGAAATGTGTCAGTAAATTAAAAAAATGGGAGGACGGATGTTTAGTGACAAAAGAGTTGCTTATTATAAAACGGGAGGAAGGAGGTTAGTGACAAAAAATGTTGTTGCAAATTTTGTAACTAATTTTAAATTAAGAGGAAGGAGGAATGCGGTTAATGATGAGAAGTGTACATCACCGAGTGTGCTTGGAAGTGTGCATCACCATTGTGTTCAGGGAGTCCGGGAGTATGAATAATAGCACAACTTCGTCAACAAGATTGGAAAAAAAAAAAAAAAAAAGGTAACAATTGAACTGTACCATTTGAAAATTTAAGTAACTGAATTTGAGCAACAAATGTTTAGCAAGTGCCAATTGCAAATTTACAGCAACAAAGGCAATAAAGGAGCAAACTTTGCTACTTTAGTTAATTCTTTGTTTTTAATAAAAAATTTGTTATGCTCACTTACTACTAATTAATTTAGACTATCTATATATTCAAATATAAGGAGATTGTTGGGCCAAAGATTTGGACAACGGTCTCTCGAAATAAATATAAAAGAAATTTCTTATTAAGTCATTTTCATAATTTACGACATAACAAAGTCAAGAAACTAGTCATCGACGCAGATTAAGCAACTAGAGCCCCTGAACCCAAGAAGATGATTACTCTGCCTGTTTGTATATTAAATTAGGGGGAGATTGTTAGGCCAAACATTTTCCCAATGGTCTCCGAGAGTGTTTGAACATATTACAACTCTGGAAAGTTTACTCCCTCATATATCAACAACTAGGTTCAGAGGCATTAAAGACCATATGAAGATACACTTTACCTTATTTAAGTTAGTGAGATCTGACAAGTCTCAATGACATAGAACACACACTCTTACTCTCTAAATCAAACATGAATTATGGCATGAAATTTTAAAAGCAAAAGTGAAAAAGGAACAAAAATGAAGTCAAACAAATACGATGAGTTGGTATAAAGGTGGAAACAATTGTCAACAATATTCCCTAAAGTCGGCCAAAAGGTAGGAAATCATGGTTACCCAAAAAAAAATGTTCCCTAAAGTAAGGTTTCTCTTGTTCTAAGAATAAAAAACATTTAACGGTAATTCTACTTCTCCATTGAATGCTTGACACATATTGAAGACCTCTATACATGTTTGAAAGAGTAATGTAGAGATTCTTTACACAAAAATAATACAAAATGTATTATTTTGAAAGCATATTGTTAGCATTTATATCTTTAGTCAAGTGATGGTCATTTGTAATTATTTATAATAGTGTGTCGTGTAAGTGTGCCAAGTATGTAAAGACTTGTGTCGGACTTTAATTAGAAATGTTCAAGTAAGTATATAAGACCAAGTCCAACACAAGCCCACCAAAGCCCACCTAGAAGCCCTAGGTCGTGGCATGTTTTGCTA
Organism: Artemisia tridentata subsp. tridentata; assembly: GCA_021014915.2. Classification (NCBI taxonomy): domain Eukaryota; kingdom Viridiplantae; phylum Streptophyta; class Magnoliopsida; order Asterales; family Asteraceae; genus Artemisia; species Artemisia tridentata. Next base: position 337,677,449 of record CP139506.1, read on the forward strand.
TAAATATTACACACTCTCACCATTTGTAGTGTGCCTCAATATCATGTGTAGGTGTTAGTGTGTACTCTTAAGGTGTTTGTTTGTATTTCTCTCTTAAGTTTAATATAAGCATTCGACTAGTAATATTTCATACGATCCATGTCATCTACTCTTCTCATCTTTACATTTTCTATTGAGTGTCACGACATCTTATAACTTAGTTTGTGTGTTAAGGTTCGATTTCTAGTGATAACAAGTGGTATCATTCGCCTTACAAGGATCTAGGTTCTAGTTGTGTTGTTTTTTATCAAAAGGTTGCAACTTTTTCATTTTAACGTGTAACTAATAGCAAAAAGTTTGTAACTTTCTGTTTTTAACGTAAGTTAGAGTGAAAAAGCTTGAAGCTTTTTGGTCTTAAGTGAGTTTAAAATCAAAAGGTGATAGTTTTTGTGTTTATACGTGTTGCTTTGTACGTTTTAGAGAAAAAGTTCCAAGCTTTTTAAAGTTTTTGTGGGATTAACGTGGTTTTGTGAAGTTTGTGATCGTGAAAGGTGTTACAAAGGTCCAACGTTCGAATCTTCAAAGTGGTGAAGATTTTTTATTACTTTTCTTGTATACGAATTGTAATAAAAGGTAAGCTACTCGACATTGAAAAATCCAAACCTTTTATAAGGTTTGCGATAAGTAAGGGTTTCTCGCAATTCAATTTGCGATATTTAAGGGTTTGTCGCATTTCCATTTTTGCGATAATCTGGGGTTTTTCGCAATTGTGATCCTGTCATTTTATCGCAAATTGTAAAAAGTGGGTTTTATCGCAATTGCCAAAGGAACTTTTATCGCAATTACATCAAACCATTCTTATCGCAATTGTGACATACTTGTGCTATCCGAGAAGCTTATCGCAAACACATATCGGACATCTTATCGCAATTGGATCTCGGGCAGAAAGAAACTTTCAATGATTGGCAGAATCAGCCCCTTGCAATTAATTTAAACTTTTCAACTTAAATAACTTTTATAAATTTGATTTACACTCTCAATTTCTACAACGTCAAGGATCGCGAACTCGGTATTTTCTCGCTTGTATAAGTGTGTAAAATACTTCGACAATCGGATATCTACTATTTTGTATAAGATAGTTAGATTTTTTTATATAAATTACCAATTTATATAAATTAGATAAATTCTATCTATATTGAAATTTTACCATAATTTGTATAAATTTTGGCATAAATTCAAATTTCAATAGAAATTTTCATTTTATCTAAATTGTAATTTACATAACTTTTGTCGAATTTGTGAACTTTTGATCTTGTCTAAATTATAGTCTAGTCAAATTTCGTAACTTTATTTAATTTGATCCGTTTATCTAAATTGTAACATCAACGATCATCAACAAAGAACCAAGGCTTCACAACAACAACCAAGTTCAACCTTCAACAACCACAACACCTATTTCTTTGCAACGATCCTGAATCAATCAACCTTATCATACAACAACATCAACAATGACAACTCAACAAGATATTCATGCAGCCGGTGCTGAAAACCGTCCTCCAATGCTTGAAAAATGTAGTTACCTTCCACGGCCAAGCCGTATGCTTCGATACATGAAAACCAAACCTAATGGACAAGGTAAACTCTTGATTAACTCCATCCAAAAAGGTCCATTCAAGCCTCGCCAGGTTCAAGAACCGGGTAATCCAAATTCAGTACCTCCCGTTCCACCATACTTTCGTGATCAAAAGGAAGAGGAATACACAGCCGATGATTGGAAACAAATTTAAGCTGATGACTTAGCCATGCACTTAATTCAACTCGGTTTACCACAGGAAATATTCTATGATGTCGACAGTTGTGAAACTGCTTATGATATGTAGGAACGAGTTCGAAGGCTTTGTCATGGTACGAAAATTGGACAACAAGACATTGAAAACAAGCTTCTAACTGAATGGGAGAAGTTTACATCCACCTCGGCTGAACCAATTGAATCCTACTACACCAGGTTTTGTACTGTCATGAATGAACTCATCAGGAACAAGTTGGATCCAAGACAAATTGTTCAAAACATCAAGTTCATCAACAACCTACCAGAGGAATGGGGACGATATGTCACAATCGTTAACCAAACAAAGAATCTTCATGAGGTGAACTATGATCAACTGTATGACTTTTTGAAACAAAACCAGAAAGAGGCAGATGAAGTTAGGAAAGAGAAGCTAGCCAAACAACATGATCCTCTAGCATTGATTGCTCAAGCACCAACACATTCAACAGTGAACACACAACCATCATCATCTTCCAATCAGAACATCATGCAACAATAATATATCCCACAACAACCATTCTACCCACAAGAACAACAAGTCATTCCACAACAACAATACCCACAATTCCAAGAACCTAAACTCAATGAACCAGATGAAGCTATTGCTGCCATGACACATGCATTTGCTTTAATGTCAAAAGCATTACAAGGACGCTATTCCACACCTACTAACAACAACCAAAGGATTTCTTCGAACACTCGCAACAGGCAGATTGCTCAGCCAAGGTTCAACATGGGTCATCAAGGACAGATGGTTGGTGGTTATGGGAATCAGCAGGGATATGCTCCTCCATATCAGATGGGAAATCAGAATGCAGGGCAGTATGTTGGTAATCAGCTAGGTCAGTACATGGGTAATCAGAATCAGCTGGGTCAAGTTGCTGGAAATCAAAAGGGTCAGAATATGGGGAATGAGTTTGGGAATGTTGCTGCTCAAGTTGCTGGGAATGCTGGGAATATGAATCAAGGGAATTTGGTAAAGTGTTTTAACTGTCAGGGTACTGGTCACATGGCAAGAAACTGTCCCTCCAAGCCAAAGAAACAAGATCCGGAGTATCTTCAGAAAGCATTGCTCTTAGCTCAGAAGCAAAAGGCAGGGTTTCAGTTGAATGCAGAAGAGCATGATTTCATGGCTTTGATGGATGATATGGAATATCTGGAAGATATCGATGCCAACTGCATTTTCATGGCTAATCTTCAGGAGGTTAAATACGACACGGATTCTGATGCACCTCCTGCTTATGATGTCAATGTAATATCTGAGGTACCAACATATGCTACATGTCACAATAATAAAATGTTTGATATGTCACCTCAAAATGAACAGCATCCTGCGTCGCCTAATCACACTTTCGATACATCTGTGGACTACCCAAGTTGTAGCAATACTAATTTGGCTACTCCAGATATGAATCCTAATGGAGGCTTCGAGTCACAGCATACTGAGAATGATGAGGAAACACGTGCTTTATTTGAATCATTATTGCAAAATTGTAGTATTGAAATTGAAAAGGTCAAACAGATCAATCGCGATGTTAAGGCCGCGAATGAGAAATTTACCGCTGAGCTTGAGAGATATAAGGTGAATGAACAAGCTTTTGAATTTAATAACAAATGACAGTCAGAACTTGAAACTGGTTATAGAGATTCCATGTTAAGGGAGAAACATTTGCAAATCAAATATGACACTCTCAATGTTAAGTTGAACATGCAAATTAAATCCCTAAACAAGGAAATTTCTGAATTAACCAACCAACTTTCTAAAGAAAAAGCAACTTGCTCCGATCTTGAAAAAGAAAAGGAAGAGTTTCATGCAAGGTTTTCAAAACGTGAAAATGAACTTCTTGATGAAATTCTTGACACACAGGAAGCCATTAAAAGTTGGAAGATTTGCTTGTAAAAACGGGTCATTCTTCACAAACAATTAATCTGCTAATCAACGATCCAAACCCAATTTTACATACCATGAAGAAAATGGCTATCGGTTGTGAAAACCCTTGTTGTCTCAAGAAAGCTCAGCAAAATCATAATGTGTTATATAATGGTACTATGATTAATGATAAACATGATCCTCCCGAAGTTCGGGATTCTTATGAAACGATTGAGCTTGCCTAAGAGAGTCGTGTTAAAATGAGCCAGAAGCACCCAGATATCAGACCAATTGATTATAATAAGCTAAATGCGATTTCTAGAGTTCTTGGGGTTCAAAAAGAGTCACCATTGTTTTTCAAAAAACCAATGGCTGTCACAAAAAGAAAAGTTGTTTCGAAACATCTTTCTAAAATCAACCAAATATTCTCTAAGAACACTCGTAACACAAGTAAAGCTAGACAATATTTAGATGATCTTAAAAGGAGAGTTGAAACACTTCAAATGACTGTGGCATCCAAAACAAACAGTAACTACAATGATTGGTTTTCAAGTTTTCATACAGAACAGAAAAAGATATTTGAAAAAGACATAATTCCTCCACTATCTGCAATTTATGCGGTAGTTCTGAATGTTGAAAGAACTTTTCTGAATGAAACAGCCGACTTTGTCAAGGACCACAAATCCCTAGTGAAGGAAGCTAATGAAAACATTGAACACATAAAAGTTTTGGAAAGACACAATGACACTCTCTTCGAAGTAGCTATGTCAACTGATATAATGTTCATTATTTATCAAACATATTCTTTGAAAGACGATGAAACACTTCGAGCTGAGACTTCTGAAATTGTTTCAAAATATGAAAAGGCCCTAATTAAGCTTGAAAAGAAATGTAACATATTTTAAACAACTTAATCGGAAAAAAGAAGAATGAAAGGATGATAAATTGTCGTATGAGCGCTCTTACAAAAACATGCAAGAAATTGATCTTTTGAAGTCTCAGCTTGAATGTCAAAAAAGGAAGGGTGAGGAAAAATCTAGTAGTTAAACCAAAAATGTCTATTTCTACACCCTTGCCTAAGGAAAACAAGAAAGGAAAAGATAAAGCGGTTGTCGAAAACTCAAATGTGATAGCACCTGGCCTTTATAGGATTAGTCCCACTACTGCGTCTACCTCTACATCTCAAACATATAGGGCGACAGACAAAAGTACTAAAGACAATCCAAAAGAGACTAGGAATGCTACTGAAACATCAAAAGACATCAAGATAAATTCTAATGAGTGTGCCTTACCTTCTACAGGAGTAGAAAGTAGCTCCAGGAGCAGCAGACCAAAGCGTAGGAGCAATACAAGGAATATAGTCTTGCCTGTCTCCAAGAGTGAAAGAAAGAATAAAATGGAAGAAGTAGAAGAACACCCTAGGAATTTATCACATTCTAAGAAGAAACATATGTCATCTGGATGTAATGTTAAGAACAATGATTCTAGTACGTGTAATGACTCTGTTTGTTTAATGTGCAAGAAAATTTTATCTGAAAATGTGTGTGATGATATTGTTTCTAATAATGTGAATGTGAATGATATACCTGAACAGAAAGAGGTTCCCTCAGTATCTAAGGCTAAGACTAGATATATCAAAAGATTTATTGCAAAAGCTAGGTCAACCTCTAGTAGCCTATTGCCTAAGGACCATCTTAAGTTTTGCACATGGAAACCAACAGGTAGAAAGCTTACACCTAAGAATGGCACATTAGATATTGCTCCAAAAGATCAAATAGAAACCATTTCTAGGTGTGATTCACTTGTTACTTCTAACCCCCTAGAACCAAATATTAAACGGTTCCTATATACAAAATCATCTGTTCTTTGCAGGTCATTGAAATTTGTCTTTGGATCGTCGACTCGGGTTGCTCCAAGCACATGACCGGGAATCTGAAGCTACTGATCAACTTTGTATGGAAGTTCATGGGAACAGTTCGGTTTGGAAATGATCATGTAGCAGTTATTCTGGGTTATGAAGATCTACAGTTCGGGATTTCATCACTCGGGTTTACTATGTCGAAGGGTTGGGACACAATCTGGTTTCAGTCGGGCAATTTTGTGACGCAGATTTAGAGGTTGCATTTAGAAGAAATACTTGCTTCGTTAGGAATTTGATTGGAGATGATCTCTTAACCGGAAATCGTGGAACCAATCTCTATGCTATCGACATTAACCAAATGGCCTCTTCATCACCAATTAGTCTCATGACAAGAGCTGACGAAACTAAGTTCTGGTTGTGGTACAGACGTTTATCCCATCTCAACTTCGACACCTTAACCAAACTTGCCATAGACAACATCGTCACCGGTCTCCCTAAGTTCAAATACACCAAAGAACACTTATGTCCATTCTGTGAGCAAGGCAAGAGCAAAAGGGAAACATACAAACCTAAAACCGTACCCAGTTCGGTCGATAAGTTACTGACCGGATCTGAACACAAAGATTGTGTTGAGTATACTTTGAGTATATACTTAATAGAACGCGGAATTTACAATCAAGTATCAAGAAGATGTTTGTGTTTGGTGATCGTATGAATAAAACAGTAAGAACAATAACACGATGTTCAACCAAACAATTTGCTTCAATATCACTAAGTATTACAATACGATCGTGAAGCTTTTGAATAATGCATGCGTACATAAACCTTAACCTAGGATCTCCTTTTATAGGACAAGGAATCTGAACAATCTTCTATATGACAATTTGTACAAGTTTCCATTAATTCCATAAAAGTGCAATCTGTTCTCATCACTTCTAGATGTGTAACCTTCTGAGAGAAGTGAATCGTAGAACATTAACTTAGCATAAAACCAAGTTATAATCATCAGTAGAAAACTTTGATCAAAAATAATTTAAGAGACAGTATGAACTGTTTGTGAACTAGAAAGCATTTTGGTTCACTTATAGTTTTTAGCAAACTACCAGCTATCAACGGATTTGATATGTCTTTACCAATAGCCGTTTGCTTTGGACTAGTCAACTTTTCACTAGAAGATATGGTGAGTTGAGAAACATCCAGTTTTTGGTAAACTGTCAACCATCAACGGATTTGAGTAGTCTTTACCAGCAACCCTTTGTACTGGACTAGTTGATTCTTATGTGGGTTAGACATGGTGAATCAATTACCATTTGTTGTGTGACAAGCATTCACACTTATTCAGCCTAAACCTTGATGGTATGCATGGCTTAAGAGGAATACAACATCTTTTATTCAAAACACAAAACTTATCCTGCAAATGTTAGCTCAAAAACCAAAAGAAATACTAACATTTATGAAAATAGTACAATAAGCAGTATGAACTGACACAACCAGCAGTACAAAAATCCTTTTGAAAACTTAAACACTTAGACACTTAATTTGAAGGGTTAAGCATCCCAATTCCTGCAACCAGGTATTGAAATCTTCCCACATCAAAACCTTTTGTTAACAAGTCAGCATAGTTGTCCTCAGTAGGAATTTTGACAACCTGAACTAACCTCTTCTCATTACAATCTCTGATAAAATGATGTCTAATTTCAATATGTTTAGTTTTTGAATGTTGAACAGGATTTTTAATAATACACATGGTACTGCTGTTGTCAATATAAATAATTGTGTTCAAGAAATTGTACCCATAATCAAGCAATTGATTCTGAATCCAAAGAACCTGAGCACAACAACTTGCTGCAGCCACATATTCAGCTTCTGTAGTAGAAGTGGCCACCATTGTCTGCTTCTTGCATTGCCAAGAGATCAATCTGCATACAAGGAATTGACATCCTCCTATTGTAGACTTTCTATCCATACTTGCACCAGCATAATCTGAATCTGAATATGCTACAATATCAAATGCAGACTCCTTTGGGTACCATAATCCTAAATTAGGTTGACCTTTATGATATCTGAAGATTCTCTTGACTGCTGTTAGATGAGACACCTTTGGATGAACCTGGAATCTTGCACATGCACATACTGCAAACATAATATCAGGCCTGGATGATGTAAGATACATCAAGGACCCAATCATAGATCTATACATGTGCACATCCACATCTTCACCACTGTGATCTTTTAATAACAAATGTGTCTCCTTATCAACAGGTGTGCTTGCAACTTTGGCATCTGTGAATTGAAATTTCCTCAAAATTTCACCAACATACTTATCTTGAGAGATAAATATTCCATTAGGCTTCTGCTGAACTTGAAGACCTAGAAAGAAAGTAAGCTCTCCCATAGAGCTCATCTGAAACTGGTCTTTCATTAACTTCTCAAACTCCTTACACATTGCTTTCTTTGTTGAACCAAAAATGATATCATCTACATAGACCTGTACCGGTAGAATATCACTTCTGTCCTTTTTGATGAAGAGAGTTTGATCGATTTTACCCCTGTGGAACCCATTCTTCAAGAGATAGTTTGCTAGAGTCCCATACCAAGCTCTTGGAGCTTGATGCAAGCCATAAAGGGCTTTCACCACTTTATAAACTTTGTTAGGATGATCTGGGTCTACAAAGCCTTGAGGTTGAGAAACATAGACCTCCTCATCAATAGTACCATACAGAAAGGCACTTTTTACATCCATTTGATAAACCATAAAACCCATAAATGAAGCATAAGCTAGAAAGAGCCTTATTGCTTCAATCCTGGCAATAGGAGCAAAAACCTCCTCATAATCAATCCCTTCCTCCTGAGTGTAACCCTGTGCAACAAGTCTTGCTTTATTCTTGATGACAATGCCCCTTTCATCCTTTTTATTTTGAATACCCACTAAGTACCAATAACTCTCATACCCTTAGGAAAGTCAACCAAAACCCATACATTCTGAATTTTGAATTGAAGCAATTCTTCTTGCATTGCCTCAACCCAGCTAGATTCTTCTAGAGCCTTAAACACATTCTTAGGTTCTACTTGAGATAGGAAACATACAAACATACACTCATGCTCATCTTCATGATGTTTCTCTTCATATACCACACTGAGAAAGCCATGGTGATCTGGATCATGTACTTGTCTTCTTTTTTTGACTCCAGATTGTACATCTCCAATGATATTGGTAAGTGGATGATTTCTGTGAACAATTGTTTGAAGGGTAGGAGGAGCTTCGTAATTGGCAGGCATATTGTGCAGCCCAGCTCCAAAGAAATCAAAATCCTCAACTTGGGGAGCAGGATGAACTGGTGAAGCATTATTATCCTGACTTGTTGTAGCAATATCAACACTTGGCTCAGCAGTACTAACTCCATTGGTACTGCTCTCAGGAATATCTGTTTCTTTACCATTTAGTCCACTGTTGGCATCTGCATCCTTCTCTTTATCAACACCACTTAATGAAGGAATATCATCATTCTTTGTAGAAGAACCACCCAATGAACTGTCTTCCAAGATTGGTATTAGGATTTGATCTTCATCCTCTTCTTCTCAACCTGCATCATGGTTAGTATTTGCACCTGTAACAGGCACATAATTCATAGAATTGGACAGCACATCAAGATCAAATAACCAATCAGGACCACCACCTGCAACATTAGGAATATTCTCCTGAAATTCTATGTGCAGATTCTCTTCAATATGCCTAGTGCTTTTATTGTACACTCTAAAGGCCTTGCTGTGCAAAGAATACCTAACAAAGATACATTCATCAGATTTCCCATCAAATTTTCCTAGTTGGTCCTTGGTATTTAGAATTGTAACATGACAACCAAAAGGTCTCATGAAACTTAGTGCAGGAGTTCTACCTCTAAAAAGCTCATAGGGAGTCTTATTGTAAGGTTGAACTACTAAAACCCTGTTTTGAACATAGCAAGCAGTGCTAACTGCTTCAGCCCAGAATGAAATAGGGAGCTTAGAGTCAGCTAACATTGTCCTAGCAGCCTCTATCAAAGTCCTATTTTTCATTTCAGCTACTCCATTCTGCTGTGGGGTTCTAGCTACACTGAATTCACTTCTAATACCTTTTTCTTTGCAAAAATCATCCATAACTATATTCTTAAATTCTGTTCCATTATCAAATCTGATTATTTTGACTTTCCTATTAGCTAGGTTTTCTACCTCAGTTATAAAGGACTTAAGGATTTCACTAGTTTCATCCTTAGTTCTTAAAAAGTAAACCCAAGTAAACCTGCTATAATCATCAATGATAACAAGACAGTACTTCTTAAAATTCAAGCTACTAACAGAAGTTGGACCAAATAATTCCATATGAAGCATATGTAGAACTTGATTATTAGAGTTATGAATCTTTGGCTTACAGGAGGCTCTGTGTTGCTTGCCCTTAAGGTAGGAAACACAGGTTTGGTCATTTTGAAAAGTTTTGGTTGGTAAGCCTCTTACCAACCCATTTTTAGCAAGCTTGTTAATGGTTTTAAAATTAATATGACCAAGCCTTCTGTGCCATAACATTGATTCTTCAAATGTGGCTTTTGCAACAAGGCAAGTAAGACCTTCTTTAGGGACAAGGTTGTTCATCTCAATACTGTATGTATTACCTTTTCTGGGGATTTTAAGCAAAACTTGATTTTCATCAGGCAGCTTGAAATCAGGAGAAAGAATAAGGCAGTCAGTATCAGTAAAAAGAACCCTATTCTTTTTATCACATAACCCTAAAGAGGTTTTACTTTAACTCTGGTACAAAATACACATTCTCAAAACCAAGATTACCAGTTTTTATGACACCTTTACCAGTAATTCTTCCTCCAACACCACCACCAAAGATAACAGGTCCTCCATCTAGATCAATGAAGTCTGAAAGGTATGACATGTTACCAGTCATGTGCCTGGAACATCCACTATCTGAGTAGCCTCTGTCTTCTTCACCATTTGAAGGATGTTCCTGCACATAAAAGAAAGGTTTTAGTGCCTTTTGGGGACCCAAACCATTACTGGCTTGGATCTGCCTTGTGCATCTATATGAAAAAAATGATTTGAGGTCATTGATGCACCATTGGGTTGATTTGGTTTTCTAACCCAATGTGCTGAGGCCTTGACAACATTGCCCCTTTTTTCCCTTAACAACATTCTGATATTTAATAGTAGGAACTGTTTGTCTAGCAATAGGAGCTGCTGTCTTAACAGTACATACTGTTGGCATATTTTGTTTAGCCTTTGATGCCCATTTCTTTTTGTTTGAAGTTGTTTGCTTGTAAAAGGGTCTTTGAACTGTTTGTGCATGTTTTGAAAATGTCTTTGCACTTATAACAGTTTGTTTGGTATTAGCCTTCTTGTTTGGTCTAGCAGTTGCAACTGGCTTCACCCCAGACTTTGCCATAACTGCTTTGGGTGACATCTTTTGATTTAAATGGGTCAATCTGTTAGGTCTGAGTTGATTTACCCTATCATTTGTGTTCCTATACACCCTTGAATTTTCAAAAATTTGCTTCTTCCATGGATTTGACTCACAGTATGCAACTAAATGGTCAAAACTACCACAGAAAAAGCATACTTTATTCATCAAAACAAACTCTTCACTCAACTGCCTAGTTTGTGAGTGTTTCCTATTCCTCTTATTACGCTTAGACCTATACATCTCAGCATACTTTACATTATTCCTAACTTGTTTTATTTTTTTTCACTTTTTACTCTCTTAGGAACATGTTTTACTTTTGTTTTAACCTCAGGCGTATTCTTAGATGCAACTTCTTTGACCTGAACCTCAACTTTATCATTCTCATCATGATCAGAGATCCAATCCTCAATAACTGGAGCATCTGAATCATTTGAATGCTTAACAAAAGTCTCAGCTTTGACAAACTTAGGAGCATTATTGTTGATTTTAGGGCCAAAACCAGGAAACTCAATATCTTGAAATTCCTCTAAACCTATATGAGCTAGATATATTCCTGGTGGAACAAACATTCCTCTGTTTGGAGGTGCAACAGATTTATACCCTAAACCAGATTTAGCCTTATTAACCACTTGAGCCTCTATTATCTTTTGAACTCCTTTAGATGTATGCTCCAAAGTGTCAACACTTAGCTGTATATTTTCTTTTTCTTTCTTTAGTTTCTCTAGTTCATATACAAGCCCACTCATCTTATCATCTTTTAACTGTAAATCCCTTTTTAAAACAGCTATGTCATCATTAAAGTTTGATTCATTCTTTCTATAGAATTCAAGTTGTTCTTCTAAGACAACTAGTCCTCTTTTATGATTTGATAGACTAAAGCTAACTTGATTAAACTCTATTCTTAGATCATCATACTGTTTCTTAAGGGTCTCATAATCTTTTAAAGCATGTCAAGAAATTTGAACATTTTTGAACCATATGTACCTCAGAGTCTGAAAAGTCCATCAATGCAATGTTGGCTGCTTCCTCTTCATCTTCCATAAAGCTCCAATCAAAACCTGCTCCATCTACAGCAACCATTGCCTTTGAGGAAGAAGTTTCCTCTACATTCACTGTCCTCTAATTCTGACTCTTGTTCCCATTCCCTTTGCTCTGTTGTCTAGGACCTCTACACTCCCTGGCAAAGTGCCCCATCTTAAGACAATTGTAGCACTCCACCTTGCTCTTGTCATATCCAGCAACATCTTTTCCATTGAGGGTAATCTTGTTTCCAGTTCTTTGATAATACTTCTTTGCCTTGATGCTTATAAGAGCCAACTGCCACTTTAAATCCATAGCTTCAAGGTCATCATCATGAATCTGGAGCAAGTCTTCATTATAAATCTGAGATCCACTGGATTGTTCTGACAGGAATGCATATATGGTCTCATCACCTAAGTTAGCTATACTAGTTTTTACCCTAGCCATGCCAACTGTTGGGCTAGCAATACAAACTGCTTCTTCTTCTTCTTCTTCTTCTTCAGGATTGGTACTGCTTGAAGAGGATACGAATGCTATATTTCCTGAACTAGTACTAGTGTTACCACTCTTCTTCACCTTGTGCTCAACAATCTTGAGATTGTTGTAGAGCTCATTCAAAGTCATCTTCTCCATCTCTGGTTTATTGCTCCAAACAACCACATAAGTGTTCCCTTCAACAGGTAGACTGTTTAGAAACTTCATGTTGAGATCTTCCTGTGGAATAACAATCTTTAGCACAGTAAGTTGACTAATGATCCTTTGTAGCCTATTGAACACATGATCCAAGGATTCATTGCTTGAGGCAGTGAAGTTTTCATAGCTTTGTTTTAGAAGAGTTCTCTGAGCCTTCTTGGTAGCTTCATTGCCACCAAATCTCTCCACCACTACTTCAAAAAGAGTCTTGGCAGTCTCATACTGGCTAAAGTTCAACACTTGATCATTAGGGATTGCCATAAGTAGCAAGTTCCTAGCCTTCTGATCATTCTTCTTCTTAATTCTCTCATCATTAGTCACTGGTTCAGTGTTAAGCTTTGTTGTCTTGGAACCATCAGGACGTGTTTCCTCAGAAGTAGTTGGTTTAAAGGAGTCACCATTCATGATGATATCCCATAGTGCATAGTCCTGCACCATGAAGTATTGCTCAATTCTGAGTCGCCAAAGATTGTATTCATTCTGCTTCAGCATGGGAAGTTTAGCAAGGATTGAGGTTTGTGGTGTTTCCATGTCCATCTTGTTAGTTACAAGAGAATAAGAACTTATGGATCTTCTAAACTCAAAGTATCAGAAACCTGGATCCGATAACACTTGACCAGATCTGAACACAAAGATTGTGTTGAGTATACTTTGGGTATATACTTAATAGCACGTGGAATTTACTATCAAGTATCAAGAAGATGTTTGTGTTTGGTGATCGTATGAATAAAACAGTAAGAACAATAACACGATGTTTAACCAAACGATTTGCTTCAATATCACTAAGTATTACAATACGATCGTGAAGCTTTCAATAATGCATGCGTACATAAACATTAACCTAGGATCTCCTTTTATAGGACAAGGAGTCATTTACAAGAAAACAATCTATAGAATTAAGATATACATCACAATATTTTCCATATTTATCTTCACACGGTTTCTATCTTTATCTAATAACCCGTACTAACTTCCTTCATAAGCAGTATCAACATACTTAGTACGGTTAGTGTATTCCTCAGTAACTCTTCAGCCGTAGAAACTTACAACTGGCAGTACTAACTGCTGGTTTAATTCCCAACAGTTACATTTGTTACATATGGACTTATGTGGCCCAATGAGAGTTGATAGTATCAATGGGAAAAAGTATATTCTTGTGATTGTCGATGATTATTCAAGATATACATGGGTAAGGTTTTTGAGATCAAAAGACGAAGCACCAGACATCATCATCACCTTTCTGAAGCGAATTCAAGTTCTACTTCAAGCTCCAGTTAGGATTGTAAGAACTGACAATGGAACGGAATTTACTAATCAGGAGTTAAGAACATACTTTGAAGAAACTGGAATTACTCACCAGACATCAGCGGTTAGAACTCCGCAGTAGAATGGGGTAGTTGAAATAAGAAATAGAACTCTTGTGGAAGCTGCTCGTACAATGCTGATTTATTCTAGTGCACCGTTATTCTTATGGGTTGATGCTATCTCCACTGCTTGTTTCACTCAGAACCGATCCCTAATACATCCAAGATTCAATAAAACCTCATATGAATTAGTGAACAACAGAAAACCCGATATCTCTTACCTTCATGTATTTGGCGCTTTGTGCTATCCTACGAACAACATAGAAGATCTGGGGAAACTGAAAGCTAAGGGTGATATTGGAATCTTCATTGGTTATTCAGATAACTCGAGGGCATTCAGGGTGTATAATAGAAGAACTAAGAGAGTAATAGAGACGATGAATGTGAAATTTGATGAGATTTCACAAATGGCTTCTGAGAGACTCGCTCTAGAACCCGCGCTTAACCCGATGGCTTCTAATCATACCAGATTAGGACCCGCATCAAACGCTGAAACTTCTGGACATATTAGTTCAGGACTCGTACCCCAAGAAGCTCAGTCAACTACTACATATAAACCCACAAATCAAGAACAGGATAATTTCTTCGAGTTAATGTATGATGAATACTATGGTGGAGCTTCGATAAATGCATCACAACAACGTTCCGCTGCACCCGCTCAACAACATCAACCACCACCACCACCACAAGATGCATCAACAACAATCGAAGCCAACGCACCAACTCCCTAAACGTCATCAACATCTACTCCAGAAGCTCCAGTAATTGAGATTGTACTACCAACACTTGATGAGCAAAACCAAAATACACCAATTCAAGAAGAACAACAACAAAATGATTCTGTGTTAGAAGAAGAACCATTCAAAAACCCATTTGCAACAGAATCTGCTGAATCTTCTCCTAGGTTACAAGAACCGCCAAACACGCATTCGCTAACTCCAAGGTACCCTTCTACGTTACAGTGGACTAAAGACCATACAATAGAACATGTTATTGGTGAACCTTCAAGGCCAGTTCAGACGAGAAGACAACTCGCCACCGATTGGGATATGTGCATCTTCGCCTGCTCAGTCAGCCTAAAAGAGCCAAAGAACATTCGGGAAGCAATGGCAGATAATGCATGGATTGAAGCAATGCAGGAAGAACTTCTCCAATATAAATTACATGACACTTGGGATTTAGTGCCGAGACCAATCGACAAACTCGTCATTGATCTTAAGTGGTTATGTAAGAACAAAAAGGATGAAGAGATGACTGTAATTCACAACAAAGCTCGTCTCGTGGCCAAGGGATTCTGACAGGAAGAGGGAATAGATTTTGATGAGTCATTCGCGCCAGTAGCTAGACTTGAGGCAGTCAGGATTTTCTTAGCATATGCGGCTCACAAGAACATCACGGTCTATCAGATGGACATCAAGACAGCATTCTTGAATGGAACTCTGAAGGAAGAGGTGTACGTGAGTCAGCCAGATGGATTCGTTGACAAAGATCATCCCGACTACGTCTACAAGCTCAAGAAAGCTATCTATGGATTGAAACAAGCCCCAAGGGCGTGGTACGATGAATTATCATCCTTCTTACTTCTTAATCATGTCACCAAAGGAACAATTGACCCGACCTTGTTTACCAGAAAATTCAAAGATGATATATTGATTGTTCAAATTTACGTGGACAACATAATCTTTGGGTCCACTAATACAAACATTCAAAACATTTTGCAAATCTCATGAAAAGTAAATTGAAATATCTATGATGGGCAAATTAAAATTCTTCCTTGGACTTCAAATCCATCAATCCCATCGTGGCATTTTCATTAATCTGGCTAAATATACAATTGAGATTTTAAAGAAACATGGAATGGAAAATTGTGACTCTGTTGGTACTCCAATGATCACTTCACCCAAAATAGGCTTTAACTTATATGGGAAACCCATTGATCCAAAGAAATATCGGAGCATGATTGGGTCTCTCATGTACTTAACTGCTAGTCGACCCGATATACATTTTGTTGTCTGTTTATTAGCACGGTTTCAGGCAAGGCCTACCGAACTTAACCTCCAAGAGGTTAAACGGGTCTTTCGGTACCTACAAAGAACCATTAACATGGGACTTTGGTATCCGAAGGATTCGGAGTTTACACTAACAGCCTTTTCAGATGCCGACCATACTGGATGCCAAGTAACTGCAAAAAGTACATCTGGGGGAGCACAATTTCTGGGAGAGAAACTAGTAGGTTGGTCATCGAGGAAACAAGACTGTACGACGTTATCAACCGCAGAAGTCGAGTATATGTCTCTATCTGCGTGTTGTGCCCAAGTTCTATGGATGAGGACACAACTCACAGATTATGGCTACTCTTTCGACCGCATCCCTATATATTGTGACTCGAAAAGTGCCATAGCCATCTCGTGCAATCCAGTTCAACACTCCAAGACCAAACATATTAGAGTCCGCTATCACTTCATAAAGGAACACGTAGAAGAGGGAACTGTGGAACTGTTTTTCGTGAAGACCGAATACCAACTCGCCGATCTGTTCACTAAAGCTCTTCAAAAAGAGAGATTTGACAGTCTGGTTCGACGAATTGGCATGCGAATCCTAACTCCCGAAGAGTTAGAAGGTCTTCTTGAAACTTCTTGAAATTATCACTGTAAATATATACATATAGTTAGTTATGTTAAAAAAAAAAAGATATAGGTAGATAAATAAAATAAAATAAATAATAATGATAGTAATAATATAGATTAGATAGATAAATGTATATTCTTATTCGGATATGTCTCGTAGAAATCAATAGTTTGTACGTGTCTAGAAATGTCATTTAACAATGATACGGACATGTACATATGCTTGAGCGAGTACATATCTTCCCCCAAAATTTCTTCACTATGGCTTTTGTACAATTCAGTACAAAACCCAAACCCCAACGAATGATTATGATGGCTTTTGTATATATCAGTAAGAAACCCGCACATAAAGGAAGACTTCTGATTATATCTGATCAGAACTCGTAATCAACGACAACAAAAACCAACTTCATGCAAATCCGTCTATCTCTTCACAAGGACGCTCATTTAATCACTCGATATCAAAAATATCACTGCGTGCTATTTTTGAGGGGGAGATTAGATATAAGGGGGAGAAGACGTGATTAAATGTGATCAAAGATCGTGGAATTGAATCTCAGGGAAGCTCACCAGACAGACTCAGTATTAACCCTCGAATTGACGAAACTTAATGTCCGTTATCGAAAAGACTTGTCCGGGACGGGTAATAATTTTAAGCTAGTCTAACTAGTGATGTAAGCGTGTCTCGCGAAGGACTTGTCTGAGTAGAATGTACCAATTCGAGAGATGATCATTGAATATGACCGGGACGGGTAATAATTCCAAGCTAGTCTAACTAGTGATGTAAGCGTGTCTCGCGAAGGTCATGTTCATTGAAAATCGATCATTTCAAATATGCGAAATCTACCCAACATGTGCAATTTATTTCAAAAATGCATGAGCACATGTGAAGGGGGAGTATTTCAAAAAATGTAAAACTCTCAAAGTGTTAACTAAATGTGTTTATTCATAAACACTTTGAGAGATTTTCAAAAGGTTTTATGGCAAGTGATCAATAATCTAGGATAATCATGGAGTAATAAGGTGATTATGGTTAGGTTATGTCCTATGATCTGCCAGAGCCGGAGGGATCTACCCAAGGACAATTCCAATAGATTAGAATTAGAAGTCCTTAGGTAAGATTGAAAAAAAGAGTAAATGAGAAAGGAGAAAGAAGGGGTTGAAGAATGAAAAAGAAAAGTTGAATGAAAGGGTGAAAAGAAATAGCCCTCCATGAAAACTTAGGGCAGAAACCGGGTCAATACATCCGCTATCGGTATTCACTAAGGTGATACTGATATTGAAGACAAGATGTCATGGACCTAGTGACGCGCTGCACCACCCCTCCTAGCCACTCAGATATCTCTCAAAAGATATTTGTTTCATTTCTCACGGAGAACACTACATAATCTATCGGCCTCTCATTATGAGATGTGTTGATATTGAAAAGGTGGCACTCTGCTCCATGCCTCCGACTACTAAAACTAAAACGCACAATAGAGTCTAGAGCCAATGAGATTCATCAAAAATCTCTTAGGAACACTTCCATGAGAATACCCTTATGTTCACCAAAAAGGACACAAGGTGTACATGAGTCTTAATGAGATCCAAAGATCTTGCCATTTACATCAATGATGGTTACGTGCTTCAAACGGTCTACAGTCGTGGGGTGATCTCCAGCGACTCACTGAATCGTGGGTGCACTTCGGTGTGTCCGTGTAAGCCCTCTCGGGGGTATCCGGTTCAGAACGGCCTGGGGAAGGATTAGAGAATGTCTTCACACTATGCTGTTGACAATCTCAAAGTCCCAACCTGTAAGCGCTGGATGATTATTACTAACGGTTTTATGCAGCTACCCATAAACATCCATCAACCATCACCACATACATCAAACCATCTTCACCTCAGCATACTCATACTTATGAAGAACACCCTCATCAAAGCTCAGATGTAAAAGTTCAAGACAAGGAGATCAAGTTAAAGACCAAGTGTTAAAGACGAAATCAAGAAGCTAATCAAGATGTCAAAGAACAAGTTCATATGATGAAAGATAATGGGGAGATTGTTAGCAAGGGGAGATTGTTTGCATAAGTATCCAATCCAAGATGTATGAGTATGTTGGAGGACACGACACATCATCATGAGAAGATTTTGATCAAGGCCAGAACCACCTCAAAAGTCGATACTTTGAAGATCACGATCGCATGAAGGAATGATTATAGAAGACTATTCTACATCGACACACAAAGATCAAAACATTGAAGACAAAAGACCAATCACTGGGAGCATCATTGAAATGACCATCCCTTAGGGGGAGATTGTTAGCATTTATATTTTTAGTCAAGTGATGGTCATTTGTAATTATTTATAATAGTGTGTCGTGTAGGTGTGCCAAGTATGTAAAGACTTGTGTTTGACTTTAATTAGAAATGTTCAAGTAAGTATATAAGCCCAAGTCTAACACAAGCCCACCAAAGCCCACCTAGAAGCCCTAGGTCGTGGCATGTTTTGCTATAAATACTACACACTCTCACCATTTGTAGTGTGCCTCAATATCATGTGTAGGTGAGAGTGTGTAGGTGTTAGTGTGTACTCTTAAGGTGTTTGTTTGTATTTCTCTCTTAAGTTTAATATAAGCATTCGACTAGTAATATTCCATACGATCCATGTCATCTGCTCTTCTCATCTTTACATTTTCTATTGAGTGTCACGATCTCTTATAGCTTAGTTTGTGTGTTAAGGTTAGATTTCTAGTGATAACACATATTCTCCTCCTTGAACATCATTAGCAAACTAGCAAGCTTATGTTGTTCCCCCAAAAACTTCAACTTTGGTTTTAGTTTAGGTTTAAGAGAGTTTTGTGTCATTAAATTAGGATAGTTTTTTGCAAATATCCTTTTAATTAATTTTTTGATTAATTTCTAATAAAAATTATACGTTGAAAAGCAAATGATGCAATTAGTTGTCAAATAAATCTTTGTGTAGAACTTGTTTTTAACTTTTAAACATATTCTCTTTTAACTCGAATTTTGAAAAAACAATTTACCATTGTTCCTTTTACCTAAATAAACCACGGCCCAAGCCCAGTGTCCAAAGGTAAATATCCTTCCAAACACCATCTTTTATGAAACAAAAAGACGATGCAGTCGTAAAAGTTGACCGTCACACCATAACTAATGTAAATTTCATTTTGACATTTTAAACTTAAAACACATAGATTATATTGTGAGTATTTTTTTTTTATTTTTTTTATTTTTTTCAGAAACATTTTCATTTAAAACTTTTGAATTCATTTTGAATGGAAAAACATTTTCATAAAATTTTACATCCCTTGAATAGAAAATAGTTTTATCATCAAGACTGTACAGTTTATAACTCGAGCTTTCATTTTGATATTTAAAATTTTGTGCATATGCATCAGTTTAATATATAATGGTAACAATATTTATAAATAACAGCATATAAAATGTTTTTTAAAAACGTATAAAATCTAAGAGGTATAAAGTCTATGAGTATTAAATTTGTAAATTTCTGAGATTTGAAGAATTACTTCTGGGAAGACTCATATCTTTTCAAATGTGTCCGGCTGAAATGCTTAAGTGCATATAATTTATTTAAAATTTAACAACTAAAGTTTTATTAATTAATATATTTATTTTTTTTATAAAATCGACACATATGTTTTTATACATATTATTTTTGCCGGATGAAATTTAGAAGAGTTTGACCAAATTATTTAAATTTTGACTTTTAATTGACCAATACGATTACTTTATTTTTCATACGTAAAATTGAGCTACCTACTGATCCAATTGATACCTAAGGACTGAATCGTAACACTTTGCCTTAAAAAATTCAGTACGTACATAAGCAAGATGATTAAAAAAATTAATTGATCGAATGACATGAAAGAAGATGTTTCTCACGGCATCAACTTTTCAAGAACTGTCCATTTCGATGAAGTTTCAAGACTAAATATAAACCTTAATTAGTCTGTATGTAATTAAATGAATTTTTTAAAACAACTTTTTCTAAATTCAATTTCTAAAAATCATCAATCCACAATCTTAACAAGTTTGAATATGACTTCAAAATCTACCAAAGAGCTTCACTTCCTCTTGATTCCATTTCTAGCCCCGGGTCACACAATCCCCATGATCGACATGGCCAAATTACTAGCACAACAAGAATATGTCACAGTCACAATCGTCACAACACCCCTTAACGCCATTAGATATCGTCCCACCCTTAACAAAACCGGACTCCAAGTCAGTTTCCTTGAACTCCCATTTCCTGGGACAGAAGTCGGTTTACCAGAGGGATGTGAAAGTCTAGATACTCTCCCTAATCCAAATCTAGCTCTAAAGTTTTCTGCGGCAGTTGACATGCTTCAAGCAAAACTAGAGCAAAGTTTTGATAAGCTAGAGCCACGGTCGAGTTGTATTGTATCGGATAAGTATCTTCCTTGGACTGCTAATCTAGCAGATAAGTATAGTATTCCTAGAATCGTTTTTGATGGAATGTGTTGTTTTAAGCAGTTATGTGATCAAAATTTGTATGAATCCAAGGTGTTTAGTGGTTTAGGTGAGTCAGAGACGTTTGTAGTGCCTGGATTGCCTGATCGCATTGAGTTAACGAGAGCGCAACTGCCATTTGAGTTTAATCCTAGCTCGAGGGGTTCAAGCGACCGTCTTGAACGAGTGAGGGAAACTGAGATGGGATCTGATGGGATGGTGATTAATAGTTTTGAGGAGTTGGAACAAGAATATGTCAATGAGTATAAGAAGTTGAAAAGGGGTAAGGTTTGGTGCATAGGTCCATTGGCATTATGTAATGGTAATGAGAAAGATATGGCTCATAGTGGAAAAAGTGACTCGATTTCTGAGCAAGAGATCATAGAATGGCTTGATTCACACCCACATGGATCGGTGGTGTACGCTTGTTTTGGTAGTGTTAGTAGGGTTACCCCTATGCAACTAATGGAGCTCGGTTTAGGCCTAGAAACGTCTAACCACCCATTTATTTGGGTCATCAGAGCTGGTGATAGAGCCAAAGAGGTCGAGGAATGGATTCTAGAAAGTGGGTTTGAAGAGAGGATTAAAGGGAAGGGGCTTTTGATTCAAGGTTGGGCCCCACAGGTGTTAATCTTATCCCATCCCTCAATAGGAGGATTTTTGACACACTGTGGATGGAACTCAACACTTGAAGGTGTTTGTGCTGGTGTGCCCATGATAACATGGCCTCAGTTTGCAGAGCAATTTTTGAATGAGAAGTTAGTAGTGCAAGTCCTGGGCAATGGTGTGGGTGTCGGGGCTGAGTTTGTCGTGCATTGGGGTGAGGAAGAGAAGTTTGGAGTAAGCGTGAAGAGTGAGGATGTGAAAGAAGCTATACTAAAGGTTATGGATACAGGGATCGAAGGAGTTGAGAGAAGAAAGAAAGCAAAAGAACTTGGAATGCTTGCAAATGGAGCAATCAAAGAGGGAGGGTCTTCTTTCATGAACTTAAAACTACTAATAAAAGATATAAGGGAGCATGCAAATGACTGAAACAAAGAGGTATAGGCGAGAGGTCGCTTTGGAGACGTTAAAGTTGTTTTGGAGACATATAATTTCTTCATTTACAAAGAGCAAACTCGCAGATGGTTCCATGTATCATATTATTTAATAGCCAGAATATCAGAACATATGCATCTTAGATTCCGGAACAACTTCATATTTATAAAGTAGCCTAGTTTGCATATCTTGTGTGTACGTGCCAATTCTTGCATAATATACTAAAGAAACAATATGGGATAGAATTTTATTGAACTGTGTTTTGATTAACAATTATTCTTATGTTAATTATTGAGCTTCATTACAAACATATCAAATAACTACTTGGAAAAAAAATCTGTTGCCAAGGTTATATTTCGCACTAGGAAGCTTCCATAACCTTTTTGTGTACTTTTCTCTTGCCGTGTTAGACCAACAAACTCAAAGCATCCCATGATCATCATATCACTTTTACCTCATGAACTTTTTATTACCAGGAAACTCCAGGGAAGCAAATATTTACATTATCTTGATTATTCGTCACAAACATTTCAAAATATATCGCTAGGTTCCAAGAACATTTAAACCTTGTCATCTAATCCAACACAAAATATGATCTATTAAGCACCTTATAAGACCAAGAGTGGTGTTGGTTTTTTTGAGTGTGGGTTGGGGCATTTGTTGACAAGTGTCCTTAGTTTGAGATGGTTTTTTTTTTTTTTTTTTTTTTTTTTTTTTTAATGGTAGTAATTGTGGGGCGTTGAACGTTAAACAATTGGTTTTTTATTTTATTTTATTTATTTATTTAAAATAAATGTTAACAATTAAAAAGGTAAATAACTAAACGTTAACAATTTAAAAACGTAAAATCATACATTAAAATAAAACAACAATTACAAACTTAAATAAAACAACAATTAAAATAAAAAACTTAAAAAACTAGTAGGTATCGGTTATTCCATATTTTTCTTTAATTTTTGCTACTTTGAGCAACATCAAGTCTCGTACCAAACCGGGTTCGTTTGGTATCGGTTTTGACAAATACTCAATATCTTCGGTTAGTTGACGATCCTCCTCCAACTTTATCATCTTGTTTCGTGCTTCAATCTTTGCCGCCTCTTGTTCGTTTTTTTTCTCTAAACGTTGACGGCTTAATTCGAGAATATCATCCATTTTGGTTGTCAAACCTTTGAATTCTTCTTCCATAATATTTGTTGGTCGTTTGTCTCTAGTCTTATTCCTACCCATAGGTCGGGCCATGTCTTTAAAAACATCAACATCATCTTCTTTGTTTAAAACAAAGTTGACATGTACGTCCGAACTTTGACTATCTTCGAAGGTTGACGAAGATGTTTTGGACCTTTTGGCACGCCTTTGATGGCCATCGCCAACCGGTTTCCATTTGGGGGATAACCTTAAAAGTTGCCAACACGGGATATAGTTAGTAAAGTTCCCATCGATCTCTTGGAACTCAAGCATAGCCTCTTGTTGCACTTTAACATCATCACCTCCGCTCGGGCGGTTTCGTTTAACGCGAGCGTAAATCGCGTTGTACAACGAACACTTTTGGTTAACGTCCCTCCATTTTGACGTTAAACAATCTCTTGTTCTTTCATCACCTCCACGTCTCGTGACAAATTGTTGATGAACCCGTAACCAAAAAGTCCCACCTTGTTGAAAATTCGCCACATTGGGATCTTCGGATATCGCGATGTAAGAAGCCGTTAACGCCGCAAGTTCATCGGGCAACCATTTCTTTTGTGTTACTTTTTTAACAATTTCTTCAACGCCACCTTCATCACCTCGTCCTCGGCCACCACCCCGAGGTTTTTTCTTGTGAGATCGTTTTGACGACCCGCACACTTCTTGTGGTGAAGCTTGTGTTTGTGAAGGTTGTGTTGGTGAAACAACATCATCTTGCGAATTTTCAAAAGGCATAAAATTTGGGTGCATCATATTCGGGTTTTGATTTGGGTATGGTAATTGCGTCATGTAGCCGAAAACTTGGTTGTAATTTTGTTCTTGATCGGTTTGTTGCTCGGGTGCTCTTCGTGGAGCAACAAATTTTGTGTTTCGGTTTGAGCCATAGGCGGGAATGTTAAATTGGTTGGGATTCATTTTTATTTTCTAGTGTAGAAGTGAAAGAAGTTGTAAAAAAAAAAGTGTTAACTTGGTAAATTTATAGGAAAAAAAAAGAGTTAAC
The DNA here is from genome assembly GCA_021014915.2 of Artemisia tridentata subsp. tridentata. Classification (NCBI taxonomy): domain Eukaryota; kingdom Viridiplantae; phylum Streptophyta; class Magnoliopsida; order Asterales; family Asteraceae; genus Artemisia; species Artemisia tridentata. Next base: position 337,701,847 of record CP139506.1, read on the forward strand.
TTTGTAAAATAAAAAAGAGTTAAATGTTTATTTAATGCAAATGTTAACGTTACTCACCTTCAACGGCTACTTTTTTGTTTAAAAAAATTTTCAACGCTCGTTGATTTTTATTGCATTCAACGGGCTTCAACGCCCCATGTGGGTGGGCCAACGGGCGTTGAAAGGGCAACTAAGCCCACTTCAACGCCCCACTACTCTTGGTCTAAATACCAACACACTCCACCATTTCCTACTACACATACTTGAAAAAAAAAATCTTGTAATAAAAAAAGAACAAAATGACTACCATCAACAAACTTCACTTCTTTTTTATTCCTCACATAGGTTCAGACCACACTATTCCCATGATAGATATGGCCAAACTACTTGCCAAACAACCAAATGTTATGGTAACTGATTGTACAATAAAGTGCACTACCAGGCCTTCGATGGTGATCAAAGGGATTATGGGGTGTTGAGATTGCGCCAAGCTTGTTCTTAACCTGAAATAAGAAATATGAAGACACTACGTTAAGTGATTGCGCAGGGGTTGGACCCTGCGAACCACCTCCGGCGTGCGAGTAAGTATGTGTAATGGTAATGTAGGTTGTAAATTGAGAGAGTGAAGTTAACTTACCATGTTCATGCCCGACCAAGCTATTTATAGGGGAGTAATAGAGCTTAGTGGGCGGTTTGCACATGTTTCGGAGATCATGGGGGCGTCCCATGGTTTGTGGTAACCGCTAGGACCTTATAGCCCACGATCTCTGTTTTGGTGGGAAAGCCAAGGGTAAGAGGAGACGTGGGTTTGACCAGGTCATAGTAGTCCTCCGTCGTAGTTCCTTCGAGAGGAATACCCCGAAGGGCTTAAGGTTTCGATTGGCGGATTCCCACATGGTAACCAGTTCGCAGGCGAATGGTTTTACGCCAATGAAACGTGTTAGGAGATTAACCTGGGCCTCCGAAGGGAGGGATTTCTACAGGTTCGAAGGGGAGTCCTTCGACCCGTTCGGAGGGTACATCATCAAGCCCCCCAGTCGAAAGTGATATATACGTACAAGTATAAATTTCCTTCGACTCGAGAACCAAATACACTCTATCCCTTTCGTCACAAATTCGAACGAGTAAGGATAAATGCTTAAACAAACTCTGCGCAATAAATGCGACTAATAAATCCTCAACTACCATCCTATGCTACAGCGGCTACAATATCGGTAAATACAAACGTCTTTTCAAAAATTAAAAGCGATCTAGAATCCGCGTTTGACTCGGATTAGAACTGCACGTGGATGGCTAGGATAAACTACAAAGGATAATCATAAACCCTTCATAAATCTAACCACAGATTACATTTTCTCTCGTGCCCCAAAATACGCATACACATCCCTGTGCTTTGTGCTTCAATTGAGCTTAAAGGTAAGTTTTCCATCCCAATCGTTGATCTTTTGTTCACATCGTACTTAATACAAGATGAGTATGGCAACGAAAAGGATTATTAAGCAGCAAAAATGTACTTTAATAGAATAGGCTTTGATAGAGTTTCAAAGAAAATACCCGATGCCCAAAGAAGTCAAAGTTATGCTACCGAACGAAAACCAGAATACTTTTGACGCTCCAACGGGCTATGTGGGACTGTATGTGCATGCATTTGCAGAGTCTAACTTTAGGATTCCGATCCACCCTTTAGTATTAGAGTTTCTACAATACTACCAAGTACATATATCCAGGTTGAACCCTTTTGGCTTAGCCAAGCTGACTACTTACATTGTTGTATGTAAAGCTTATGGGTATGAACCAACACTGAATGTGCTTAGAGGTTTCATTAACCTTTGCCCTGGTGGTGATTGGTTAACTTTGGCTAAAAGGAGTGAGTCCGATGTACCTTGCTTGATAACAAAACCTTTTAATAATATAAGAAAATGGAAAGGTCATACCTCCCGAATATCCAGCGTTGCTAGATGAAGACTTTCGGTTTGACGAGAAACGCTTCGATGATCCTTTGCCATACTTCATAAGAAGCTATCCCCTTTACCAACGTCTTGCACGTCACCTATTTGATGTGCAAACGTTTCCTGAGCCAATATTATTTATGGCGGGCATTATAGATCATTGGGAAGGGTCTCCGTTGCAACCTGAGATAATCTGCAATGGGAAAAGTATGTATATGCCTATTCAAATAAAGTAAATAACTTATCTGATGATATTTATTTCTTTTCTGTTTGTATGTAGGGATGGCCTTCAGAAACTTCGCCGTAGCCCGTGGTACTGGAGAAGTTAGTTTTGTCCCTAAAGAGCCAGAGAATGTGAGCCAAGGAGCAGGCTCCCCATCCGCATCGATTGATAATGACAAGACTCCGCATTTTGTGGAAACTGTTGCTGACTCCGATGATCCTCTTATCAAGGAATTCCAAACGAGGCTCCAAAGGTCCTCCGGTCTTTCAGATAGGAAGAAAAGTAAGAAAGCGAAGGTTGCTATGTCTGTAAGGACTCCTCCGAAGAGGAAGCTATTCCTTCCTACCCCTCCGACAAGAATGGTGAAACCTAAAGGCTCTCATTCTAGAACCTTTATACCTACCCCTCTGACGATTCCTGGAGATGAAACCCCTAGTAAGTAATCTTGCATACTCAATAAATGTCATTCCTCCTTTAACTTGTGCTTCTATCTTTCGCAGGTCTCCCCGATGTGAATGAGCTACCCAATTCGCGTGCGTGTCGCCAGTTGGTTGAGAATATGACACCTGCTAGTTGGAGAGGGATTTTAGATAACATGTCTATGGAAGAACTTTGCGATTTTCATTCCAAAAGTTATGTTAGGCAGGCCGCTTTGGATAATCATCTTAATTCTAGAACAAAGGAATTGGTGCAAACGGTGTTGAATGTGAGAGGGAAAATGGATGCTATTCTAGCCAAAGAAAAAGCTAGCGATCAAAAATATGATAAATTGGAGGCTAAGTGCAAAGAAGTGATGGAGAACTTTTAGAAGAATCCTTTTGTAAAAGATATGCGAGCCAAGATTGATAGACTCGAAAGTCAATTGAAAGAATCCCAAGCAAGGTGCGATAAATTGAAGGTTGAGGAGTCTAAAGTGTCCATTTATAGAGCCCAAATTGCAACGCTCGAATCTAAATGTACAAGTCTGGAAGTTGAAAGGTCTAGGCTGGTTGAGCAGGAGATCAATCTTTGTGATAAGATCAATGATCTGAGATCCCAGTGTCAAAACTTGAAGAAAGACCGAGCTGAGGTATTTTCGAAGGTTGTTTCTCACGTGGCAATGGAATTGTACCGTAGCGATGAGGTGGGGGAAGTTATTGGGAAACTAGTGAACGCAACCATCTTCTACGGCACCAGCACCGCTTTAGAAGAAATTGCCCAAACAAAGAAACCTGTTGTTTTTTCAGAGGTGCCTTACTATCGTCCAGATTCTGAGCAAGAGTTTAATGAGGCTGGTGATGCATTCACTTCAACAGAGTACCCTTTCCTTACCGAGGTAACCAAAGATCCATTGGCTCCAATAGAGGATCTTCTGGCAAAGAATCCTACGAAGATCCAGCCTCCGTCCTCAACAAGAAAGTCCGCCTCTGTTCGACCTTGACATGATGCCCCAGTATGTTTAACGTTCATTTGTTTAAGACAATTTATCTTTGTTGTTGCATGGGCTTCGACCCATGCGTTAGACGATTGTTTAAACTGTTTTTGCTTTGACCATTTATGGTCTTATTAATGTCAAATAGGGATAATAATCCGCTATGAATGTCATGCTTTTCTTCTCTTACGCTTATTATAAACGTACATATACAACCTAAGGTTATAACCTTATTGTGTGTATTTTGAACCAAGATTTTCTGCAATCGTATAATTTGACTGCGACAGAGGGTTGCGACCCACTCCGTCTTTATCCTTAAGTTGCAGAGGGCTTGTATTACCCAAAGACTTTATAGGAAAGTTAATGTGAATTATACTGGATGTTATTTACATACAAGACATGTGCCTTGCTACATCCTTCGACATTGAAACTTTTATATTACTTGGTTGGACAAATCTTTGTTGTAAAGAACGAAACAAGAGATTTGAGAGAAATGCGTTATATCATTAATTGGGTAGGGAGGATTACATCATTTTAAGAAATGAATACTAAGATGCCTACCATTAATGCTTCTTTCCCCAGATGAGAAAAATGCGTTACATGAAATCAGAAAAACAGACTGAGTTTTTTTTTTTTTTTTTTTTTTTTTTTTTTTTTTTTTTTTTTTCATTTTTTTTTTATAGTAAGTTTCATATGTAAAACTTACGAAGGTTAGTACCTTTCCAAGTTCTATCCATGACCTCTCCCTTAAGCGTTTCGAGCTTGTACGCACCGTTTCCGTAGGCTTCCGATATAACGTAGGGTCCCTCCCATGTTGGGCCTAGCTTTCCTTCGTATTCGGCCTTGCTTACGCTGTTTAAACGAAGGACATATTCACCTGGCTTGAACGTGGTGGGTCGAACTCGGTTGTTGTAGTACTTTTCAATCTTCTGTTTGTGGATAGCCTCCCTAATTGAAGCTATTTCTCGTCTTTCTTCCAGAAGATCGAGATTTTCTCGAAGCCTTTCATCATTTGTTTTTCCTTCAAAGTTCACAATGCGTTCTATTTCTATGCTGATTTCGGAGGGTATGACAGCCCCCGTTCCGTATGTAAGGCTAAAAGGAGTTTCCCCATTGCTTGACTTGGGGTGCGTCCTATGTGCCCACATAACTTGGGGTAACTCGTCCACCCAATCATGATGACTTCGTCCCAATCTCTTTTCAATACCATCTATGATGTCCCTTTTGGTGACTTCAACTTGTCCGTTGCCCTAAGGGTGGTATACGGAAGTAAATGATTGCTTGATATTTAGGCCTTTGCAAAAGGTTGGGAACACTCCTTCGGCGAATTGCTTTCCGTTGTCGGAGATGATAATGTGAGGGACACCGAACCGACATATTATGTGCTCCCATACGAACTTTTCCATGTGCCTCCCTGTTACTGACGCCAGGGGCTTGGCTTCTACCTACTTGGTGAAGTAGTCTATAGCTACAACTAAAAACTTGACTCCTCATGGAGCCATTGGTAAAGGTCCAACTATATCGATTCCCCACTGACAGAAAGGCCATGCAGATGTGACGGAGGTCATATCTTGTTTAGGCAATCTTGGGACTCTAGCGTGGAGCTGGCATGCTTCACACTTTTGTATGATTTCCATTGCGTCCCTATGCATGGACGGCCAATAGTATCCTAGCTTCATTATTTTTGACACAACAGAGCGAGGACTTGCATGAAGTCCGCAGGACCCTTCATGAATCTCAAATATGATGTTCGAAGCCTGTTTTGGTCCTACAAAACGGAGCCATGGAGATAAAAAGTACTTTCTATAGAGATGATCCCCAATGAGTCTATATTGGGGACCCTTAACCCTGACCTTCGTTGCAAGCTTCGGATCCTCTGGTAGAATACCACTTATCAAGTATTCCCTTATTGGAGTCATCCAGTTGGAACCCTCTTCGGATATGATATCGGACACTTCCTTTCTTTCGATTGACCTGTCTGCCAGTACTTCTACTAAAACCTCCTTGGTTAAGTGAGCAAATGCCATTGAAGCCAGCTTGCTCAGGGCGTCCGCCTTCTTGTTTTGATTCCTGCGAACATGAACTATTTCGTAGGATTCAAAACCTTGAAGGAGCTCTTTAGCTTTATCTAAATACTGTTTGATGGTGGGCTGCCTTGCTTCATAGGAGCCTTTAATTTGGTTGGCGACTAGTGGTATGTGCTTAAACACATACCATTTCTAGACCAAAACCGGACCCAAAAAGACCAGAAACCCGACCAAAATGCCAAATATATTGTGTTTTTGTATTATTACATATGCAGGCACGGATATCGAAGAAAAGGACAAAATCAAGCAAAAAACCGGGAAACCGAGTACGAGATATGGAAGTGTTATTTTTAGCCGATGCCGGGAAGTAATTATGGTCAACAAGTCAACTGAGATCCTCCATCTATCAGAAGTCATCAACATTAGCCCTTGGATTCAACTTTGAAAAAATGGCAAGATCAGTCCCTCAAAAATCCAGAAATTACACCTTTAGTCCCTATGTTTAAATTCCTTAACCCTTTTAAAATAGTTAACCCGGATCACACATTATAATAAACCCACAAAAATTCCAAATCCAATCCACAAACAAACCAAACCCAAGCCCATCTCCTAATAAACCCAAGCCCACCTTATATCCCTAACCCACGACCCGAATTAAACCCACTTCAAACCCGGTCAAAGCTTTTAACTAAAAAACTTCGGTCAAAACAAAAAAAAAAAAAAACCACTCACACACCCGCACCCCTTTCTCCCCTTTAACCCAGAAAAACACTATTTACCAAGAACCCTAATCCTTTTACCGTACCAATTTACCCAATTAAGGGTACAAGTGTCAAATCATTACATGTCAGTGGAGTCAGAGCTCAAAGAAGCACACGAATGGGACAGGTGGCAGCTGTTGATTGGACAAGACGCGTCATAATTTGATCAAACGGTGAAGATTGAAGGATTGAAGCTCAAGAAATGATCAAGGGTTGATAAGAGCTGATGATGCACTCGGATTGCCAAGCTGGCAGCTCCTAGATCCTTCTCCTCTCGGCTATAAATAGGACTTCGACCCTCATGTTTAGAGTTAGTTAATTTTTTAGTTAATGTTACTCTGCCATTTTTATTTCATGTTTTGTAAATTTTCAATTTCTATTGTATTCCTTTAAGTTTTATTAATGAAAACTTTGTTTTAGATTTACTTTGAATCTGTTTTTTTTTAATTAAGTTGTTTATCTGAATTGAGTTTATTAAAAGTTGTTATAAGTTGATTTTAATCATTTCCATCTTATTTCTGTTTACTCTCATTTTGTTTAAATCTCCTTTGAAAATCCACAAATAGTTACAACAATATTGAAAAAATAAAATATATACAAAAAAATATTGAAAAACCAGCTTCAATAAGCTGATCTCTAAGGTTTATAAGTTCATATAAGTTTAACTAGCTTATTGTGAACTTTCATTTTGTTCAAATCTGTGTTGTCTCACAAAAATCAAAAAAAAAGTCAACAAGTCAAAGAAGCTGATAAGCTGTGGAGTGCTGATGTGGAATAGAGCTGGATATTGGGTTATGTTAGTGGCTTAATAGCCTGGGTAGTTTTAATGTTCTGAGATCGCCAAAATTTCAGCAGGATCAGCTTGTGAGTACAGATTCATTTCTTTAGCTTGTTGTTTAATTGTATCAGCTTAATATGTCTTGTTATTTTTCCTTTGCTTTTAATTTTTAGATTAGCTTTAGTTTAATTATTTTAAGCATAGGAGAGATTAGAGCATCAGTTTAGAGTAAATTGCATAAGTTTATAAGCTTTTTAAGGGATTGTTTGGTTAGTATCAGCTGAGCTTGTCTGAATTTAATTTCTGCACTTTTGAGGTACTTTAAGCTGGCAAAAGAAGTGGCAATAACTGAATTGATTTAGAGTACGTTTGGGTTAGTTTTGCGCCATTTTACCCTTTTTGCTGTCATAAAGTCTGCTGTGCAAACCAAGTGTTAGGGCTGTTGATCTAGCTTACTTCATGGCTTATCTAATTAAGCTCATCACCTGAAATTTGATTTACTAGTAGATCATAGGTCTAGCTTTTAGTTTAAAATCTGGTATCTAGCTTTTGTGCTTTTTAAATAGCTTTTTCACAGTCTGCAATATAAGCCCAACTTGGACTGATCTGACCCTTGCAGCAGACTTAAGTATTTTTACTTATCCAGAGTTTTCTGTGGCTTATTAAAATAAGTTAAGGGTCTGAGTTTTGGATTATAAGAGGTTCATATATTAAGCTTGAGATTCAACATCTGATATCTGTAGCTTCAGCTTATTGAATAGCTTTTTCTAGGGCTGCAAATTCAGCACTTAAAACTGATCTGTTCTGCACTAAATTGCTATATCAGCTTTTGAGTTTTAGTACCTGATCTGGACTCAATTTAGATAAGCTAATCAGTTCTAAAATTGGGCATATTAGGTTTTTAGGTAGGATTTCATGTAATCTTTAATGCTATCATCTGGGATCTGAAATATCAGCTTATTTGACTGCTTATTTGGGTATGCAAAGTAGGTGTAGAGGCTGTTTGTTTCTGATTGGATTGTGAGTCTGTTCAGCTTACTTTGGGCTTATTGCTTGTGCTTATTTGATCTATTTCTCTTGATTATAGCTTCCAGTAGTTAGAATAATCTGTCCTTAGCTTTTGATAATTTTTGGCTTATTTTAGCTTATTTTTAGCTTATTCATAAGTGCTTATTTGGACTGTTCTGCTTATTAGAGTTTAATCAGTTTCTGAATTTATTTTTCTTAAATTAGAAATTTAATTTTAAAATTACTCAAAAATTTTCAGATTTTATTAATTAGTTTTACTATTTTTAAATCATTTAAATAGATTAAATTAGTTTTTAATTCATAAAAAATTATTAAAAAGTTAAAAAAATATTTTTCTTTTTCCAAAAATTTTCTTTTATCAATTTTAATATAGGAAAATTATTTTTATATTTTTAAGTTTTAAATTTTACAAAATCATTTTTATTTACGTTTTATAATTCGTCGCGTAACGTTTTTAATTTCAAATTTTCATTTTTAAAATTCATATGCTTAGTTTAATTGTTTCATTAGATTAATTAGTTAATTTCTTTTATAATTTCATTATTTGTAGTATAAAATCAAATCAATCACTCTTTCACTTATTCACTTCACATTTTCACGACTCCGAATCGACTTAAACGCCGTCAAACCTTCGTTGGGAGAACGACCCGGGGAAATATTTTCACAAATATTTCTTTGGTAAAATAATTTAAATCAAACTAGCTGTGAGTCCACAAAAATGGAGAGGTTACGAACCTCCATGTCCTTTGCGAGTCGAAGGCCGGCTAACAAAGCTTCATACTCGGCTTGATTGTTGGTAGCTTCGAACTCGAAACGTAATGCATAAGTATATTCCTTCCTTTCCAGACTAACCAGCATTAAACCTGCTCCTGAACCATCAGAACTTGAGGCTCCATCTGTTTACAATTTCCATTCCTCCTTCGTCGTTGAGGGCTTTTTCTTTAGGAACTTCTTTAACCTGACTTGGTCCAGAAAGCGTTTCAGCTATAAAGTCTGCAAGTACCTGGCCTTTGACGGAGTTTCGACCCTTGTACTGTATCTCATGCTCTCCCAATTCGATAGCCCATTTAGCCACCCTTTCTGATTTTTCAGGCTTCGACAGTATCTGCTTAATAGGTTTGTTGGTCAATACCGTGATGGGGTGAGCTTGAAAGTATCTTCAAAGGCGTCTCGCAGCATAAACCAAGGTTAGGATTAGCTTTTCCAACTCCGGATAGTTTAGTTCAGCTCCTTGCAGAACCCTGCTAACAAAGTATATTGGGACTTGCTTCCTCTCCCGTTCGGCTAAGAGCACCGCACTGATGCTTTCGAATGATGCCGCAATGTACATGAACAATACTTCGCCTTTGATTGGGGCCGTAAGTGTTGGTAAGATTTCTATGAATTCCTTTAGCTTTTCAAAGGCTGCTTCCGCCTCACAACTCCATTGGAAAGTCTTCTTATCTGTGCACCCCTTAAGCATTTTGAAGAAAGGTAGAGACCGATCTGCCCCCTTCGACAAGAATCTGCTAAGTGCCGCAAGCTTCCCGTTGAGGCTTTGGACTTCTTTTAGTGACTTCGGAACTTGCAGATCAGTAATGGCTTTAACCTTCGAAGGGTTAGCTTTAATCCCTTGTTTAGTGATCAAGTGCCCCAAGAACTGCCCTTCCTCCACGCCAAAGGAGCACTTCTTAGGGTTAAGCTTCATATTGATTTCTCGTAATTGATCGAAAGTTTCTTGGATGTCAGAGAGGAGGTCCTCTTCGGTTCTACTTTTTATTACCATATCATCGATGTAGGCTTCCAAGTTCCTCCCAATTTGCTTACGGAAGGCCTTGTCTACTAGCCGTTGGTAAGTCGCCCCTGCGTTTTTCCGACCGAAAGGCATTTTCTTATAGCAGTAGACACCCTTTCCTGTGTAGAAGGTTGTCTTTCCTTCATCCTCCTCCGCCATTTATATTTGGTGATACCCTTTATAAGCGTCTAAAAAACACTTCAGTCGGAACCTTGAGAGAGATTCAACTTTCCAATCAATTTCTGGCAGAGGGTAGCAGTCCTTCGGGCAGGCCTTATTGATGTCGGTGAAGTCGACACACATGCACCACCCTCCGTCACTTTTCTTTACCATCACTGGATTGGCCACCCAGGTTTGGTACTTTACTTCTCTGAGAATACCTGCTCGCACAAGTTCATCCACCTCTTTGCAAGCGGCTACGTTCCTTTCAGGTGCCAGGCTTCGTCATTTTTGCTTAATTGGCTCGATATGTTTGAACTCATTAAGCTTGTGCTCCATGCCGAAGGGCTTATCATCAATAATAAGAGTCCTGGGAACCCCTGTCATGTCTGAATACGTCCATGCGAAGACATCATTGTTAGCTTTGAGTAGCTTCTCTAGGTCTGCTTTGAAGTTGGCAGGTAGTTGCTTTCCTATTACCACCGTTTGCTCTGGATGGAGCTCGTTTATCACAATTCGCTCTTCGGAATCTGTACAGCTTAGAATGGCTTTCGGAGGCTCCTCCAAACTTTCCTTAATCTTTTTGCCGCTGTCTCTCAGCTATCCTTGATTGTAACTAGAGAACACGGTTCCTATCCCATAAGGTGTATGGAATTTCACCGCTGCGTGTATAGTGGTGATGACATCAAATAACGACATATTATTAGCATCATTTATCCTATATTATTGACTTGTTTTATATCACTTTATATGAGAATTGATACTTAATCATTTACTTTTGTAATTCTCAGTTATAAACAAGCATTAGGTGAAAGTTAATGATTTCGGACGAAAATTGGAGCAAAATGAATCAAGTTGGAAAAGTCTACTGAACTGAAGGAAGATGCGCCGTATCATTCTTGATAGATACGTCGTACCTAAAGACTTAGAAAAATCTGAGACCATTGCCTGACTTTAAAGAATGCGCCGCATGTATTTATCTCATGCGCCGCATATAAAACCTTGGTCAACGAAGAAGATCTGACTTATCTACTCCAGATACACCGTATGACATTCCTAACATACGGCGCATCAATCTCAAGACTTCACCAAAGATTATCCAAGATACTGAAGGACATGCGCCGCATAGGGATACAAGTTACGCCGCATCTGAAGACGGCGAACGAATATTCTGGAATATAATAATCTTGGACCCCACGCGAAGTTACCTAGATACGCCGCATCGGACCAATCCGATGCGCCGTATCGGCCATACACAATCCTTACCAAGAAATCAAGTGGAGATTAGAAGCTTAATGAAGAAGTCAAGATTACAAGTCGACACTTGAAGATGCTTTCGTATTTTGGCCATAAAATCTTCATCCGGACTCCGTTTTAGTTGATTCAAGCGGCCACGGAAAGAAAAAAAGGAGATCTACCTGTATCTGAAGGAGATGCGGCGCATCAGGTCTTTAGATGCGCCGTATTGGGAGATGCTCCATATCAGATTTATAGATGCGCCATATCGGGTCAGTTTCAGACTTGGAGGCTACGTTTACTTATAGATGCGGCGCATCTAACTCTCTAGATGCGCCGTATCGACCTAGATTTCAGAATCTATAAATACCGAACTGATTAACGAATTAGGGCATCTTTGGGAACCCTTAGGGCCATTCCCAGACGATCAAAGCCTCTCAAAACAGCAGAAAATCACCCTTGAAGACCCAATTATACTTGAAGAACATATCTTATCATTGTTATACTACTTAATCATTCGGTTAGCGTATCATATTCTTTATGTTTAATACTCTATTCGTCTTGATTATATTTTTGTATTTTGTTACAGAGATTATGGGCTAACACCCTTAGGTGTTAGCCATGTTTATGAAGTTTTATTAGTTTTTATGATTTTGTCGATGTGTTTGCTTTGTTATTGGATTTGGTGCTTGTCGATAAAAACTCGTTTATTACTTATAACTAGTAGAAGTCTATGTAACTAGGTTATGATCCTTATAACTTTAATTGATGTGACTTAACTACCTGTAATTGTGGTTGCTTAGGTTGAGTTATTTGCGTGTTAACCCGAATCTCTATTAGGAATCATTGTTTGGCATAAACAGAACGTGTCTACAACCTAATAGGACTAGTAGCGTGTAATACCGAACTAGGTTAGATGGTTTAAAGCAATAAGTTAGTATTGATGCTAGACGAGTCACTATGATCATGTCCTCTTTCCCACCACGATGGTAGGTTATTTAATCGTGACAGGATTAATAATCGGATTGGCGACAAAACAATTGAATGAATTAAAACAAGTAGACATAAGCATGTATAACTATAAAATGGATTAGACGTGGCTAACCCGTTCTTCCTATCTATCTTCATATATCTTTAATTTGCTTTTAATTAGTTTAATATTTATTTTCTCGTATTTAGTTTAATTAAACACACAAAATCGTGATAGCCTCTCAGGCTAAAACCCCAAAAATATTTACTTGCTTTTTAGGTTAGTTAGCTTAGTAATTAGAATACCTTTAGATCACTTTAGCTTCGCTCCTAGTGAATGACCCTTGCTTACCTAAAAACTATCTACATTGATCGGGTACACTGCTCGTGAGTGTTTAGAGTCTATAGGTTAGTTCGGCAATAAATAAATTTAAAACTTGGTTGATTTTTATAGACCTAAAAAAATACATCAAGTGGAGAAAACGATACCCATCCTTTGCATGGCGGTTCTCCCTATCAACAAGTTGTAAGGAGAGTTTGACCTCACGATAATGAATATGAGGGTTTCCGTTCTTGCAAGCTTTCCTTCCCCAATTGTTATTTCCAACGGGACTTCTCCTAGAGGCCATGAGTGCTCACCAGAAACTCCTACCAAAGGTATCTTCGAATCGACCCGCTGCGACCTGATCGAAGGTATTGAGCTGAAGAAAACAATGCTCATAAATGATTTCGCAAGAGCTTCCACAGTCCATGTAGGCCCTATTCTCTTCCCGATTGGAAATGAGGACTTCGATGACTACCGGGTCATTTGAGAGAACTTGGCCTGCAAGGGGAGGAAAAGTTACCTCTCCTACTTCATTACCCTCCTTCTCCGTTACCTTTCTTTTCAAGCTGGTATCGCCCCAACGGACCATGAGTATTGGGGCTTCGAGGGGAGTAGTATCTTTAGCTAATTAAGCGTCGGTCATCTTTTCCTTTCCCTTCTTTATACCTTTCACCAAATGTGCCAATTGCCCGGACTTCACGGCTTCTTCTATCTGCTTTCTTAATTCTCTACAACTGTTCGTATCATGACCATAATCTTCGTGGAAATGACAGTACTCGCTGGTATCCCTGTTTTTGCCCTTGCTTGTCATGCGAAGGGGTGCTTCGAAAGCCTTGGCAGCTTTCTCTGTAGCAAGTATTTCCTTCGGGGACCTGGTTAGACTACTTAAAAAACCGTGGTTGGGGCCTTTGTTGTATGGAGAAAACCTATCTCTGTTCTTGTTCTTTGACCCTTCCCACGAAGAATGCTTCGAAAACTTGTTGTTGCTGTCCCTGTCTATCGGAGCCCCATTAGTGGATACCTCTTTTGCTTCGATCCAAGTATACGTCTTTTCCATTAACCCTTTGTAAGTTGTCGGAAGGTCTGTGGACAAGAATTCCACCAAACTTCGATCTCGAAGACCATGTATGAAACCCGAAATACGCTGGTCTTCATGAAGACCCAAAATCTGCAAAGTCTCATCGGTGTACCTAGTAACGAAGGCCCTTGTGCTTTCGTTTTCCTTTTGTTTGATGTTATGCACCGTCAAATGGGTCCTTGTGAACTTTTTTTGCTGACTGAAGTGTGACCGGAACTTAGCCTTGAGGTCATCAAGGTTGACGATGCTACCCGGCTTTTGCCCATTCCACCAAATGCGAGCAGAATCCCGCAGGGTATAAGTAAACATGTGACAGGCTACGGGCATAGCCCACTTTTGCATCTTGATGGCCCCTTCAAACAGGTGTAAGAAATTGTTCGGATCCCCCTTCCCATCATAAGTCCCGATATGCGAAGGCATTTTTAAACCATCAGGCAATGGGTAATCTTCTATCCACCTAATGAAGGGTGTAGCTGAACCCATAGGGTCTGAATATAGACAGTTATAAGGTGGTGTATACATGGGAATGGCATTATAGGGGTTGTTGTTTGGGGGTATTCCCATAGGATTTTGACTTGGGTAGGACTGATAAGGTGAATTCACGAAAAACGGATAACCGTTCCCCATGGCATATGGGGGGTACGCCACATGATGCCCGAAGGGTATGCCCCCGTAAGTCGGAGGGAGGCTTGGGTTGCTAGGCTGTCCATTTACTGGAGAATATAAATTTTGAGGATAAGACTGAGTTTGGAACGAGGGGTACATACCATTGGAAGGAAGATTTCCTCCCATATTAAATGTAGGCGGATTGCCTTCTACGCCTGATGCGTGAGAAGGCTGCAATGGAAACCCTGCTTCCGTTCTCCCTAAATGCGCTGCTAACAATGGAGGCAAATTTACCCCCGTATCCTCCCTTCGTTGACTCCTCCCGTTAGACCCTTCAGCAATCACTCCTTCCCTTCTAGTAGGAGCCCTTTCAAGGTCTCCTTCGAATCCCACGGACCTCTTACTTAGCCTTCGGCTGACAGGTGACCCAATCCTTAATGCTGAAAATGCTGTTCCATGTGTCGGAGGCCTAGGCTCTGCCTCCAACTCTTCATCATAATCCTCACTTGAGTATTCAAACTCCCTTCGCATTTCAACACTCCTAATTTGCCTTTTGCGAGCCCTCAAGAGAGATTCCAACACTTCGTGGTTGGCTTCGACAAAGTCTGGGCTGATAACGGGCTCCGGATTGGCTGATGTCGAAGCGTGATGGTTGGGTGTGATTTCTGGGTGAGAACGTGTTGTGAATGTGGAAGCGGTGATTGGGGGAAGGTTGTTAGAGTCGTTGAGTGGTATTGGTGCTAAGGTAGAGAATCCCGGTGGGGGAGTATCTTCTCTTCCTTGATCCATGCCGGATATACAGTGAAAGTAGTTGGTTGGTTATAAACTTGGAAATAACGAGACCAATTGTAGCGGTCCCACGGATGGCGCCACTGATTGTACAATAAATTGCACTACCAGGCCTTCGATGGTGATCAAAGGGATTATGGGGTGTTGAGATTGCGCCAAGCTTGTTCTTAACCTGAAATAAGAAAATTCGAAGACACTACGTTAAGTGATTGCGCAGGGGTTGGACCCTGCGAACCACCTCCGGCGTGCGAGTAAGTATGTGTAATGGTAATGTAGGTTGTAAATTGAGAGAGTGAAGTTAACTTACCATGTTCATGCCCGACCAAGCTATTTATAGGGGAGAAATAGAGCTTAGTGGGTGGTTTGCACATGTTTCGGAGATCATGGGGGCGTCCCATGATTTGTGGTAACCGCTAGGGCTTTATAGCCCACGATCTCTGTTTTGGTGGGAAAGCCAAGGGTAAGAGGAGACGTGGGTTTGACCAGGTCATGGTAGTCCTCCGTTGTAGTTCCTTCGGGAGGAATACCCCGAAGGGCTTAAGGTTTCGATTGGCGGATTCCCACATGGTAACCAGTTCGCAGGCGAATGGTTTTACGCCAATGAAACGTGTTAGGAGATTAACCTGGGCCTCCGAAAGGAGGGCTTTCTACAGGTTCGAAGGGGAGTCCTTCGACCCGTTCGGAAGGTACATCATTAGTAACTATTTCCACCACACCTCTTAATGCCACGCGATATGGTCCCACTCTCGTGGGACCCATTAAAGCAGGACTTGCAATCCAGTTCCTTGAGCTGCCATTTCCGACAGTTGAGGATGGATTGCCTAAAGGGTGTGAATGCACAGATCATATTCCTAGTATGGATTTTGTTTCAAATTTTTTAGCTGCTATTGGCATGCTACAACAAAAGCTAGAAGAGCGTTACGGGATGTTAAAGCCTCGTCTGAATAGTATTATTTCGGATAAGTACATGTCGTAGACGGGTGATTTTGAGGATAAGTATAAGATACAAAGAATTATGTTTGATGGAATGAGTTGTTTTAACGAATTATGTTACAATATTTGTATGTAACCAAGATTTTTGATGGTTTGGATAAATCAAAACCATTTGTTGTCCCCGGTTTGCGTGATAAGATCGAGTTAACAAGGAAGCAGCTCCCACTTGAGTTTAACACAAGCTCGATTGACACAAGTGAGCTTTGTGAGAGGGCTAGGGATACTGAGGTGAGGGCTTATGGAGTTGTGATCAATAGTTTTGAGGAGTTGGAACAAGAATATGTTAATGGGTATAAGAAGTTATGAGGGGGTAATCAGGCCTTTGTCGCTCATTAATGATGATTCTGATAAATCTCAACGAGGAAGTGCAGATACGATTAATGAGGAACAATGCATAAAGGGAATTGATGCTCAAGAACCTGAATCTGTGGTTTATGCCTCTTTCGGTAGTCTTGTTAGGGTCAACACCCCACACCTTATCGAACTTGGGTTAGGCCTAGAAGCATCAAATTACCCATTCATTTGGGTGATTAGATCCATTCATAGAGAGAAGGAGGTCGAGGATGTTGGCCTTTAACGATGGATCTATGGTCTATAACGTGGTCACAATATACTAGGACATAAATGCGGGATTTAATCTTTACTTGAAATAAGTAGTTTTATAAATCTGTCATCATCTTTGTTTGAATACGATAGCTATCTATTTATACATGTCGAATGGGTACACATGAAAGGTTGTGTTGGTTCGAATGAACCAACAGTCATGACCATTCGAAATAAGTGTCTATAATTGTTTGTAACTAACTTTCTAAACTAACTATAACTGCCATTTTGATGCAGCTGATTGGGATTAACCTAATATTCACCCCTTAATCACAATCGCTATGTCCTAGATCTTTAACTCCAATAAGTTGCCTCATTGTTAGAAACTTGATCTTCGGTAGTGCTTTTGTGAGTATGTCAGCCTTTTGATAATCTCCACTTATGAATTCGACTTGTAAGTCTTCTCTTTCAACGCATTCTCTTATGAAGTGGTACTTTCGTATCAATGTGTTTACTTCTTCTATGAAATACGGGGTTCTTCATTAGTTCTATAGCTGATTTGTTATCAACCATAATAGTTATCTTTTCTTCTTTTGAGTGTGTAAGCCTGCTTAGTAGTCTTTTCAACCTTAATGCTTGTGTTGCTGCTGCAGTTGCTGCAATAAATTCAGATTCGTATGATGATAATGCTACGGTGGCTTGCTTTTGTGTGCTCCAGCTAATTGGTGATTCACCATAATAGAATATTATTCCAGTAGTTCTTTTTCCTTCTTGAGGGGTAACTCCATAACTACGATTAGGACCCGACATTTAGCTTTGTGTTGTTAAATTGGTGTAAGCGAAAGTTGTGTAAGGTTTTCTCCGCCATAAGGGAGCTTGTTGACATAGTGAAGAAAACTCTCGAGTTAGGTGCTCAAGGAGTGGAGTAGGGCAAGGAAGGTGTTCTTGTAGCCGAACCACTATAAATCCTTTGTCTCGCGGTTCGATCTTTCCATCTCTATCTTTCATTTCATTACTTTACTTGCATTGTTAATTTAGATCTACTTATATTTGTTCATATTGTTCAAGAGTTGAGTTCACATAAATTCGAATCTAAGTTTTTAAAAGTAAACAAAGTTTTTATAATAAATTAAAAAGACGTAAAACTATTCAACCCCCCCCCCCCCCCTTCTAGTTTTCCACACTATTTTCATCTTTAACTAGTTTCAAACAATCTGTGGCATATATAGTTTTTATAGCATCTGTCTTTTTTTTCTGGAAATACATGGTCACGAAATGCATTTGATTTATTCTGACTTTTATAGACTTTCCCAAATCAAAACCCAGTTATTAAACAAAATTCTTTACGCCCGAACTCTAACAAATCATCCCCAATTTTGAATTGCAATGGTGGGGAATCGGACGATATGTTACAAACTTTTACCTGATGTTGTAACACATAATGCATCAGATGGCAGTCATTATCGCATGACTGAATATCCAACCACGGACCAAAAACTATGTTTCTAAACAACATTTTCCGCTTTTCATTCTTCGACAAAATGTCTTTGATTACTTTAAGCAACTTCACTGTAGATCAAACGGCGATTTTACAACTGTACAACTCACTCGACATATCGAATTACAGGGTGTTAAGGAATTACAATTTGTTAGTTGTGCGATGCTTTGCCTATGGAGAAGAAGATGTGTGTGTGTGTTAATGTGTATTCTGTAATGAATTGTAATCTTACTAATATCTATTAAAAAGTTCCTAATTTAGTGAATGTAAAATGACCAAAATATCCTTTTGCTCATGTATTTGTTGCCCAAAAATCAAAAGTTGCCCAAAAAACAATACGCCCCTTGTACGTCGTACCAACAGTTGTAGAGGTACATTGGTCGGACACGTGTCATCCAGAGGTTGGTCGGATGAGTTGCCCTGGTCTAGTATAAGAATTGTGTGAGATCGGGTCGGATAAGTAACGCACATTGGCAATCGGGGCATTTTGGTAATTATCCCATTATTAATTCACAATCAAAACGACGCCGTTTTGCGTCTCGTTTTCCCGCCAAATTTATGGCCCATGTTGTTAACGTTTTTTCGTGGCCCAGATAATCCAAAAAACTGCTTTGTGTGTGGCCCAGATAATCCAAATAATCCAAGACCTTATTATAGTTGCGCTGTTGATGATTTGTAACGTTTCCAGAAATCTCTCGAGCCTGTCTTTCTCTGTGCATATCTATCTTACTTTGTGCCTTTTGATTTATATGGGGTTGCTGGTGGCGGTGTTTGAGGATTTAGTGCATGTCCGGAAAACTCTGAAAGCTATGTCTTTGATATGCACCAATATCTTTTGGATCAAAATATGCAAGTTTGGGGCTTTTGATTTATACAGGGTTTATTGGCCGATTGGTTGCTGATTCATGATTCCGGTGGTGAGAATTGTTGTTAATTAAATGATTGGTTGAAAACCCTAATTTTTGGGTTGATGTCTGCAAGTTTGGGGCTTTTCATTTATATAGGGTTTAGTGGCCGTTTGGCTTTAGGGATTTTGATTTATATGAGGTTTAGTTGCCGATTGGCTGCTGATTGATGATTTAAAATGATTGGTTAAAAACCCTAATTTTTGGGTTTTCATTATTGCCTGTGGTTAATTGGTTATTTGTTCATTGTAGATATTGGTGAGCATTTCCTTCTTGCTCTGTTCTAACCTGCTGAATTTATGGCTGATTAATCTAATTTTGTTTTACTATGCGTGGCTCGCCAACAACCGTATCTTGGCTAGGCAGTCACACCGAGAATGTGATTGTAGCCAAGTCGGGTGGTTGACGACGCTACAGCAAAGTTGTGGCTTCAGTCATGCTGAGGTTATTGTAATTAATGTCTATGGAATCATTTCTGGTGTTTGTCTGCTAGATATGAGTGAAGCTGATGCTGGATTAACCTTGTGCGCCCCTATCTTAGCAGGGCATCACGGTAACGAGTTTGCAGCCGGGGGGTGGACTAATCTTGCATGGCAACTCAGTTGGTTTGCAGCAATGCCGTGCATAGTGTGGATGGTGCGGCAAACAACTATGTTTGCATCCATCGGTAGCAATATAAGTTGTTTATTGTTTATCGATTTGTTCGTTACACTGACCTCCATTAAGCTTGCAGATATGACCAAATTGCCGGCGTGGCACAGCGAATAGTAAAGTTTGCAGACATTCTTTGGGTCATGGCGATGTGTGTATCAGATAGGCTATGGGCAAGCGATTGCATTTGCATTCATGGAATGCAATGTATACTGCTTTATACTTGGTTGCATTCGTTGATGGTTCAATATTTTTGAGATCACTTATGTGCTTAGCAGTCGAACTGCTTAAGGTTGCAGTTTTAACCGGTTTGCGGCTCTGGCATGGAAAACAATCATGTTTGCAGCCATGGGCTGCAATATATACAAATGTATTCTCTTCGTGATTTACGGTGGTGTGTGTATGTGAATGCATCACTTAATTGAAACGACGCTGCTTTGCGTCCTTTTTTCCCGCCAAAATTAAGGCCCAGGTTGTTAGCCTTTTTGCATGCCCAAATAATCAAAAAAAGTGCTTTGCGTCTGTCCCAGATATTCCAAAAGCTTATTAGTTCTGGTAACTTAGAAACAGAACAGTGAATTACTAAATTAAAAGACACAAAGGCAAGGTCAAAAGTAAAGACGAGTCGATCATCTATTGCCTTATCATACTGTTGTCATTCCATTTTTACCCAAACACATGCATTTTGTGGCTGTAATCTCATGTCCGATACAGATTGCATGTGGGGTACAGTATCAAGTGCGATAAGAAGCTTCTCTATCAGTATGGTTTTGGAAAACCCGATAAGCTCAATTTTTAGAACTTGTTAAGTTTTCCTTATTGGCTGAAGCCAATAAGGTGAACTTGATAAGGTCAGAATCCTAAACAAGTGAGCTTATTGGATTTTCTAAACTCAAATAAGCCCATAAGCCGGATAAATAACTTGATCCAAACATGACTATATGGCTGTTTAATACCGGTACATGGAAAAAGGCAGTGATGATAGTTAATGGTGTATGACGATTGTTATAATTTCAGTCAAATGAAATGGGTCATTGAAAACCTGGACGCAACCTGGCAGGGCAATGACCGGATGGTATAAACGTTTGCTATGCAACCGACTGTGTTTGCAGCCATGGTGAAATTCAGAGTTTTATATGAGCCGGCACACAATTACTAATATGAGCCTAATATCCATTAGTTCCCTTTATCCTTCGAGCGGTCACAATCTTAGTTACGCAAATCCTGGTATATGTGAAACGGTTTTATGCTTACTTTAATAAGTTTCAATTTCCATTACATTACCTGCTTAGTCGTCAGATCATATTATGTGCTATGCCTGCCTGATTATGTGTGCCATGTTTGGATTACCTGGCCACAAAAAAAGGCTAAGAACCTGACCCGTGCAGTAGCCAACGTAATAAAAACACGCCCGGCAATACATATCAAAAGGTTTTAAGGTGTGCTTCTATTGTAGTGATTTCCAGAATCACAGCCCACAAATGATATGTATTGTCTGGTACCATTTAATCCGGCGTCGTATTGATTCTGATTTAATCATATATATAATGTATGATATTTGTGGCGATGATGATGGATGATTGCAGTTGTATAACTGAAACATGCTGCTTCAAGAAGTCGGTACCTTGGCGAGGCGACCTATGGGTTGCAACCATTGTGGTTTGCCCGCTTCGGGTATATATGTGTTCACCGATCTGAACCTAATTTTTTTAACTTCGCGGCAGTGATTTGCCGTAATTTAGTTATGGTTGCAGCCATGGCGAGTCTTTAGTACCACATTTGGATTTACAGATATGAGGCTGATTTATTTGCGCCTTATGGTTATTTTTGCTTACACTACGCGTACTGTTTCGTTTCATCGGAAGCTAAATAAGCATATTTCCAGCAGGTCATAAACTACTGTAACCTTTGTGTGATGATACGGGGCCTGCAGTAGGTACAGTTGGGGCCTGAAATCAGTGAGTTTTGACTGTCAAACGGGGCAGAAATGAGTGTCTTTGGAGCCTGATGAAATACTACAGGTTCATGTCCACCAGATTCTTAAGCCGTAAACATATCATTTACATGTAAGTATCAGTACTTTTCAGTATTAGTAATTACGATTAGCAATTGTCTGCTTCATCGATGTTTCTATTTACATTTATTTTAAGATTTGAGCCGTAAACATATCATTTACAACGGAACAAAGAAAAACCGGCACGCGTTAAAAAAAAAAAAAAAAAAAAAAAACCCGCTCACAACGCGGCGGCCGGCGCCATTCTCATTGAATTATTAATCACACTTTCTTTACATATCCCAAAGGAAATTAAAAGAAAAAAAACCAAACAATATACAAAATGCACATTTCAGTTCTCCTGTACTCAATTTAACATTAGCCATCAATACAAAAACTACCAGCTATTATTTCATCAGAACTTTATTTTGTCAAACTTTGACTATTTTGACCAGTTCATGCATTCTTCAATATGATAGCATCAGTGCATCACACAAGTAGCCAACCATAAAATACAATAACACACGACGACAAATAGATCAAATAGGATCGGCAAAAACTAGTCAAAGATTGACGAGTCCAATGAAAAAACTAATGTGTACAAATCATCTTTTCGCACCGTTAAATTCACGTACCTTTCCACATGGCATCTTCATACTAGCCATCTTTCTGTCCTTTTCTTAATTAAATGATTTACATAATTGAAATTTTCCAATTAGTCCAAATTCTAGTAATCTATCCAATATTGTCCAAAGTTGTATGTTTAAAATATTCAAGTTATAAATAAACTTATCTAGATCTTCCATTATCTTATACGAGTATTAGCTCAATCTCTCCATCATACTAGCATGCCAAACAGTGAAATGGCTTTAGAAGCATCACAAGAACATAGCCAACTTCACTTTCTTGTTATACCCATAGGATCACCAGGCCACTATATCCCAACAATCGACATAGCCAAGTTACTAGCTCAACATGGAGTTAGAGTCACCATAGTCACCACCCCAGTCAACAACCTTCGATTCGGGTCAATACTAGATCAAGCAATCCAATCAGGTCTTCCCATCAGTTTTCTTGAATTTCCATTTCGGTATGCAGAATTTGGCTTACCGGAAGGCTGTGAAAGTGTAGACGATCTACCTAATTTGGGTTATGCCATGGCACTCATGCATGCCTATGCTTCACTACAAAAAGAAGTTGAACAGTATATAGAAAACCTTAATCAAAGGCCGGATTGCATTGTGTCCGACACTTTTCTCCTATGGCCAGGTGAAACAGCGAAGAAGTTTCAGATTCCAAGGGTTATATTTGATGGAATGAATTGCTTCACACAATTGTGTAACCATATTTTAGATGTGTCAAAGGTACACGAAAGTGTTGGTGAGTCAGAATCGTTTGTGGTGCCTGGTTTGCCTGATCGTATTGAACTTACAAGATCTCAACTTCCTTATGTTGGAATATGTGAACTATATATAAAATCATAAACACATATAATCATCAAGAACACGCAGCGGAAAGATCTACAAGAACATGTAATTAATTAAACATAAATAGACACGTACCTTAATGATTCCTAGCAAGAACAAGAAATCTTTTCAACAAGAACAAGTTATATAAACCCTAATTGGGAATATATTAGGATCGATCACCATCCAAGATCACAAGCTAAAGTAAGCTTGTCACTCGTTCCTGTACACACGTATTACTAGCATCTAAAAGTGAAAAACTAGGTTCAAGATCACAAATAAAACATCACAACAACTATGTTTGATGTTCTATATATTATACGATCGGATTTACTAGCTACACATCACTGTCCAAATATTATGGAATCATGTAAATATCATGCACATGCAATTCACACGTACTGTTGCATGCACATGCATAATATACCAATATATGTTTACTGTTTCGTGATTGCTAGTAGGTGAAGGAAAAAAAGAGTCGATTGTAAAGTCAATCGGTAAGGGTTAATTAAATATTGTCCACCGATTAATGAAGCTATTGGGGTTTTTATACACTTCAAACTTGTTCTTCAAGTTTGAGTCTAACACCTCCTCAAGTTCTAAAAATCGACATTTAACCCCCTCATTTTTTCTTGTTCGATCATATAAATATTTGTGATTTAATAATTAATCATAAATCATTATATATTAATTATTAATACATTGAGACTCATACGTAATGTGTGCAATCCCGAGCCTCGGGTTCGAAACCGGACATACAAATATTAATAAATAATCCATAAACTCTAACACCTTATATATTCAATCCTGGCTCCGGAGATCGGGGTGTGTTTAATGAAAAGCTTAAGATATCTGAAGCCGAAGCGTATGGAGTCGTCATAAACAGTTTTCGGGAATTGGAACCAGCATATGCTGATGAATATCAGAAAGTCAAAGGAGATAAAGTTTGGTGCATTGGGCCATTATCGCTATGCCATAAGGATGAATCCGAGAAGGTCCAGAGAGGTAACAAGTCATCAATCAACAAAAATGAATGCCTCAAGTGGCTAGATTCTCAAGAGAAGGGTTCAGTGATCTATAGTTGTTTAGGGAGTATTAGTCGTATTGAGCCTGCACAACTAGTAGAACTCGCTTTAGCTCTAGAAGGATCCAAGAAGCCATTCATTTGGGTCCTTCGAGCTGGTCCTAAGACTGACAAGATAGAAAAATGGATAGAAGACGAGGGCTTTGAAGAGAGAACAAAAGAGAGAGGTCTATTGATTCGTGGGTGGGCTCCACAACTTCTAGTCTTGTCACACCCTGCGATCGGCGGTTTTTTGACTCACTGTGGTTGGAACTCGATTCTAGAAGGGGTATCTGCTGGTGTTCCTATGGTTACATGGCCTCAATTTCAGGAGCAGTTTTATAATGAGAAATTAATAGTACAAGTTTTGAGAATTGGAGTTAGTGTTGGTGCTCAAAGTGTTGTACATTTTGGTGAAGAAGAGAAGTCCGGAGTGGTAGTAAAGAGCGAAGAATTTAAGAATGCCATAGAGAGGCTAATGGAGGAAGGGAAAGAAGCAAAAGAGAGAAACCAACACGCTAAAGAACTCCAGAAGCTGGCAAATAAAGCAATAGAAGAGGGAGGATCTTCCCACAAGAATATGACACGACTAATCGAAGATATTAGGAACCAAGCCGGCGCTAGGAAATAAAACGAAGAAGATTGAATCACGTTGATTTGAGTTTGTTATCTTGGTCATCCATTGAGGAGGTGGAGGTCTATATCAAAGACCTCATTTGGCCAAAACAACAGATATTTAATTGTGTAATATATCTATCTCCCTTGCGTAAGCATGATCACTTAGACACTTACGTACAATTAATCAAGCAATTTTTTTTCCTTTCCATTTTGTAGTTGCAGTGTTTTCTATCGAAAAATGTACTGATACAGATTTGAGGAATACACTGAAACATAAGCATTAAACTACTAAAAACATTTTAAAAAAGCCTAGAGTTCTTGTAATGCATAGTTGTTATGATCCCGATTCTGATCTTAAGATCTTACGATTTTACGATTTTACAAAGCAAAAAAGATCCGGATCCTACGTAGGATCTTAACAAGCTTAATATCTTATACGATCCCGATCTTAACCATAGGATCTTAAGATCTACTCCGATTCGATCTTACTTTTCTCGAACCGCAAACTAAAAAACTATAAATTTATGGTTTATGTTTTGATATAATTTAAAAATAAACATGTGATTCTTCTTAAACATTCCATATTTATAATTTAGGATAACATTTTTATAAAACATTCATATAATTTCGTGTTTATAATATATAATAATTTGTAAATTTGTTTAATATTACAAAAATAATTAAAAAATGACATTATAGTAGGATCTTAGGATCCCGATATGATCTTATGATCACGATCTTGTAAAGACAAAAACGATCCTAAATATGATCCAGATCTTGAAAACCTTGTTGTAATGTATTGGTTGTAGTGAATGATTATGTTTTGGTAACTTAATCTCACATGAGAGCTTCTTAAGAAAATATCCCCATTAAATGTGTTACTTTTTGAAGATTAAATGTGTTACTTAGCTTCACACTAGGAGGTATACAATTAAAAGGAAGTTTCAAGGATGCCAACATTTTGGTTAAAAAAATTTGTTGGTAAAGGATGACAAGAAAAGAGTATTAAAGCCCACTCACAATTTTAATAAGGAAAGGACAATATCATGGCCATCCCACATCCTTTTAGTTAAGGGATTTTTCTAACCTGTGCCATAGTGGCACAAGCTTAGAAGTGTTTAATGAAGATAAATATTTTTTTAAATAACTTAATTTATATAGGGAAAATGATCTGAAAAGGCATCATACTTGCCACTATATTCTTTTGTAAGCATCATACTTTTTTTTTTCCTATTGTAGCATCCAACTTTTTATTGTAGGCCTGTAGCGTGAAAAAGTGACGCTACAATAAGAAAATTAAGGAAAGTTGGATGCCTAGAATAGGAAAATTAAAAAAGTTTGATGCATACAATAGGATGATTAAGGAAAGTTGGATGCCTAGAATAGGAAAATTTAAAAAGTTGGATGCATACAATAGGAAAAAAAAAAGTATGATGCTTACAAAAGAATATAGTGGCAAGTATGATGCCTTTTCAGATCATTTTCCCATTTATATATAAAACACTGATAATTTTGGTAGATATCATAAATTTTGAAAATTATTAATATCAACGAATATGAGAACATGACAATGTGAGTTCTGTTAATGCCTATTAACCTCTACCACCATGGCACAAGTTAGAATTTTCCTTAGATAAGTAACGTGACATCTTGCCTTTTGATTATGACTCCAAATGAGTTAAGAGCTTAGGTAATGTGGCCATATTTGTCTTGATGCGGCTTCTTTTTAATTTTTCTTTTTTGTTTATAGATGAATTAATCATTTATATAAGTGACAAATTGGACTAACCTTTCCGGATAGAATAATAATGTGAATATATCTTTATCTTTGCTGCATATAAAGTATTTACAACATTCCTTGAAAACTTAAAAACATACATTGTATAGTTTTATGTGGCAAAGTTTAACAGAGGTACACACGGCTAACAATCACATTAATGACTTTTGACCTTAATAAGAACTTTGTATCCGGATAATATTGTATGGTTATATATGTCAAGGAAGTCTTTTGTATGGTTTTAGTAGAGATACACACGGCTAACAAGAATTTTTATATTTAATTCTTTTCAAAACAGTACTATATAAACATCATAATTTCATTTTCAACTTGTGGTAATTCTTCGGAACCAATCTCCACAAAGAGACTCGAATGCAAAACCATGTCTTGCAGACCATGCTAATTTAGGACCAGAAAGTCTAAAGAAAGATTTGGAGGGTTGTAGATATTTTGTTCATGAAGTTGCAAATCTGGAAATGGACACCTACCTGATTTTTTTCTGAGCCAACTTGTAAGTTTTTAATTACAGAAACAATTATATATCTGTTATGGATAATTATTAGTGGATGTCCATATAACCCATAATAGGCCCATGACCCATGTTAGCTATTAGGGTTTTTGCCATAATGTTTGTCTATATATACTCTTTGTAAATCTCATAGTTAAAGATCAATAAGAAGAATATTCATTCCCTCAATCTTGTATTCACAACACGTTATCAGCACGCTCGAATTTTTCCAATCTTGAATTCTTAGAGGTACTCCTTCTAACGTGATATATTAGATCAATGATTAAGGTACGTCTTGGATCCTTATACCTATTCATTGTATTTGTTATGTGCCACGTTAGTACTACCTTTATATAAATATGAGTAATATTATTATCATTCTATTAAAATCAAAAATCAAAATAAGAGAAACCTTCTATTAATTCGTGAATTAACCGCTAGTGTTCGTAAGTATTATGGCGTACTTTGTTGTATGTTATTATTTTTATTATTGTCTGCTTTTTGACTTAAATCAATATTATTATTGCTTTTAATGTACATATATTTGAGTTTTAATCTATCTTAAGGTGGTCTGAAATCCTAAAAGGGTTTTTCTATGATTTGACTATATATAAAGAAAGAAAAATTTAATATTATCATTGGTTTAATGTAACTATGATATGTTAGTTTGATTTAGTATGTCGTGTATAATTATGATGGTAAACTATCCTGTTGGACCATGTGAATTACAAATTACCGCTTGCTTAATATATAGAAATTCTTATTGAAAGTTTGATTTGGTATGACTTTTACTTGCTATTTGGATGTTCAAGATATTTGATATAAACTGGCATATATGTATACGTATTTGTTTCTTAGTATATTTAACTAATTGCGTTACTTGGTTTTTAAGTATTCTGAAAATCTTTCACTACTACAAAAAAAAAAAAAAAAAAAAAAAAAAAAAAAAAAAAAAAAAAAGAAGCTATATAGATCGGTTAGATTGCCATATATAGATCGGTTTTGAACCGCTCTATACAAGAGTGATCTTTATGAGAGAAAGACATATAGATCGGTTGTGAACCGATCTTACTAATACAATTATTCTTTGCATCTATCTTTCTTCTTGTTCTTGTTATTCTCTTTTATTAGTTATCTCTTCGTAATTTATTAGCTCACTGGCTCAATGTTTTATGATACGTGATGATTTTATGCCTAATTTCTTCACTAAAATAACCATTACTTTTGTTGAATTTTATATTATATAATTTTGATGACATCTTTTATTGTGATCTCGTTATCTTGATTTGGCTTCTACGATTTAAAATTCGATATAGTACCTATAAATCTTGATTGCTCTTGATATTGTTGATCTTTATATATAGTTTTGTGTGACTCTGATTTTGTGATAGCTCACCAAGATGGAAAACAAATATTGTTTAAGGCATACTTAGTCGCATTAGACTTGAGAGCATGAGTATATTAATTATAGTGGTTACCTATTGATCACATGCATGTAGACATGTACTTTGTGTTATCAATCTTAATAAATTTAAACATGTTTGATATATATACATGACTTAGTTTGCTTGGACGTATTAGGAATTACGCCTATGTGAATTACACATCAGTTATGATGTTAATATAAAGGGCGTGGCAATGGTAGAGGTAATTATCATGCTGTTAATCATAGTGTTAACTTTAAGAACAACAATGGCCACAAGAAGTGGCAAGATAAAGGAAAGATTAATAAGCATGAAGGAGGAAGAAAAGATAAGGCCTTGGTAGCCAATGATGCATGTTATCGTTGTGGCACTTTTGGTCATTGGGCAAAGCAATGCCGTACACCCAGGCATCTAGTTGAACTTTATCAAAATTCTATCAAGAACAAGGGAAACGGGGTAGAGTCAAACTTTGTTTATGATAATAAAAATGATATCCCCGATGGTCCTAAAGACCATACTGTTGAAGAAACTTATTTGGAAGCTGATGATTTTCTTACAGATGATTAATTGGTAGAGTCAAGCCATGAATAATTTTTCTTTCAGTGTTTTGTTAGGAATTTTCTTTAAGTGTTTGGTTTGGAATTTTCTTTAGGTGTTTTTCTTAGGCTTTCTTGATTATGTTTGGATTCCTATTATTTTTGGCTATGAATGTTTTATTAGGCTTTATTTTATTTATTTTATTTCTTTGGTGTCCATTATATTTTTTTCGAATTGATAAATGCTTCAAGACTTCAATCTGTCTTTACTTGACACATACCAATT
Organism: Artemisia tridentata subsp. tridentata; assembly: GCA_021014915.2. NCBI lineage: Eukaryota > Viridiplantae > Streptophyta > Magnoliopsida > Asterales > Asteraceae > Artemisia > Artemisia tridentata. The sequence continues at coordinate 337,731,201 of CP139506.1, forward strand.
TTATAATAACACATAACCTATTTAAGGCTATCTAGTTTGTTATGTGATCTGAGTTATAAACATGTTTATAGCAATATAGTTGAATGACGTATACAGATTTTATTTTACATATTATTGTTTTGTGGCCAAGCATAGTAACGTGCATAATTTATTTATTAATTTTTGTTTCTGTAAATTCTTTAATGGACATTATGTTATGATATATGATGTATATGTGTTAAGAATATTGTGCAACTTGTATTGATTGGCAAACCGGTTCGACCATTCCGGTTTAGTGATGATGCGAAATATATAGAAGAATGATGTGTTTCTTCCAAGATAAATTTTTATTGTTCTCAGTGGAAGTTGGTTATTTACTTATCACCATAAAATACAAATAAGGACTTGCTTCCTTAAATTGTGAAAAAATATAAAGGGCATGTATGTAGGCCTATACATGTGCCATATGGATCATTTTGATTTATAAAATCGATGCATCGTCAAAATGATCATCAAAGACGCAACTTAAGATTAGCGTGATTAATGGCTCAGCTTATAAAATGCGAGCACGGTTTTCCAAATTAAATTATTAAAAATGGTGGTGAAAACTTCCAAGTATTGGGCGATTATTGGAATAAGTGTTGAACATAAAAGTAGCCCATGTTCATACGCGAATTGCTTTTGTTGAAACGTTTATAAAACGTCTTCAGTTGATTGCAAAGCCAATAATATTGTGAGAACAAAACTTTTAGTTTATGGGGCATGTTATGACATATGAATCGCATCTTGCCAACAATCTATAATGAATCCTCCCCGTTAGAATGGTTTTGGTCACAAACCAAATTTCCCATGTGAGATTTTGTAATTGTGTGATATATAGTAAATACACCACAACACACAAAATGGGATATTTAAATTGATAATTCATTTAGGGGGAGAGAATGAGCAGCGAGAAATATGGAATGAATTATGATATAGATGTTGATCCTCGCATTAATGAATATGAACTTAAAGTTCAAGGGACAAATAACATTCCAGATATAGTAAATGCCAGACATATTTAGTGACCTAAAGAAAGTGACTAGATCATATTATGCTGCTATTGCTCCAATTACAATGTGTGTCCCAACAGTAAAATCATTGATTGGTAGTAAGTCTATGGCACGTCTGCAGCGTGATAGACGAATCGATTCCAAATAAAAAGTCCTCGAATGAATAGATAAAATGGAGCAATAAATTAAGATGGTCGAATCGAGGTAATAAAGACCCCATAATAGTCTCTGAAAGAAAAACTAGACATGAAAGGATATTGAAAACCCCGGGTACATGAAGAAAAAAAACTTTGAGATCTCAACAAATGATAGAATATAATGTCTAGTAAAGTATGGAATCGAAAAGAACTGAAACGACGTCGATAATACTGTATATAATAATGCGCATGATAAATACAAGGTGAGGATCTTGGATATCTACAAGAAGTGTAGTTGTAAAATGAATGGCCAAAGAATATAAAGATGCAAGTAACTAATGAACTATGAAAGTCTCTTATGATGAAACGTGATTATTGGGTGAAATCCATACACATGAATGTTATGAGAAAAGATATTTAATGTTATGTCTGGCAATATGAGAAATAAGTTGTATGCGTCTAATATTATAAAACAAGAGCTCATTTTTGTTGAGATTCCTTAAGGAATATAGAATGCATGGAACACGTGCCATGATTTAAAATTTTCGAGAATAGTAGTTGATCAAATTGAACCACAGTAAATCAAATATTTCAATATTTTCAAGGTACAAAGGATATGGGTTTATATTTTACTAACCCATCATAACAAGTTTAGTTAGTTTTGCAGATGCATGATATATGTTTAACTTACAATGATCGATCTCAATATGGATATATTGTTACAAGTGGCGAATATTTTTCCTGGCATTTGATAGAGCAAACAATCAAGGCGACTTCATCAAACCATACATAAATTCTGGAAAGGAGATAGCAACTATTGCATGAAGATAATGTAGCATTCCTTGCTATATTCAAGTAACGTTACATCAAAGGCGACAAGACACTTCTCATTCCAGTGATGATTTCGTTGACCTATTTACAAGATACCAAGTGATGTAGTCATCAGAGGGAGATAATACGCGCTGCACTCTTTTTGTCCTTAGTCATGGTTTTGTCCCACTGGGTTTTCCTGACAAGGTTTTTAATAAGGCAGCATTCCCTAAGCGTATTAACAATATGGACATCCAAGAGGGAGTGTTATAGATAATTATTAGTGGATGTCCATATAACCCATAATAGGCCCATAACCCATGTTAGCTATTAGGGTTTTTGCCCTAATGTTTGTCTATATATACTCTTTGTAAATCTCATAGTTAAAGATCAATAAAAAGAATATTCATTCCCTCAATCTTGTATTCACAACAATATCTAAATTTATTCATTTCTCGTTACACATTGTTAAAAATATACAATTCATGACTTCTTTTACTGCATGAATTTGAAACACTGAAAAGTTTTATCGCATGGGGAGGCAGCGCCAAGAGATGTTTTTTTCTTCTTTTTTTGCTGGTTTAACTTCTTCATTACTATATATATTATATAGCATTTAAAACGACGTCGCTCTTTCTACAGTATACGCCGTTTTGGACTGCTACAGTACCGCAAATTTCCGGCCCGTTTTCCCGCCCAGTCCATGCCCAATGTTTTGGCCCGTCTTAGAAGCAGATAAGTATAGCCAGCTGCTTCCAGAATCGCCTACATCTTCTCCATCAAAGCCACACATGGTCAGATTTAGGGTTTGATTGTTACTGGTGTTTTGTATCGAAACATGAGTGTTAGCCTTTGATTTTCTGGGGGTTCTTTGATGTTTATATGGATTGCAGGTTGCTAATTACAAATGTTTTAAGGTACTAATCATTTTATTTTAATATTGACTTTGTTGTTTTAATTGTTGATTGTAGTTGACGGGTTATCGATTTTTATGCTTTATCTTTTGATTATTCATTTGTGTTTTAATTTATCAGGTGTGCTTTATTATATTAAATGATTGGAGACACTGATATTTTAAAGGGGTTTCAGGGGATGGTTTGTTTATTTGGATTTCGGAGGTTGTTGGTGATGGCGGGTCGGTTAATTAAGGTATGCTTTCTTTTTTAAAATCTTTGTGATGATAAGTATTTAATGTTGTGTTTTGTTGTCATATACTGTGATGATAAGTTTTTGAAAATGTTGTGTTTGGTTGTGAAAAACTTTCCAAAAAAATATCGCTACATGCCTCTTAATGGCTATGTTTAGGTGCTGATGTGGGGGCTGAGTTGGGTGGGTTCGGGTGCTAAAACCGGGTTGCTCGGGCTCTGTAATGAGGGCTGAAACGGCTGGGTTTAGGGGATGAGAAAGGTGGCTTCGGATGCAGAAATGGGGTTCAAATAGGTTAGTTTGGATTGCAACAGGTGGCGCTATCAAACTATAAATAACTTTTTGGGTAAATTACAAAGAATATTGGTTCAAGTTAACATTAATTCTTTGCAATGTAATCAAACATTGAAAACTGAATGTATAAAAATTCAAGTTGTGATATATGATTATTAGCCTTAACGCATATATCAAAACTAGAGACCAATAGCTTTTTATTTATTCCTTCATTTTTTAGCCTTTTAAATTCTAATCTCAAAAAGTAATCGTCATCTGGATTGTGTGCAGACATCAAAAGGATGATTAAACCATATGGCTTTTACATATTTGTGGAACATGTAGCCACAAAAGGTACTTGCCGAGATCTGCATTGCTTTTCGTGAATCCAGAGTAAGTATGTGCAGTAGGAATGTAGGATTTTAGTATGGTTGTATTACAATATTAGGTTGTGAGCTATGTAGTTCTTATATAACCTGATCTTTTGATATTTATAGCCATTTGACAGATGTGCACTACTCATATTACACGAGCAAATACGCATCTTAATAAACCTAAACATGGCGAATGTGAAGCATTGCTTGCCGAGTACATACCATGCATGATCTGGTACCTGACGATTCTGTATACCATCTAGCGTCCGAGAAAGAACAAGAAAAGGTTTACAAAGTTAAATATTCTTCATTTTTTGGCTTTCACAACAATTTGACAGTCTAACAAAACTGAATATATTGTGTACTTTTTTTAAACAATTACATAATGGGAGAATTGACATGGAAGAATGGATAACCCTTGCTATACGACATCCGCCCCTTTTGTAAAATATGACCCTCCATCCATGAGTACTTCAGCTACGTCTTATGCATTTTGTACTATATTGATAATGATTTATTTCAGATGCTGTGGTGCGAAATGAAGAAAAAAACTCGAATTTTTTTTTGGTATAATTGACGAGTTTGATTTTTGATTTGCAGGATCTTTAGACTTGATCACGAAGTAAAAAGAGTTTTTTTTCATTCAACTGAAGATATGAAGGCCGGAATAGTTGCTACACTTATAGTTGATGCGCTTTGCAACATTTTTTCCCCCTTGCGTATCGAGACTGCCGAACCACAGGTATAAGTACTTTAATACGTACTTAATTTTTTTGCCGATACATGTGTAAGACTTGGGGTATGAATGTGAAATGATTAATTTGCGGTCCGATACATGTGTAAGACTTGGGGTGTGAATGTGAAATGATTAATTTTGGATCTGTAAATACATACATAAATTAGCTATTGTTTGTTGCAGCTGATTACCAAAATGAAACCGAAGTTGGGGAGGCACTAGCTGAAGCATTTAAGACAGGATTGGTAAAGAGGGAGGATTTCTTTATTACTACAAAGGTTTGTGTTTTTCTTTACTGCAATTAGAAGAGGCAGTTACTACTCAATCATATGCAAAAGGGTCGATTTGTGTTATATTTTTAATAAGCAACAGGTAACTAAAATGAAACAGGTTCAACCGATTTAAATCGTCAAAAAGTACTCAAATGTTCAGAACCCCATATCTAAAATTAAAAAAAAAAAAATGGATAAATAATCTATAATAATAGTTTACTGTTTGCTATAAACATGTTTAATATGCATTTTTTTTTTGTGGATAGCCAGCTGCAATCCTGATTAAAGTATACATCATATTCAAAATAGGAATGCCCGTTAGAAACATCTTTTCGTTACTAACATCTTTTTCTTACACGCTCTTTGAAATCCAGCTGTGGAACTCAGACCATGGGCATGTTGTCGAAGCTTGTAGAGCCAGCTTGAAAAAGCTTCAGCTAGACTATTTGGATCTCTTCCTTATTCACTTCCCAATTGCAACAAATCACGCTGGTACTGACCAATGACCACGATATGTTTCGATGATTATGTGGATAAGTTAATGGTTTTATTGATCTTTGTTTGATCTTCTCTCTTATTACAGGAATTGGTACAACTGCAAGAGCATTTGGATGCAGATGGTGTTTTGGGAATTGACACTACCATTTCCTTGGAGACCACATGGCATGCTATGGAAGAAACTGTCTCCATGGGCTTGCCTCGCAACATCGGGATCAGGTTAATGCTTTACTTTTTCAGGTTACAGCTTCTTGGTTGCGTTTTTGCCGTTTGTGGTAAAACTTTTTGCTCCTCAAATTTTAACTTGATAAGGGTATCATTCCAGAACGTCAAACTACTAAATACTTTGGATGTGGCAATTAAAAGATATTACATGATTCATTGTAAAATGTTTGTAAAATGTTTGCGGTCATGCATTTCCCTGTTGCAAGGTATGACCTGGTATAGATAGGTTGAAAACATTGTATGATTCACCTATTAGAGCCATGGATGGTGTAGCAAATGGAGTTAATGGAAATTCATAATCAATACTTTCAAGTATAAAAATTTCGCATAACTTTCTTTTTCAGCACAAATCAATTTACATTCCAAATTCAGTAGTACTTTACTTTGATTCAGTAATGCTTTACCCTGCGTTTTTGCTGGTGTGTAGAAAGTGCCTACAACTACTGGAAGAGAGTAGTTGCTGTTTACAGTGACGCTTATTTGAATGTCAAGTGGATGGTGTTGGTGAACAAGGAACTGATGAGTTATGTACAGCAGGTAGTTTCATTCCCGCTAAAGGTTTTTCGTGTTTGTTATGTATTAGTGCAACCTTTTATGATTAAAATGTTTCTGTAAATTACAGCTGATGCTATGATTGCGTGTGGCAATCTTGGTTGTCAGAGTTGTGCGACACATGTTGTTGTAGATGATGTATGTATTTCTTTGGTTTTTTTGCCTTTTAGTATTGTGCGTGCATCTGTAATTGTCTGTATTAGTGCAACCTAATGTATTAGTATTGTGCCTTTTAGTTTAAAGCACTAAACAGTTTAAAGCACTATGCGGCTAATGTATTAGTGCAACCTTTTATGATCAAAATGTTTCTGTAATTGTCTGTATTAGAGTTGTGCATCTGTTTTTTTGCCTTAAACTAAAAGGCACATGTTGTTGTAAAAGGCACATTGTATATCATTAGCCGCATAGTGCTTTAAACTGTTTAGTATGAGTGTTTGGATTGCTTATATTTTATGTTTGTGCTAAAGAAAATAATTATGATCTTTAGTTCAAACCTTCATTTTAACTCCATATTGTGGTTTGTAAAGACAATAAGCCAATCAACGGCACATTGCATCGAACCAATGTTTTTATTCATTTCCTGTTAGGGGTTGTAGCTGTGGCTACATTAAGGCAGATTGTAAGCACACTTTTCTAAATTAATACTAATCCTTCTTCTTAGTCAATGTGCTACCATCTCAATAGCAATGTGCACAGTTGTTTAGTCATAAGTTGCAACAAATTATGCGCTTCTTTTGCAGGTACAATAAAAAGGAAAACATTATACACCAAATACAACGGATAAAAACCCCGCTAGGCCGCAACGCGGCCGGCCGACGCCATGCTCGTTTTTATCTAAGATGTATGTTGCATCTTTTTGTGAAATTATTGTATACTATAACCATGAATTACATTTGGATGATGTTGAATGCATTTATTTCTTGGATGTAATGGTTCATATGTTATGTGTTGACATATTATTACATTACATTTCTATTTTGTTTTTTATCAGTTAGTGGTTATATATAAGTTATGCTTCTATATAGCTTGGTTTTGGCATGCCGACATGTTTTCATTTGCAGCATACATAATTGTATGCAATCGGTAATTGGTGTATTGTATCATTTCATAAACTCTTGGGAAATTTTGTGGGGGTAATTATTTTCAAATTGCTCTTGTCTAAAAATGCAAAACCATACGGCAAGTGTTATTTTGCCTTCCTAGCGAAAACATGACAAACGGGATGTTTATTCTTGCTACCAACCCCTATCCGTATTTCAATCCAAATTTTGCGACTTTCGCAAATATAACTATTTTCCGCTATAAAATCTCTTTGCCATGGACGGATACTCGTCTAGCAATACAATAACTCATGAACATAGTGAAAAATTGAAGCCTTTGGCTTGCGTCAAAGATTTGCTCAATGTATATTATAACCTAAAACAACTTGCATAATTTATTCCCTCAACAACTAGCTTCAATGACGTCAACGACCATCCAAAGATACACTTTACCTCTAATGATTCGGTATGAGTGAGTAAAGTACCTGAGCTAAAAAGCAACAAGTTAGTCAGTGAGATTCGACAAAGTCTCAGTGACTCAGAATACTCTCTCTCTCTCTCTCTCTATATATATATATATATATATATATATATATATATATATATATATATATATATATATATATATATATATATATATATATATATATGTGGTTGTGTGTGTGTGTGTGTGTGTGGTGTGTGTGTGTGTGTGTGTGTGCACATAACGTCATTAAATGTCCAGTAATCATGCATTAAAGCAACTTAAATGCCACCTAAGCAAATATACCCAAATATACCCAGTCATCACATTTAATGCCACCTTATCACATAAATTTTGTATTAATTCTTAAATTTCGGAGGATTCGAACCTAGTTCTGCACTAACAAGCGCTTCAACTAATGGAACAAGCCAGAAGTTGTGATAGACAATTCTAAATCAAAATGTTATGTCTTAATCACACCACATTCTTTACACCATTTGACTAAATAAAACCCTAAAATACAAATCCCATATTTATCTTCTCTCTATTACGATTTGTTACAAAAACTAAAGGTACGCCTCTCTTAAACCCCTAATGATGAAACTTTGTTACTCTCTATGCATATGTTTTTGCAGGTTTTTGCATGTTAGACGTCTTCTTTACAGTCTTCTTCTTTGTACACATGTGGTTGTAATGAATCTTAAAACAATGATTTCTTGGTGAGTTTTTAGTTTCAATGATTTTTGATTGGTTTATTTAAGTTTTTTTGTTATTGAGGAGTTTTGTAATGATTTGTGATTGGCTTATTTAAGTTTTTTGTTTAATCATGTTAACTAAACTTGTGTGGTCCTACATATTATAGTTATGTCCTGATATCATTAGTCTGCATGATTTCAGGTACGTAAACAATTCAATTCAAGATGATATAGCCTTCAATCGTGAACTACACATCTTCATTACGTTTTTGTTTATTCATGGTGAATTATCAGAATTAGGTTACCAGTTATTTGATGTTTGTTAAAATATGACATTGAAATATTTTTAAAGATGATTGTGATAACCCCTGCTCTATATGAAGGTAACTAAGTGTTCGATTAGTGTTTGTTAAAATATGACATTGAAATATTTTTAAAGATGATTGTGTATTCATGCTCACCTATAAATTTATATATTTAAGATTTTTTCATCTATGAATTCAGGGATGTGTATTTGAGGATGTGAAGTTCAATTCACAGACGTGGTTGGTCTTGGAAAAATACAATGATTTATACAGGTCTAATACAAGCGTACATACAGAGAGGTGTCGGCGATAAGGCTATAAATCAAATGGAAAATAAGTTCATTCTAAGCTTGAAGCTATTGTTGCAAGACAAATTCAAGCCCAGTTTCAAACTTCTGGCAAGCAAGCTCTACAGGTTTGTGTGTCAAAGGTTTACTCCGTTTATCCCAAAATTGTAGTTCACTTTATATCTTCATCTGTGCCAAAAAAAGCTGTCCACTTCCATAAATTGGTAGTTCTAATATACTAATTTCACTTTAGCCATATCATTATCTTAAATGCATGAGGGTAAAATTTGATATTCCACTAATTAATTTCTGCATTAATTGTACCTATCTAAAATGAGTTTTTTTTTTTTTTTTTTTTTTTTTTTTTTTTTTTTTTTTTTTTTTCTCCTTTGTGGGCAAGATATGTGGGATGGAGAGAGTATATAAGTATTTGAATGATTGCCTGCTTCTAATTGTAGGATGGTCTGATCTGATGAATTGGCTGCCATATATCTTGCAGGAAGCACTGAGATCGAGTATGGAGGGCTTATTGTTCCTATATTTGAAACCTTGTGCAACGCCATGTTTGATCAAGTTGATGCTACATTTCAGAAGGGATTGCAGCAGCAAGTAGATTCTACACATTCACCTTTGGCGGTAGCTTTGAGGGTAAGGAATTTCGACCATTTCTTCCAATACTATCATCTCTTCTTACTGTTATTTTCTTATATTTTTTTTACACATTTCCCATATTCTCAATAATACTATGATGTTTCAAGGATGCAATCAACTCAGTGTCATCGATAACTCGAACCTTGAGCAGTGAAGTAGTTGATGGTCAAAGGAAGTTGGTTGCTCTTGCAGTCGCTGGAGCAAATTCCAGAACAGGAGGTTCGTTGATGACCAAATTAAGTAATGGATCGATAGACGGTTTTCTTAAAAAGGTTAGTTCCAGTACTTTATTTTTTTTTTTATTTTTTTTTTGCTTAAGCTACTCCATACGAGATTCTCACCATGTAGTACTTTGTGCTATAGATTGAAGCACCTGTGCACCCGACAAAAGAATTGTCTAGGTTTTATGAGCACAAATATGAGGAGGCTTTCAATTATGCTCTACAAAAAAGTGATTTTTGGATTCATTATATTTCTACGCCTAACAATCCTTCCAACATGTAACACATAGTAACCTTTTTCCGGTTTCATGGAAAAAATTTCTAGAATATATAATTACCTCTTTAACCATCGTGATATACTGAAATCATTAGTATAGTTGTGTATGGCAAAAAAAAATGGTTTACAAATCGCCATCCATATCATTGTGGTGTTACTCATACCACTTTTTCCTATCGATAATATCCTGATTATACTGAATATCTGTAACGTGTTTCTGTTACAGGTATCAATCAAAAACTTTTTGGTAGTAAAATGGTCATTCTTGTCTAGAACTTGAGAGGAAAGATTATGAATGCTGAACAAACCGATAATTACAGGTAGTAATAATTTATTAGGAGGAAAGGATAGTTAACAAGATTTTATGTTTGTTTACTTGACTTTAAATTGACTTTCTGTTTCACACATGGCATACTATTTCAGAAACTTTTCTCAGTTTCAAATGTTGGACAACGACGTGAACTCAATGGAAACAAGTGTTGGTCTATTGACATCAGAGCCCGAGTCTGAATTTGTTCACCACATAGCCTTATTTGCAGCACTTCTTTGTGCTTGCATTATAATTGGTCATCTGTTCTAGGAACTTTCACTAATTCTTTGCATACCTGATATTGGTGATGATGCAGGCCATGCAGTATGGTTTTGTTGGAATAAATCTCTTTGCCTATTGGTTTAGCTTAGGCATAAGTGTTAAAATGGCATTTGCTTAGTACAATAAAAATATGTTTGCATCATCCAAACAACATGAGGTGTTGCAGCAACAAAAACCTATTCAAGTTTCTCACTAGTAGTTGAGTAGCGTCGCGAGCAGAATCAAAAACATCCTTGTAAGGTATGCATATCCCATCATATTTTATGGATGTTTTTATCAAGTGGATGCCACACTCTTGTAAATGAAGAAAAGCAACATTCACTCATTTTCTCGACAGGTTAATTCATCTCCGTCTTGATATCTTTGTTGCTGCTATATATTAGAAGAATAAATTAGTCAATATCACTCATTCTTGATGTTGCAGTTGTGTTTATTGAAGCGAGGGTTGCATTGATCTGTATACTAAAGTCTCTATATGCAGCTAAATTGCAGAATGAACAAAATGCTCATGTAAATATGGAACACCAATAAGTTAATCAGAAGTGAAAAAATTTCATGGAACTATGACTCTTTAAAGCCGACTACGGCCTCATGTAAATCTTAATATTTTGACAGACACCTGTCGATGAGAGGAAGTTAGCCATAGGATTATCGTCCGGAATCACCTCCTCCTCATTACTGTCTGAATCAACTATCTTTTCCACCTTGGAAAATGGGTTAACCCTCTTAGTAGAAGAAGTATTCGAATAAAAAGAAGAACAATGCTTACTAGCTGCAACCTGCTCCTTGATGAGTGTGTAAATACTCATCATTTTATACCCATAAAAGACACTAAAATGACCAAAAACACCCAAATTATACTGCAGATATCTTTGGTTTGTGTTTTATGTGTTTCAGGTACTAAAGGATTGAAAACGGAATGAAAACGAATATTTTTGGATCGAATCGACAACAATTGTACAATTGATCAAGTGAAGACAAAAGTCAAAGACAAAGTCAAAGTCAACCCCCAAAAATACCAAAATGACAAAATGGTCCTTGGAAATAATTTCTATTTTTGGCAGCCTTAGTCCTTGGGATTTTCAGATATTACAACATTGGTCCTCAAAGTTTAATCCAATTCCAAATTCGAACCTTAGCTAAACCCAGTCCATATTTAATCCAAATAATAAACCCAGCCCACACAAAACATAGACCCAAGCCCAATCCCATGACCCGGCCTTATTTCTTTCCCTTAGCTAAAAAACCAGTTTGACTTCGGTCAAACTCTTCTTCCCTTACCGCCAAACCAAAACCACCATACCCACCAATTTCACTAACGATACCACCTTATCCCTGACACAATCCACCCCCTTCCTAGCTTCTTCCATACAATTCCTAACAAACCAAGATTCATTAAATGCTCCTTCCCCATCACACGTTACCAGTCAAGTGTTTTTCCCATTATGACTGTTTTGGCGCCAAAATTGGTTTTAGAAGGCTGAGATCAATTCAAGCTAATCCAAGGGCTTCAAAAGGATCAGAAGAAGATAAGAGACTTATCACACTTAAGTTTTAGTATAAATAGGTCACAATGTAGCCATAATTGGCAAGTAGTTTTATTTTCTTAATCGCATTGTACTTTAATTATTTAAGCTTTATAAAATTTAGTTTCCATTTATCTTTACAAGTTATTTTCAGTCTGTTTATCATTAATCCTTGTACCATTTCCATTAGTTAATGAAAATTTCATGTTTTCAAGTTTCTATGTGAACTAAGAATTCAAATCAAGTTAATTGTTATTGAAAATAGCTTCTTTTCTGTTTCTATAAGCTTACATAAGCTCACTATAGCTTTTGATAAGTTTATAATAGTGCAACTCAGTTTTAATCTTACAAATTCCAAAAAAGTAAAAAAAAAGTCAATATAAGCTAAAAAAATAAGCTGTTGGACAATATAAGCTGGAGCATGGTGAAATATGGAAGCCCATGGTTTAGAGCTTCTTGGGAAGCTATAGGTTGATGTGGTACTATTTGTCAGTTCTTTGTTTGGAGCAAATGCAATTTGTAAGAAATTTCCAAATCTCATGTTTTACTGTACAACTGCTTATTTATGTGCTTCTTGGTGTTTTCAGTACTTATTTATGTTATTTGAGTTAATTTTAGTTAGTTTGATAGTTAGTGTTAGCTTAAATCTCATTTTCACTTTTAAAGATAAAATCAGTCAACTTAGCTTAATATTGACCTTAGCTTAATCAGTGCTTATTCACATATAGGAACTGTTTATTAAGGGTTAATTAAGTTAGTGAATCAGTAATAAACAAGAATCATAGTTAGAATTGGCTGTTGCCTTTGAAAATCACATATCAGTCCCTTATAAGGGCTGTTTGGGTAAAAAAGCAAAATGGGTCAAAATGGTTGATCACTATTCGTTTGCATATTCCTAAACTTTGATCTTGCTTGAAAAAGAATAGATAAGCTGTTTTCAGGTTCCTTTAAGTCCATTTTATAGGAATAGTGGTTTTGAGTGGACTGTGGAAAATTTGGACCATGGACTGCTCAAATAAGCTCCTCATAAGCTTGACTCATTTGGACCTTACCTGTAGCTTCTCAGAGGTCTTTGGAATCCATTTAGTGTAATTGCAAGAGTTGGTTAAGTGTCCATTTGGTTTATGCCATTTTGTGCAAGTCTGCACATCAAACCAAAGTGCAGTCTGCATCAGGTTTTCTAGATCCCATTTAAGTGCTTAATTGTGTTAATCAGATCTTAATTCCTTGTTTCTCAGTAGTTTGCTAGGTCAACTTTTAGTATTATCAGTCTTTGTGATATTTAGTGGTGATCTAAGTGCTTAAAATTAAGCTTGAACTTGCCTTGGTTGACTGCATATGCCCTGTGCAATCAGTCCTCACTTGTGCTTATTTGATCTTCATTCAGTGCTTATTTATGTGTTCTTGTTGCTTTTTCAGTTTCCATCTCAGCTTATTATTGGTTGTTTAGCTTATTTCTGTTCCATTATAGCTTAATAATAGCTTATCAGTCCTTTCATTGAAAAGCTTGGGCTATTTCTCTTTTAAACCAGCTGATCAGCCACTTAGCTTATTTGTGAGCTTAATTGAGGTTTTCAAAAATAGTAGCTTTTGTAAAAATTGCTTATTGGTGAGTGCTTAATCAGTTTCTAAAGTAAAAAACTCCATAAAATAAAATAAAAAGCAAAAAGGCAAAACTGGGATTCGAACCCCAGTCACTCAGATAACAAAAACTACACACTCACCAACTGCCCTTGGGTCTTCTCTGGTTAAGCTTTGCACTCTTTAATTCTTATACCCACTTTCCATTTAAGCCTATCCGAACCATTTTGCTTATTTTCAGCTTATTGGAATAAGCTGGCACCTTGTTTGTATTTTTCCTAGGCTTGTTTTAACATTAAGTTATTTCACAAAAAGTTTCAGAATTTTTAGAATAGTTTTAATATTTTTTATGCATTTTTCTTTTTAAAACAGTTTTTAATTCATAATAAAAAATATAAAAGTCAGAAAAATATAAATCTTTTTTCTAAAATTTTCTTTTGTCATTTATAACTTAGGAAAAATAAAATTACACTTGTAGGATTTATTTTTATAGATTTCACTTTTTAAACCCGTTTTTGTAATTCCCGTTTCGCGTTTTTAATATAATTTGTTTTAATCTTAATTTTCTTTTGAGAATTTGTTTCTCATTTCTAAATTAGAATTAAAAAAAATACAAAATTCCATATTCCAATCATCAGTCACTCTAATTCCAAACCTTACACGATTGTCCATTCCAACCTCGCAGGGACAAGACCCGGGAAACACTTGCCCGGTATCACACATATCACAAGCGTGAGTTTTTGCAAGTCAACCTTTTTCCTAAAAGGTTGATTTGTCATTTCCCGCGTATCACGTGTATCCGTCTGATATTATATACGTACTTTCAATCGGATCAAATTTTTGACGCCGTTGCCGGGGATTTTGTCACAGTGTATCTTCTAGTGCCCTAGTACCCCCGTTTTGCCCAAAATTTTAAATTTTTTTCATTTTTAGATAAGAAATTGCAATAAAAAAGAAGTGTTTAGTCTTGATTAGGTTAGAACATAGGGAATCCCGACTCTACCAGAGTGTTGATCTGGTTGCTTCCTTAACGATTAGACTAAGGTTTTACGATTTGTGCAAATGAAAATGCTAAGCGTAGAATAATTGGTTTTCTTTAGAGCTTATATAAGTAATCTATGGCTTTTCCTCCCAGGAGATAACTAATCTGACTTAATTAGTGCTTATTTTCAAACATTTGAACACACAAAATCATTTTTCTATACGATTTTGAAAAATACTAGTTCAAAGCTTTATTTAAACTTTGGAACAAGCATATGTCATAATAATGTAAAAGTTAAGTAATAAATGTATGTGCTAAAAAGCTACGGTTCAAGATCGGCCCTTGGATTCTTATTTCCGGAAGGCGTTTAGGTCTTGGCTACCCTCTTACACCGGCCCTTGGACCTCTAATTCAGGAATGCGTGAGGTCTTGGTCTAACACCCTTGGATCCTCATTTCAGGAATGTTTAGAGTCTTGGAACTCTCCGTTGTAACGGCCCTTGGATCCTTTATTCCGAAAGGTGTAAGATCTTGGTTCCCGTGAAACTCTGTTATTTTATGTTGCACAAGTAAAAAAAAAAATGATGAAAAAAATGAAAAGAAAATAAAATGGAATGATATTGCAAAATGCAATAAGTTTTGAAACTTGCTTGTTGTAAATTTTAAATCTATCTTTCAACTAGTATTAGTCAGGATGTTATAAAAACGTCGATTTTTGTGTTCAAAATTTTGAAAATCAAGCACAGTCACCTAACTTGATAAAAGTGGGAGTGAAAAGTTAAATCTCGGCTTACATAGATTATTAGTATAAGTAGTGTTAGTATTTTACAAAAGCATTTGCACATTGAATTTAAGCTTAGTTGGGAGTATAAAAAAGAGGATGACGATTACAATTCCCTGGAGACACCCATTTTGTGTGAATCCCGTTCCATGATACCATTTTTGGATATCAAACATGTTATACATTTTGTTCTAGTTTAAATTTCTGGCATTGTGTAAAAAATCAAAGCGGGGCATGCTTGGTATTCTTTTGATCCTTTCATTAATTTATATGAATGGATTGCTAGGGACTAGCAATAGCTTAGTGTGGGGGATTGATGAGTGTGTAAATACTCATCATTTTATACCCATAAAAGACACTAAAATGAACAAAAACACCCAAATTATACTGCATATATCCTTGGTTTCTGTTTTATGTGTTTTAGGTACTAAAGGATTGAAAACGGAACGAAAACGAATATTTTTGGATCGAATCGACAAAAATTGTACAATTGATCAAGTGAAGACAAAAGTCAAAGACAAAGTCAAAGTCAACCCCCAAAAATACCAAAATGACACAAATGGTCCTTGGAAATAATTTCTATTTTTGGCAGCCTTGGTCCTTGGAATTTTCAGATATTACAACATTGGTCCTCAAAGTTTAATCCAATTCCAAATTTAAACCTTAGCTAAACCCAGTCCATATCTAATCCAAATAATAAACCCAGCCCACACAAAACATAAACCCAAGCCCAATCCCATGACCCGGCCTTATTTCTTTCCCTTAGCTAAAAAACCAGTTTGACTTCGGTCAAACTCTTCTTCCCTTACCGCCAAACCAAAACCACCATACCCACCAATTTCACTAACGATACCACCTTATCCCTGACACAATCCACCCCCCTCCTAGCTTCTTCCATACACTTCCTAACAAACCAAGATTCATTAAATGCTCCTTCCCCATCACACGTTACCAGTCAAGTGTTTTTCCCACTATGACTGTTTTGGCCCCAAAATTGGTTTTAGAGGGCTGAGATCAATTCAAGCTAATCCAAGGGCTTCAAAAGGATCAGAAGAAGATAAGAGACTTATCCCACTTAAGTTTTAGTATAAATAGGTCATAATGTAGCCTTAATTGGAAAGTAGTTTTATTTTCTTAATCGCATTGTACTTTAATTATTTAAGCTTTATAAAATTTAGTTTCCATTTATCTTTACAAGTTATTTTCAGTCTGTTTATCATTAATCCTTGTACCATTTCCATTAGTTAATGAAAATTTCATGTTTTCAAGTTTCTATGTGAACTAAGAATTCAAATCAAGTTAATTGTTATTGAAAATAGCTTCTTTTCTGTTTCTATAAGCTTATATAAGCTCACTATAGCTTTTGATAAGTTTATAATAGTGCAAGTCAGTTTTAATCTTAAAAATTCCAAAAAAGTCAAAAAAAGTCAATATAAGCTAAAAAATAAGCTGTTGGACAATATAAGCTGAAGCATGGTGAAATATGGAAGCCCATGGTTTAGAGCTTCTTGGGAAGCTATAGGTTGATGTGGTACTAGTTATCAGTTCTTTGTTTGGAGCAAATGCAATTTGTAAGAAATTTCCAAATCTCATGTTTTACTGTGCAACTGCTTATTTATGTGCTTCTTGGTGTTTTCAGTACTTATTTATGTTATTTGAGTTAATTTAAGTTAGTTTGATAGTTAGTGTTAGCTTAAATCTCATTTTCACTTTTAAAGATAAAATCAGTCAACTTAGCTTAATATTGACCTTAGCTTAATCAATGCTTATTCACATATAGGAACTGTTTATTAAGGGTTAATTAAGTTAGTGAATCAGTAATAAACAAGAATCATAGTTAGAATTGGTTGTTGCCTTTGAAAATCACATATCAGTCCCCTATAATGGCTGTTTGGGTAAAAAATCAAAATGGGTCAAAATGGTTGATCACTGTTCATTTGCATATTCCTAAACTTTGATCTTGCTTAAAAAAGAATAGATAAGCTGTTTTCAGGTTCCTTTAAGTCCATTTTATAGGAATAGTGGTTTTGAGTGGACTGTGGAAAATTTTGACCATGGACTGCTCAAATAAGCTCCTCATAAGCTTGAGCTCATTTGGACCTTACTTGTAGCTTCTCAGAGGTCTTTGGAATCCATTTAGTGTAATTGCAAGAGTTGGTTAAGTGTCCATTTGGTTTATGCCATTTTGTGCAAGTCTGCACATCAAACCAAAGTGCAGTCTGCATCAGGTTTTCTAGATCCCATTTAAGTGCTTAATTATGTTAATCAGATCTTAATTCCTTGTTTCTCAGTAGTTTGCTAGGTCAACTTTTAGTATTATCAGTCTTTGTGATATTTAGTGGTGATCTAAGTGCTTAAAATTAAGCTTGAACTTGCCTTGGTTGACTGCATATGCCCTGTGCAATCAGTCCTCACTTGTGCTTATTTGATCTTCATTCAGTGCTTATTTCTGTGTTCTTGTTGCTTTTTAAGTTTCCATCTTCGCTTATTGTTGGTTGTTTAGCTTATTTCAGTTCCATTATAGCTTAATAATAGCTTATCAGTCCTTTCATTGAAAAGCTTGGGCTATTTCTCTTTTAAACCAACTGATCAGCCACTTGGCTTATTTGTGAGCTTAACTGAGGTTTTCAAAAATAGTAGCTTTTGTAAAAATTGCTTATTGGTGAGTGCTTAATCAGTTTCAAAAGTAAAAAATCTAAAAAACAAAATAAAAAGCAAAAAGGCAAAACTGGGATTCGAACCCCTGTCACTCAGATAACAAAACCAACTCACTCACCAACTGCCCTTGGGTCTTCTCTGGTTAAGCTTTGCACTCTTTAATTCTTATACCCACTTTCCATTTAAGCCTATCCGAACCATTTTGCTTATTTTCAGCTTATTGGAATAAGCTGGCACCTTGTTTGTATTTTTCCTAGGCTTGTTTTAACATTAAGTTATTTCACAAAAAGTTTCAGAATTTTTAGAATAGTTTTAATATTTTTTATGCATTTTTCTTTTTAAAATAGTTTTTAATTCATAATAAAAAATATAAAAGTCAGAAAAATATAAATCTTTTTTCTAAAATTTTCTTTTGTCATTTATAACTTAGAAAAAAATAATATTACACTTGTAGGATTTATTTTTATAGATTTCACTTTTTAAACCCGTTTTTGTAATTCCCGTTTCGCGTTTTTAATATAATTTGTTTTAATCTTAATTTTCTTTTGAGTATTTGTTTCTCATTTCTAAATTAGAATTAAAAAAAAAAAAATACAAAATTCCATATTCCAATCATCAGTCACTCTAATTCCAAACCTTACACGATTGTCCATTCCAACCTCGCTGGGACACGACCCGGGAAACACTTGCCCGGTATCACACCTATCACAAGCGTGAGTTTTTGCAAGTCAACCTTTTTCCTAAAAGGTTGATTTGTCATTTCCCGCGTATCACGTGTATCCGTCTGATATTATATACGTACTTTCAACCGGATTAAATTTTGGCGCCGCTGCCGGGGAGGTTGTGTTGCGACTATATCGTTGAGATCTAAACGATTAGTGACTTGAGATCCTTCCTTGTGAAGTTCTCATTTTCCATAAACCCCATAAAATACAAAAATATTTTTCTTTTTCTTTGTGTCGCTTGCGAATTCGGCTCACCTTTGATTGATAAACAAACTCTAACGGAGGTTTCAGGAGGTTTGGCATTAAATTGACAAACCGAAAGGAGCGGGTTTTTAAGGAGCATTTATTGCCCACTTTTGCTCCTCCGCTGATTGCGTGGTTTTGTAACCTTACAACAGGTTTTACCTCTCGAGGGATCTCAAGAGGCTTACAACCCCACCAGGCAGTGTACCTGACCGATGTAGTATAGTGTAGTGGTAAGTACGGGGGATTGATCGTTCTCCACAGGGAATAGTGTTCGTTAGGTATGAAAGGCTACTCTAATTAGGTCTAAGGGTTGAGGAAGATTCTTTTTATGTTTTTATAATTTTATGAAAGCAAGTAAAATCTCGGGTTTGAAGGAGTGGGCGGAATTAGTTGCTAGTCAACTAACCCAAATGACTACGAATGCAAATAAAATAAAATAACAAAAATGAAAAGTGGTGAGAAACTTATGTGTAGAGAAATGTGTTTACTTAGATTTCCTTACTCCCTAACTATCTTTTACCGGTTAATTAGTGTGTATTAGTCGCGTGGATGACGGGTGTATTCCTTAATACCATTCGTGGGGTGGCGTACTTACTTCCCCAACTCTACAAGCTCCTACTTCACTCCTATGTCGAGCCGGCTAGGAAGCTCCTAACATGGGATCACTAGAATTCGCTTGTGCATTAAATACAACCATAAAAACCTTTAGTACGCGTTTGGTTCATGTTTCTTAAGACGTTCAAGCAAGTTACCGAATAGGAAGTTAGCCAGTTTTCTTAAGCCTAACATAGATAAACAATCATCCAATACAACTAACAACACACTAACAACCAATAATCAATAGCTAGGTTTCATTAGATCTAAGCAAACACAAGATAAAATTAGCCTAACATGTTAAACAAAAGACAAGCATAAGATAGAATCAAACAACACATAGACATATTGAATGATTAATTGATAACTTATCTTTCAATGAAACATGGAAGATCTCAAGGCAAGAAGCCCTGAAAAAGTAGCTAAAATCGTCTTAGGGTTTTATCCCAAAATTCCACACACTAAGCTCTCCCTTATGACAAAAGATTAGAAAACTATATATAGATTTTTGGATCTGACGGCGTCACCTTATGCATTGTGACGCCGTCACCTCGCCGCTTTTAGGTTTCCCGGGTGACCTTCTTGACGCCGTCCCTCTTTAGCTCTTCAAAAATCCATTCTGGCCTATCAAGGCTTGACGCCGTCGGATCATGAACGTGACGCCGTCCCCTTATGATTTAAGCTGTGACGCCCTTGATTTAGTTAAAGCGTGACGCCGTCAGAATTCTCATGCTAACTCACTGGCCCGTCATGAGTAAATTTCACATCCAACTTTTCTTGCCAAGGCATGACGCCGTCAAGAGATGATTCTGACGCCGTCAAAGGTAAATTTCAGCCGATTTTGAGACTTTGCCGTTTTCTTCACTTTAATGCTCCAAAAACGTCCAAAATGCCTCCTTTTCCAGATTTCTCCTCAAAAGTACCTAAAATGACAAAAGGAACGATTTAGGGCAATATTTGATCAAATAAATACGATTTCGGGCTTAAATGACCCCTTAAAAGCGGTACACTTTTCGCCTCATCAAATACCCTTACACTTGAGATTTGCTTGTCCTCAAGCAAATGCGCTTTTATTCTAATCAAAATACAAGTTAGGGGTCATTTAATGCAAACATAAAAGTAATTACAACAAATATTCGTTCCACTTCAATCATAATAAGCACGGAGATTACATACTAGCACCTCACAAGTAGTGTTTAGATACTCACATCTCTCAAGTGTCATCAAAATAAATCTCATAAATGAAAACGGAAAATATCTCTCACTACCTGTCATAGCAAATAGATTACCATAGGCTTGGGAAAGGATCGAAAACCTCCTCCACTAGGCGTAAGCACCTAAGATAAACTATCAAAGAGGGCTTTTAAATGGGTTATAACGTTAGGTGTAGGGAAAAGGAAAACACGGTTTTGTTGGATACGGGGTATTTTACTGGTGGCGAGTTAAAGATCTTGATCAATTACATGTACTATACAATGTTGCTAAGCCAAGACTCGACTCAATCTTAAGCTAGAAACAAAATAACAAAATAACAAAAACATAAAAATAAAAAAAAATGAAACGGGATGGTAGTCCGTATGTTTTTTCTATTTTTCTTTTTCTCATTTTTTTTTTGTATTTTTCTTGATTTTTCGATTTTTTTTTTTTTTTTTTTTTTTTTTTTTTTTTCATACACTCTTGCCCTACCATCCAAAATAATACATCATAGGGGCATTGCATTCCCCTTACACTTGAACTTTTACATAACTTTACAATTAACTAATCTAATGACTCGAATTAAGATAATTGAAAAACTTGGAGTACTTTTAAAATATTTAGCACATATGGGGGTAATAAATGATGTTCTTCCCCATTACTGCATTACACTAGTACTTTACCCGTGAGTCCCAATCGTCCCAAAACAATATGTACAAGGATATGACTCGACTTAGCAACCATGTAATCAACTAGATAATTAACTTGGGTTTAAAAAAATGTTGTAACAATAATGCACTAAAGATGAGTGCATACAAGGTAGGCTAAGGCGATTTGGGTGTACATTTAAGTGGGGCGTAACAAATTCTTCCTTTAAGTAAAATGCTTAAAGGTCGAAACGAAAAGATAGGCTCTGAGGGGTGTACTAGGGGTATCGTGTACTAAAAATGAGTACAACGCAAAGGGTGTGGGAGAATTACTTGACTAATGTAGCCAATGTAATTATAACAAAAACACAGGTGTAAAACAATGGGTTAATCCTAATGCCTCTTATCACGTAGTAAATCTAACTACACGAATGTAGTCTCACTTGTGGCCTCGGAATGGTCCTAACGCAAGTTCTAGAATCTAAGTGCTACCGGTACACACATCATAGCATAAATGCTTTTCCTACCAATTCTAGGGGCAAACCTCACATATTTGGGGTGGAAAATTTTTTAGTGGTACGGTTTTTGTGCTAGTCATATAACTCCTATCCGTGAGACGCTCATTAAGATCAAAGTTTCACTCCTATATGTTGTAAAAAATTTTAAATTTGGCACTAAAATTGCCCTAACAAGTATTTCTCTCAGTTTTATTACACATCTACTATTAAACAAACAAAAATCAAGCGCAATTGTATTCTCTAAAATCGTACTTTTACCCTCCCCTTACACTTAAGATGAACATTGTCCCCAATGTTCAAATAACAAGATGTAAAAGCATAAAGTAAAAGAATGAAATCAAATACTCCCCTGATTCGCTCGTTGGATAGTGAAATCACACGGTTAAATCTTCCTCCAAAGAGAATGTTGAAGCTCCATGACTAATGCATCGCCATAAGCTTGATTCCATAAACATTTCCTTGTCCAAAATAACCTGTTAACCTGAGAAAACAAACACGAAAACCTGCATAACATCGGCGGGATAGAATCTATATATAAGGATATAATGCTTGTGGAATGATAATTTTGCAGATTCCTGGAGATTATAAGTTGGAGATTTAATAAAAACTTTTTATGAAAGCAAAACTTTCAAAAATTTCTGGAAATTAAATCTGACGCCGTCAGGTTATAACCCCTGACGCCGTCAGAAATGACCTGACAAAAATTTTCATTTTAAGTTTCCGGAAAATTTCTGGAAAAACCTTTACCTTACTTCCTGGAAATCCTGCAAAACATCACTATGACTCGATACAAGCATTTGACTCAAACAAATACTAATATGTATGCTAATTTATTATTATTACGATTCATGTTCATATGTGTTCTAATAAACCGATTTAGATTTCCCTTACACTTATCTTTTGCAAAATACCTTTATATGTAGTTAAGACGAAGTTAAAAACAACATAAAGCATTTTCACAAATTAGTTTTTAACATGAACCAATAATAATAAAAATTAAACACACATACGGAAAATAAAATCAAACAAACAAACAAATAAGCACACAAAGCAAATAAAACAAATAAAGCTTGGGTTGCCTCCCAAGAAGCGCTTTTCTTTATTAACGAGTCTTGTAGCTAGACTCAAAGTCACGCACATTACGTGACTCCATCATCGGTCACGGTTCCTAGGCCATTCTCCTTCCCGGTTTTATATTCCGGTCCTAATTTCAAACAATCCTTGTAGAAACCGAATATCCTTTCCATAACATAGTCTACTCCTTTACTTCTATCCTCATCATTCCTATAGTAGACCGCTTGCTTAAGCTCCTTCTCAACATTTGACAAGTGTTGGAATTGTTCTATCTTATATGGCATTTGGTAGCTTACTTCATCGGTCTCATCCTTAAATCTAACTATCCCTAAGGAAGGTTCATAAGTCATTCTAGAGACCTCAACAAATGGTTTTCCAAAAACCACTTGAGTCAAGGATGCATCGACTATTGGGCGGATATCTTCTACAATTACAAAGTCGGTGACATAGGTGAAGTTTCCTACATAAACCGGTAATCCCTTAACTCTTCCCGTGAAGTTACTCATCCAACCCTTGTCAGGGAGCATCCTATACCCAAGTTGATTTTTCATTATCAAGTTGTAGTGGGCTCTAGTCATGATGTTTATGGGCGATCTAAGGTCGATGTAAGCTTTCCACACATGTAGATGTCCGATGTTGCATGGTATGTTGAGATTAGAAGGGTCGCCTATTTCTATGATTGGTCTACCTAGGAAGTATGGTGTCTCGGGGTCATCGAATAAGTTTGTATGATATGCACGCTCTTCCTTAGTGGTTAGCTTATTGAAGTAGTCCTCATCATTATCTACTTCCTCAATCACACTTGTCCTAACTTCCTTATCAACCTCGACTTTCCTATCCTCATCCTTAGGTTCACTTTCTATCCTACCCTCATTCTTGTCACTTTCTTCCATGCTCCTATCGATTGGTTTAATAGTGACAACGTTGACGAAGTGGACATGTTTGGATGAAGAAGGGTCTTTGACTTGGGGTCCGCTATTTGTGTTCCTAGCGTCCTTATGTGGAGGTGATAACACTTGGTTATTGAGGGCTTTCAACAAGTTGTCAATTTTATTGGTCATCTCCGTCTGTTGTTGATTGAATTCGGTCTCGAATCTAGCTATCCGAGCTTCTTGAGATGCCATAAATTGGGAAATCAATCCTTCAAAGTTATTGGTACTACCATTTCCGGAAGGATTGTTGTTGAAAGTACGGTTCGAGTTGGAACCGCTTGATTGGAAACGATTAGGTGGGTTGGAAGAATTTGTTTGTTGGGCGTTTTGGTTTTGTCTCCACCTAAGGTTCGGGTGATTTTTCCATGAGGGGTTGTATGAATCACCATAATGGTTTGGCTCGGGTTTGAAAGTGTACCACTTGTCTCCCGCTCCGTCGGTACGCGAGGATGCGTAGTCCACAAAAGCTTGTTCGGGGAGTTCCATGCAATCACGAGTGTCGTGGGGACCACTACATAATTCACATGAAGAAGTGATTTTGTTCACTTGGCTTGAAGGTTTAGGAGCCTCGTAGGATTTCATGAGAAACTTGACTTGGTCTTCAAGTTCTATGATCCTACGGTCAGAAGTGCTTGAATTGTTAGAAGGCAAAGATATTGCCTTGACCGTTTTATTCAAATCACGGGGATCACTCCAACTTTCGTTGTCATAAAGAGCAAGATCCTCTAGGAGAGCCCATGATTGTTCCGCACTTAGATCACGTAGCTTGCCACCGGCCGCTTGGTCAATGGTTTGCCTCGTGGAGAGATTGATATGGTCATAGAAGATTTGGACTTGGAGCCAAAGTTCTATGCCATGGTGAGGGACTTTTTGGAGTAAGTCCTTGAATCGAGTCCATGCCTCGTAGAGAGTTTCGCCTTGACGTTGTTGGAACATCAAGATATCATTCCTTAGCTTGGTAGTTCTTCCCGGTGGGAAAAACTGAGCAAGGAAACGAGTGGTGAGATCATCCCAAGAGGTAATGGATCCTGCGGGTTGACGTTCTAGCCACTGACTAGCTTGGTCCCGCAAAGAGAATTGGAAGAGACGCAATCGGGTCGTCTCTCGAGTGGCAACATCAAGGTCTATAGAATCAACGATTTTAAGAAAGTCCTTGAGATGTTGATTAGGATCTTCAGAACGAAGTCCATGGAATGCGCATCCACTTTGCACCAACCGGATGGTGTCGGATCGCAAGGGTGTGATATTGGCTCCTTGAGTGAGCTCAATGGTGTTTCGATAGCCATGGTGGCTAGGACGGGAATACTCTCCTAAAGTACGGGCTCTAGGAGGTGGTGGTGGTTGTTGTGGTGGTGGGTTGTGTGGGTTAAGGATATTACCATCTTCCATGATGTCGGACGGTATGGTTACGAACAAAGACACGAAGAAAATAGATAGACTAAAGAAAACCTAGAAAAATAAAATAAAAATCTCACTAGAAAGGAATCTAGTGAGTAGACCTAATAGAAATAAAAATTCAACCTAAACAATAACTATTCCCCGGCAGCGGCGCCAAAAACTTGATTGCGTGGTTTTGTAACCTTACAACAGGTTTTACCTCTCGAGGGATCTCAAGAGGCTTACAACCCCACCAGGCAGTGTACCTGACCGATGTAGTATAGTGTAGTGGTAAGTACGGGGGATTGATCGTTCTCCACAGGGAATAGTGTTCGTTAGGTATGAAAGGCTACTCTAATTAGGTCTAAGGGTTGAGGAAGATTCTTTTTATGTTTTTATAATTTTATGAAAGCAAGTAAAATCTCGGGTTTGAAGGAGTGGGCGGAATTAGTTGCTAGTCAACTAACCCAAATGACTACGAATGCAAATAAAATAAAATAACAAAAATGAAAAGTGGTGAGAAACTTATGTGTAGAGAAATGTGTTTACTTAGATTTCCTTACTCCCTAACTATCTTTTACCGGTTAATTAGTGTGTATTAGTCGCGTGGATGACGGGTGTATTCCTTAATACCATTCGTGGGGTGGCGTACTTACTTCCCCAACTCTACAAGCTCCTACTTCACTCCTATGTCGAGCCGGCTAGGAAGCTCCTAACATGGGATCACTAGAATTCGCTTGTGCATTAAATACAACCATAAAAACCTTTAGTACGCGTTTGGTTCATGTTTCTTAAGACGTTCAAGCAAGTTACCGAATAGGAAGTTAGCCAGTTTTCTTAAGCCTAACATAGATAAACAATCATCCAATACAACTAACAACACACTAACAACCAATAATCAATAGCTAGGTTTCATTAGATCTAAGCAAACACAAGATAAAATTAGCCTAACATGTTAAACAAAAGACAAGCATAAGATAGAATCAAACAACACATAGACATATTGAATGATTAATTGATAACTTATCTTTCAATGAAACATGGAAGATCTCAAGGCAAGAAGCCCTGAAAAAGTAGCTAAAATCGTCTTAGGGTTTTATCCCAAAATTCCACACACTAAGCTCTCCCTTATGACAAAAGATTAGAAAACTATATATAGATTTTTGGATCTGACGGCGTCACCTTATGCATTGTGACGCCGTCACCTCGCCGCTTTTAGGGTTCCCGGGTGACCTTCTTGACGCCGTCCCTCTTTAGCTCTTCAAAAATCCATTCTGGCCTATCAAGGCTTGACGCCGTCGGATCATGAACGTGACGCCGTCCCCTTATGATTTAAGCCGTGACGCCCTTGATTTAGTTAAAGCGTGACGCCGTCAGAATTCTCATGCTAACTCACTGGCCCGTCATGAGTAAATTTCACATCCAACTTTTCTTGCCAAGGCATGACGCCGTCAAGAGATGATTCTGACGCCGTCAAAGGTAAATTTCAGCCGATTTTGAGACTTTGCCGTTTTCTTCACTTTAATGCTCCAAAAACGTCCAAAATGCCTCCTTTTCCAGATTTCTCCTCAAAAGTACCTAAAATGACAAAAGGAACGATTTAGGGCAATATTTGATCAAATAAATACGATTTCGGGCTTAAATGACCCCTTAAAAGCGGTACACTTTTCGCCTCATCATCCGCCACTCTGTGCGTTTTTCTTTCAGAGAGCTACCGTACGCTTGTTTGATTTAAGGTTTAAAGTTCCTTGTGTTTTGCTTCGGTCTTGTTTTAATTGAATTGTTTTATTTAGTGCATGCGCACTCGTTCTTCTACGTCGACAAGTCCTTTACGTGAACTCATAGATATTTCGAGAAGACGTAATCGTAGGCGTGCTGCCCGAATAGTCGAACCCGAGATTCGTACTATTCCCATTGATAAAATGGCAGACAATCGAACAATGGCCGAAATGCTCCAAGCAGCCACCGAGGGTTACGGAGATGCCATCGTTTTACCACCAATCGATTTTGATCATTTGGAATTCAAAACGCATTTGATTCAACTCGTGTCTACAAATCAATTCCACGGGTTTGAACGAGAAGATCCGTATGCACACATCCGTTGGTTCAACAAGTTGACCTCAACCATCAATTACAAGGATGTGCCGCAAAAGGTTATCAAATTGATGCTATTTCCGTTTTCTCTCGAAGGGGCAGCCCGGATTTGGCTGGAAAAAGAAACCCCTCGATCCATTGAAACTTGGGAAGATCTCGTACAAAAATTTGTCAACTATTTCTTTCCTCCGTCAAAGACGACTAATCTGAAAAATAAAATTTCTGGATTTCGTCATAGTTTCGATGAAAACTTCAGAGAGGCATGGGAACGATTCAAAGATCTCCTAAGAAAATGCCCGCATCATGATTTCACGGAGTTACAACAGATCAATACGTTTTATAATGGGTTGAATGGAAACGATCAAGATTCTCTAAACGCTGCCGCCGGTGGCAATATCTTGAATCGTCGACCTAAAGATGTGCTTGAAATTTGCGAGAATAAATCAAAAGTTCCTATTTCTCGAAACAAAGTGAATGTTCCTATCACTCCTGCTTCTTCATCCGGTAACTCATCAGAGTTAGCCGCTCTAACGGACGTAATTCGTTGCATGATGAAGGAAGTGAAAGAAATTAAGAGTGAAATTCATAAACCGGAACCAATCAAAGCCATAAACAAAGTGTGTGAAACTTGTGGTGGCCCGCATGCGTATTACGATTGTCAAGCAACCGATGCTTCTGTTTACCAAGCTCCCGTAGCTGCAGTAAACTACAATCAAAACCGACCGCATGCTGGAACTCATTACCGAGCACCAAATGCTATGGTACCACCTGGTTTTCCACCCGTGCCAAATCAAAATAATCAAAATCGCTTTGTTCAAAATCAAGGACAAAATTTCAACAATTCTCAGAATTTCAACCAAAACCGTAACAATTTCAACCAGCCTTATCAAGCTCCGAATCAACATGTTTATCAACAACCTCCTCAAGCTCCTTTGACTAATGATTTCATGAAAATTACTGAGTCCAGCATGCGTTCAATGCAGACTCAAATCTATAATATGAAAGTCGAGTTGAGAAAGGAAATTGATACTACGATGTCTCGTCAAACAAATGAGTTGAAGAATATGATGGGCAGTTTCAAGAATATGAACATGAACCAATCTTCTTCATTTTCTGGACGACTTCCGAGCAATACCATTCATAATCCTAATGCTGAGTTGAAAGCCGTCACCACTCGTAGTGGTAAGACGCATAATGGACCCTCGACTCCTATGCCCCCTCCACCGAGGGAAGTGAATCGAGATACCGAGGTGACAACGGACAAAGTGCATTTCTCAAGCCCACAAAGTACCGCACACGTCCAACCTCAAGATGTCCAAACTCAAATTCCGAAACCCGATGTTCCGAAGACCAATCCTAAGCCTTCAATTCCATATCCTTCAAGGCTTAATGATCAGAAGGTCCGAGACAAAACGAATCAACAAATGGAGAAATTCTTTAAAATCTTCAATGATTTGCACTTTGACATAAGCTTCGCAGATGCTCTCATTCTTATGCCCAAATTTGCATCTACACTCAAAAGTTTGCTAAGCAACAAGGATAAGTTGTCTGAGATGGCAAAGACCCCACTAAAAGAACAGTGCTCAGCAGTTCTCCTCAAAAAACTTCCCGAAAAGCTCGGAGACCCTGGCAAGTTTTTAATCCCATGTGATTTCTTGGGGATGGTTCAGTGCTCAGCCTTGGCCGATCTTGGTGCAAGCATTAACCTTATGCCACTCTCGGTATGGGAGAAATTATCTCTCCCGAAGCTTACATCTACTTGCATGACTCTCGAGCTAGCGGACCGTACTATAACTCATCCGCTGGGAATAGCTGAGGATATCGTTGTGAAAGTGGGAAAGTTCCATTTTCCCACTGATTTCGTTGTGGTAAACTTTGATGCCGATCCTCGAGTTCCACTCATTCTGGGGAGAGCTTTCTTAAGAACGAGTCGTGCTATCATCGATGTATACGCTGAAGAATTATCTATCCGAGTTGATAATGATGAAGTCATGTTTAACATTAATCAAGACTCTAAACCTCTAACCACCAAATGCAACATTGCTATGGTTAATCAAAAGTCTGATCCCGTAATTACTTCCAAAAGGAGTGATTCGATACTTTCAAGATTCACGGTTAAGATTCCTTCAAAAAAACGTGCTGAGTTCAAAGCAAGGGAAATTACCCCTGGTTCAAGCAAATGGTTTGAGAGTTGTGCTACGAGAGTTAAGAGTATTTTTAATTATGATGAACAAGAATCGGAGACCACAACGGAAGCGGTGAAAATTGCTAGCTCTAAGAGCACACCCCTTGTCCCAACTCCGGAATCGGTTTATCGTATTGAGATTGTTCATTCTGTGGATGAAACTGAAAATCCCACTCCTTATTCTGCACCAATCATTTCTGACTCTTCCTACCCTTCCCTCACACCGTTTGAGGGAGGTGATTTCTTCTTGGAAGAGGTCGAGGACTTTCTTGCTATTGAAACACCAACTTCACCGGATGTTGATGATTCTTATCTTGATCCGGAGGGAGATATTCTTTTGCTTGAAAAATTATTGAATGAAGATCCGTCACCTTCTCTCCCTCCGAAGGAACTTAAACATGAAGAAATCAAAGAGATTAAGCCGTCTAATCCTCCGAAGCTCGAGCTCAAGGATTTTCCTCCTCATCTGGAATACGCTTTCTTAGAAGATAACGACAAATTTCCTGTCATTATTTCTAAAGATCTTAAAGATGAGGAGAAGACCCAACTTCTTGATGTGCTCAAAAAGCACATGAGTGCCATCGCTTGGTAGCTCTCTGATATAAAGGGTATTGACCCTAGATTCTGTACTCATAAGATCTTAATGGAGGATGATTTCAAACCCACCGTGCAACAACAAAGAAGGGTAAATCCAAAAATTCACGAGGTTATCAAGAATGAAGTTCTTAAACTTCTTGATGCAAGAATGATTTACCCTATCTCCGATAGCCCGTGGGTTAGTCCTGTCCATTGTGTTCCCAAAAAGGGGGGTATGACCGTCATTGAAAACGAAGAAAATGAGTTGATTCCCACACGTCTCGTCACTGGATGGAGAGTGTGCATTGACTATCGAAAACTCAATGATGCTACCCGAAAAGACCATTTTCCGCTTCCTTTTATGGATCAAATGCTTGAATGTTTAGCGGGAAATGAGTTCTATTGTTTTCTCGATGACTTTTCCGGGTATTTCCAAATCCCGATTGATCCACAAGATCAGGAAAAGACCACATTCACTTGCCCTTATGGTACGTTTGCCTACCGACGTATGCCTTTCGGTTTATGCAACGCTCCGGGCACATTCCAAAGGTGCATGATAGCCATCTTCCATGACATGATCGAGAAAACAATGGAAGTGTTTATGGATGATTTTTCGGTTTATGGAAATTCTTTCTCATCGTGCCTCTCCCATTTAGACAAAATGTTAAAACGGTGTGAAGACACCAATCTTGTTCTAAATTGGGAGAAGTGCCACTTCATGGTCAAAGAGGGCATTGTCCTCGGCTATAAGATTTTCAGTACCGGGATTGAGGTAGATCAAGCTAAAGTCGATGTTATCTCTAAGCTACCTCATCCCACCACTGTCAAAGGAATTCGAAGTTTCCTTTGTCATGCCGGTTTCTACCGTCGATTTATTCAAGATTTTTCTAAAATCGCCCGCCTCTGACCCATCTTCTTGAAAAAGATGCTCCATTCTTCTTCTCTCCCGAATGCATTGAAGCATTTGGAATTCTTAAAAAGAAGCTAACTGAAGCACCGATTTTAGTTGCCCCCGATTGGGACTTGCCATTCGAGCTCATGTGCGATGCGAGTGATTATGCTATTGGGGCAGTCCTGGGGAAATGAAAATCTAAGTACTTTTAGCCGATACACTGTGCTAGCAAGACGATGACCGATGCTCAATCTCATTACACCACTACTGAGAAAGAGTTGTTGGCTGCTGTCTATGCTTTCGAGAAATTTAGACCATATCTTGTCTTATCCAAGACCATAGTGTATACGGATCATTCGGCTCTTAAGTATCTCCTTGCTAAGCAAGATGCTAAGCCGAGATTACTTCGGTGGGTTCTCCTGCTCCAAGAATTTGATGTTATAATTCGTGATAAAAAAGGAGCAGAGAATCTCGCCGCAGATCATTTGTCCAGATTAGAGAACCCTCATCAAGGTGTTCTCGAGAAAAAGGAAATTACTGAAACATTTCCTCTCGAGACACTTGGGATGATTTCATTAAAAGATGATCCAAGTACCCCATGGTTTGCCGACTTCGCAAATTACCATGCGGGGAATTTTATTGTGAAAGGGATGTCGTCCCAACAAAAGAAGAAATTCTTCAAAGATGTTAAACCTTACTTTTGGGACGACCCCTACTTGTTTAAAGTGTGTGCGGATCAAGTCATCCGGCGGTGTGTTCATGGCCAAGAAGCCATTGATATTCTTAAGGCTTGCCACAATGGACCCACGGGGGGACATCATGGTGCCAGCTACACCGCTAAAAAAGTCTTTGATTCCAGTTTCTTTTGGCCAAATGTCTACCATGATGCCCACGATTTGGTAAAGTCATGTGACTCTTTCCAACGTCAAGGAAAAACCTCGCAAAAAGACGAAATTCCACAAAATGCAATTGAAGTCTGCGAGATCTTTGACGTATGGGGCATCAATTTTATGGGGCCATTCCCGTCTTCGCAAGGGAACAAATATATCCTCGTGGCCGTTGATTACTTGTCTAAATGGGTTGAAGCGAAAGCACTCCCCACCAACGACGCCCGAGTAGTTTGTAAATTTTTGAAATCTTTCTTTGCTCGGTTTGGAACTCCCCGTGCTATCATTAGTGATCGCGGTACGCACTTTTGCAATGATCAATTTGCAAAGGTCATGCTTAAGTACGGTATCACTCACCATCTTTCTACCGCGTATCACCCGCAAACAAGCGGTCAAGTCGAGGTTTCCAATCGTGGATTGAAACGTATCTTGGAGAGAACTGTTGGTGAAAATCGAGCCTCATGGGCCGATAAATTAGATGATGCTTTATGGGCTTTCCGTACTGCATACAAAACACCCATTGGGTGTACTCCTTACAAGCTAGTGTACGGAAAAGCATGCCATCTGCCCATTGAGCTCGAACATAAGGCCTATTGGGCCTTAAAACATGCAAATTTTGACCTCAAAACTGCGGGTGATCACCGAAAGCTTCAAATAAATGAATTAAACGAGCTTAGGGATCAAGCCTATGAGAACTATTTAATCTACAAAGAGAAGACGAAGAGGATTCATGACTCCAAAATCAAAAACCGCGTTTTCAACGTTGGTGATCGAGTCCTCCTCTTCAATTCTCGATTAAAGATTTTCTCGGGCAAGTTAAAAACCCGTTGGTCTGGACCATTCACTGTTGCTCAAGTTTTTCCTTATGGCACCCTCGAGTTATCTCAAACCGATGGACCAAACTTCAAGGTGAACGGTCATAGGTTGAAGCATTACTTTGGAGGGGACATACCACCCATGGTTGTCCCGGATCTCCAAACTTTCCCCATGGACCAATGAATTCGGGGTCGAGTCAAGCTAGTGACTCGGTTAACAAAAACATTTTGCATTGCATGGGTAAACGCCCATGTTTCTGACTTCTTTCTATTTTCTGACACTAAGTGTGGGGGAATCCCACTGTGCTGTGCATTTTGTGTGTTGTTTGCTCTTGTTTTCAGGTTTCCCTTGGATTGTGATGATTTCCGCGCCTGTTTTCAATCCAGCCGCCCAATATCCTATCCTTTTGCTAACGATTATCTAGGGATATCTTTTTAATCCTGTTTGTGAAAATAGAGATTTCTTTCACACACTTGGCTATTAGTATTCCCTTTTTACGTTCTAAGTGTCGGCATAATAGCCGGTACTTTGAATATTGAGGGCAATATTCAATTCTAAGTGTGGGGGGGAATTCTCGCGAATTTTGTCACAGTGTACCTTCTAGTGCCCTAGTACCCCCGTTTTGCCCAAAATTTTAAATTTTTTTCGTTTTTAGATAAGAAATTGCAATAAAAAAGAAGTGTTTAATCTTGATTAGGTTAGAACATAGGGAATCCCGACTCTGCCAGAGTGTTGATCTGGTTGCTTCCTTAACGATTAGACTAAGGTTTTACGATTTGTGCAAATGAAAATGCTAAGCGTAGAATAATTGGTTTTCTTTAGAGCTTATATAAGTAATCTATGGCTTTTCCTCCCAGGAGATAACTAATCTGACTTAATTAGTGCTTATTTTCAAACATTTAAACACACAAAATCATTTTTCTATACGATTTTGAAAAATACTAGTTCAAAGCTTTATTTAAACTTCGGAACAAGCATATGTCATAATAATGTAAAAGTTAAGTAATAAATGTATGTGCTAAAAAGCTACGGTTCAAGATCGGCCATTGGATTCTTATTTCCAGAAGGCGTTTAGGTCTTGGCTACCCTCTTACACCGGCCCTTGGACCTCTAATTCAGGAATGTGTGATGTCTTGGTCTAACACCCTTGGATCCTCATTTCAGGAATGTTTAGAGTCTTGGAACTCTCCGTTGTAACGGCCCTTGGATCCATTAATCCGAAAGGTGTAAGATCTTGGTTCCCGTGAAACTCCGTTAGTTTATGTTGCACAAGTAAAAAAAAAAAAATGATGAAAAAAAATGAAAAGAAAATAAAATGGAATGATATTGCAAAATGCAATAAGTTTTGAAACTTGCTTGTTGTAAATTTTAAATCTATCTTTCAACTAGTATTAGTCAAGATTTTATAAAAACGTCGATTTTTGTGATCAAATTTTTGAAAATCAAGCACAGTCACCTAACTTGATAAAAGTGGGAGTGAAAAGTTAAGTCTCGGCTTACATAGATTATTAGTATAAGTAGTGTTAGTATTTTACAAAAGTATTTGCACATTGAATTTAAGCTTAGTTGGGAGTATAAAAAAGAGGATGACGATTACAATTCCCTGGAGACACCCATTTTGTGTGAATCCCGTTCCATGATACCATTTTTGGATATCAAGCATGTTATATATTTTGTTCTAGTTTAATTTTCTGGCATTGTGTAAAAAATCAAAGCGGGGTATGCTTGGTATTCTTTTGATCCTTTCATTACATTATATGATCGGATTGCTAGGGACTAGGAATAGCTTAGTGTGGGGGATTGATAAGTGTGTAAATACTCATCATTTTATACCCATAAAAGACACTAAAATGACCAAAAACACCCAAATTATACGGCAGATATCCTTGGTTTGTGTTTTATGTGTTTCAGGTACTAAAGGATTTAAAACGGAACGAAAACGAATATTTTTGGATCGACTCCACAACAATTGTACAATTGATCAAGTGAAGACGAAAGTCAAAGACAAAGTCAAAGTCAACCCCCAAAAATACCAAAATGACACAAATGGTCCTTGAAAATAATTTCTATTTTTGGCAGCCTTGGTCCTTGGGATTTTCAGATATTACAACATTGGTCCTCAAAGTTTAATCCAATTACAAATTTGAACCTTAGCTAAACCCAGTCCATATCTAATCCAAATAACAAACCCAACCCACACAAAACATAGACCCAAGCCCAATCCCATGACCCGGCCTTATTTCTTTCCCTTAGCTAAAAAACCAGTTTGACTTCGGTCAAACTCTTCTTCCCTTACCGCCAAACCAAAACCACTACACCCACCAATTTCACTAACGATACCACCTTATCCCTGACACAATCCACCCCCTCCTAGCTTCTTCCATACACTTCCTAACAAACCAAGATTCATTAAATGCTCCTTTCCCATCACACGTTACCAGTCAAGTGTTTTTCCCACTATGACTGTTTTGGCGCCAAAATTGGTTTTAGAGGGCTAAGATCAATTCAAGCTAATCCAAGGGCTTCAAAAGGATCAGAAGAAGATACGAGACTTATCCCACTTAAGTTTTAGTATAAATAGGTCACAATGTAGCCTTAATTGGCAAGTAGTTTTATTTTCTTAATCGCATTGTACTTTAATTATTTAAACTTTATAAAATTTAGTTTCCATTTATCTTTACAAGTTATTTTCAGTCTGTTTATCATTAATCCTTGTACCATTTCCATTAGTTAATGAAAATTTCATGTTTTCAAGTTTCTATGTGAACTAAGAATTCGAATCAAGTTAATTGTTATTGAAAATAGCTTCTTTTCTGTTTCTATAAGCTTACATAAGCTCACTAGAGCTTTTGATAAGTTTATAATAGTGCAACTCAGTTTTAATCTTACAAATTTCAAAAAAGTCAAAAAAAGTCAATATAAGCTAAAAAAATAAGCTGTTGGACAATATAAGCTGGAGCATGGTGAAATATGGAAGCCCATGGTTTAGAGCTTCTTGGGAAGCTATAGGTTGATGTGGTACTAGTTATCAGTTCTTTGTTTGGAGCAAATCCAATTTGTAAGAAATTTCCAAATCTCATGTTTTACTGTACAACTGCTTATTTATGTGCTTCTTGGTGTTTTCAATACTTATTTATGTTATTTGAGTTAATTTAAGTTAGTTTGATAGTTAGTGTTAGCTTAAATCTCATTTTCACTTTTAAAGATAAAATCAGTCAACTTAGCTTAATATTGACCTTAGCTTAATCAGTGCTTATTCACATATAGGAACTGTTTATTAAGGGTTAATTAATTTAGTGAATCAGTAATAAACAAGAATCATAGTTAGAATTGGCTGTTGCCTTTAAAAATCACATATCAGTCCCTTATAAGGGCTGTTTGGGTAAAAAAGCAAAATGGGTCAAAATGGTTGATCACTGTTCATTTGCATATTCCTAAACTTTGATCCTGCTTAAAAAAGAATAGATAAGCTGTTTTCAGGTTCCTTTAAGTCCATTTTATAGGAATAGTGGTTTTGAGTGGACTGTGGAAAATTTGGACCATGGACTGCTCAAATAAGCTCCTCATAAGCTTGAGCTCATTTGGACCTTACCTGTAGCTTCTCAGAGGTCTTTGGAATCCATTTAGTGTAATTGCAAGTGTTGGTTAAGTGTCCATTTGGTTTATGCCATTTTGTGCAAGTCTGCACATCAAACCAAAGTGCAGTCTGCATCAGGTTTTCTAGATCCCATTTAAGTGCTTAATTGTGTTAATCAGATCTTAATTCCTTGTTTCTCAGTAGTTTGCTAGGTCAACTTTTAGTATTATCAGTCTTTGTGATATTTAGTGGTGATCTAAGTGCTTAAAATTAAGCTTGAACTTGCCTTGGTTGACTGCATATGCCCTGTGCAATCAGTCCTCACTTGTGCTTATTTGATCTTCATTTAGTGCTTATTTCTGTGTTCTTGTTTCTTTTTCAGTTTCCATCTTAGCTTATTATTGGTTGTTTAGCTTATTTCAGTTCCATTCTAGCTTAATAATAGCTTATCTGTCCTTTCATTGAAAAGCTTGGGCTATTTCTCTTTTAAACCAGCTGATCAGCCACTTGGCTTATTTTTGAGCTTAATTGAGGTTTTCAAAAATAGTAGCTTTCGTAAAAGTTGCTTATTGGTGAGTGCTTAATCAGTTTCTAAAGTAAAAAATCCAAAAAATAAAATAAAAAGCAAAAAGGCAAAACTGGGATTCGAACCCCAGTCACTCAGATAACAAAACCAACACACTCACCAACTGCCCTTGGGTCTTCTCTGGTTAAGCTTTGCACTCTTTAATTCTTATACCCACTTTCCATTTAAGCCTATCCGAACCATTTTGCTTATTTTTAGCTTATTGGAATAAGCTGGCACCTTGTTTGTATTTTTCCTAGGCTTGTTTTAACATTAAGTTATTTCACAAAAAGTTTCAGAATTTTTAGAATAGTTTTAATATTTTTTATGCATTTTTCTTTTTAAAATAGTTTTTAATTCATAATAAAAAATATAAAAGTCAGAAAAATATAAATCTTTTTTCTAAAATTTTCTTTTGTCATTTATAACTTAGAAAAAAATAATATTACACTTGTAGGATTTATTTTTATAGATTTCACTTTTTAAACCCGTTTTTGTAATTCCCGTTTCGCGTTTTTAATATAATTTGTTTTAATCTTAATTTTCTTTTGAGAATTTGTTTCTCATTTCTAAATTAGAATTAAAAAAAAAATACAAAATTTCATATTCCAATCATCACTCACTCTAATTTCAAACCTTACACGATTGTCCATTCCAACCTCGCAGGGACACGACCCGGGAAACACTTGCCCGGTATCACACATATCACAAGCGTGAGTTTTTGCAAGTCAACCTTTTTCCTAAAAGGTTGATTTGTCATTTCCCGCGTATCACGTGTATCCGTCTGATATTATTTACGTACTTTCAACCGGATCACTCCTTCTCTTTTACATCACTCACAAGTGGTTCTTGTGATACATTACCACCATCCACCATAGCTTCCTTTTTGTTACCCGGATAATCAGGCTTTTTAAGAGGATGACCATCATCATCCACAAGAGTAGCTTTCCATCAATAATTAGCTTTTCAAGCTTCCCAATTTTCTCAATAATAGGTGTAGGACAAGGAATACTACTCTCATCAGTATCATCCATATATTTATCTTCCATTGTACTAGCAGAATTCACTTTAGCCCCAACCATTGTCACATCATTTGTAGGAAAACCACAATCATCAGTATCAACCGTATTAAGGATATCAAATGTATTCGATGTAGCAATCTTCGTCCCACTCGTACTAGCCACTTCAGTGGCCTTCTTCTTTGTACCATCTACCTTCTTGGGCTCAGGAGGGGGTGCTTTAGGTTGATAATGAAACTTACGACCCACAACAGGTTTAGTAAATCCTCCTTTGCCTGGAACACTTTGGCTACCACTCTTACCTTTATTTTTGTTATTAACCGCCTGGGACCATCTCAATCCTTATGCCTCTAGCTTAGCTGTCGAGAAGATTGAAGGGTAAAATGACAATATAATATATTGTCACAATCTATCTTTTTCATTTTAATTGTTACCTATTTTCGTTAAAGATTAGTTTAGATTTTTAGGAGTTATTTCATTTCCTTATTTTATATATAGTCGGGATATTTAGCTTTCTATTAAAGATTCATCCAGAATATAAATAATTGTAATAGGTTTAGGTTTTTGAAGAAGTTATGATTTTATAGAAAAGAGAGTTTTCTCTTGAAGTCTCGGTTGGGCACCCTTTGAGGGTTTATCGAATTCCTTTGTTCTTTGTTCTTGTGTGGTTTCTTTTATTCACAACTGTATCCGCCATCATGTAGTCTGAAATAGAGGGGGAACATATTTTGGATAGTTGTCCAGTGTATGACCAAATAGCTTACAAGTGGCACACCTAGGCGGTTTCTAATCGTATTCAACCCGCACCTTTTCAATAGTAGAACCCGACCCATCAAGCAAGGGTATCTCAACAGTATGTTGAGCGTGCTTCAAAACGCTATTAGACATAGCACCCGCATATGAAACCGGCTGAGGTGATGAAGCAGCCACATTCTCCGCATTCTTTAATTGAATATTTTGCATTGCTACCTCAAAATCCTTACAGGCATCCAATACCCCCCTGGTCAATTCCATTAGGACCTACACTTCCCATGTTAACAGCCCTACCTCCACTAGAATCAGTCGTACCCCTTGGCTTAAAAGAACTCGGCTCAGCAACATTAGAGTCATTCATACGTGATTCAAGATTAGAAGTAGTAATAGGAGGGGAAAGTGAAACCGGCTTCACTTGCATAGGAGAAGCAGGAGGCATACTTGAATTCGGCTTCATGTGTTCAGTGGGAGCAATAAGAGTAGCATTACTGGTTGAACATGGAGGGTTACTCCCACCAGTAACCTCAGTAACATTTGGAAATATAGATGAAGTAATGTTACTTACTCCACCAGTAATCTCAGAAGTCACCGCAGCCTCATTCGCACACGTATCTGCCTGATTACCAAATCCATGAGTAGCTTTACTTCCATCAAACGTAATATTACTGGCAACACCAGTAACCTGAAAAAGATGGGCATATAGGAGTAGAGTTACTCATTACACCAGTATCCACAGTAGGGGAAGGGGTCCCACCAGTAAAGTTACTCCCACGAGAAAGAGTATTACTAGCAACACCAGTAAACTCAGTCGAAGCAGGAAATACACAAATGTTACCAGTAGACCACACAGCCTCCTCCAAATTGTAATGACAACTAGGGTTAGTCTTCACAGATGCATGATCATCAATACCAGTCACATTAGCATCAATCATAGTCTCGTTAACATCAGTTTCCAAACTAGGGTTTCTCACAACCCTAACAGCTTGCCTAGGAACACCGTAGTTCACACGTTTAACACCCTTTAAACGTTTCAAGCGCTCACTCAGTTCATCAACATTAACCACAACACGTGGCATACTAGTAGACTTCTCCCCCAAATTTGACATCACAACAATCAGAAACCCTTTAAAACAGTAATCGACTAAAAAGAGAACCAAGAAGTACGTCTATCTTCAAACAAGAAAACCCTAGTTTAGCAACTAGGGTTTATAAACCATGAAGAGCAATAATGATTTACATGATTTGATGGTGATGTCTGATCAGTGCAATGATGAATTAATGATAGGATTAAATACAAATTAGAAATAACCCTAAATAGCGATTGTAGAAAACCCTAAAAAATATCAAATCGATCAACAACTCAGCCAATAATAATATAAGAATTAAGATAGATCAGATCAAACAAGGATATAATCCATACTTAATTCAGAATCTTAGTGAATAATAATGAAGATCGAATTGATTGAATGGAAAAAACGATTTCGGGTTTTATTTATTTATTTTTATTTTTATTATTTTTATTTTTTATTCTTTTTTTGTCTCCGAAATCGCTAGAG
Source organism: Artemisia tridentata subsp. tridentata (assembly GCA_021014915.2). NCBI lineage: Eukaryota > Viridiplantae > Streptophyta > Magnoliopsida > Asterales > Asteraceae > Artemisia > Artemisia tridentata. Next base: position 337,771,540 of record CP139506.1, read on the forward strand.
GGGAGGGAGTTGTTGGGAGTGAGCAATCTTTGGTGTCTTATTCATGGATTTGGATGAGCATTACGTCTTTGTAGTGTTATTCAGTAAAGAATTAGAAATGTGGGTTTAAAAAAAGGAACCATTTATTTAGAATGCAAATGCAGTTCCATTTACTAAAATGACATTTATCAACCTTGAAATTACTGTTCATGAATAGTAATCCTGGTTGGTAAATGAAAAATCATCCCCCTTAACTTTGCTTAAAATAAAAATTGACCCTTACACTAATTTAACATTAAATTTTGCATCCTCTTATATTTAGCATTATAATGAAATCTTTTCTCCAATTGTGAAGATTACTACAATCAGGTTGTTTTTTAGTATTGTTGCTGCAGAGGACTTGCATCTAGAGCAATTATATGTTAAGACATCATTCTTACATGGTGACCTTGATGAAGAGATCTACATTGCACAACCAGAAGGTTTTCAGTGAGCTCGGAAGGAAGAAAAAGTCGTGTGCAAGTTGAAGAAGAGTCATTATAGATTAAAGCAAGCACCAAGACAATGGTACTCGAAGGTTGTTAGTTTTATGTAGAGGGCAGGTGTAGGAACCCAAAACTTATATCATTTCACATATATCATAAGATTATAAGAAGATTAATAGAGAGATGCAGAGATGGTAACTTCTAGAGAGAGAAAGAAAGATGTATTAGATTAAGAAAGTATGGAGAGAATACAATGAGAATACCCCTAGAAGTAAAATAAGGCTTCTTTTATAAGGAAAGAGCCTTCACATGGTTTACCTCATGGGGCGATGTGGGATTAGATACTAAAATACATTGTAATATAAATGGACTAGCTTATCGGACTAACTATTACACGTTGCATTATTACAAGACTCAATGACTCAATAATGATCGTCACTTCTACTCCTAACAATCTCCCCCTAAGGGGCAATCATTGAGATCTCTCTTTGATTCCATTGATGATCAACACTTCTAATGCTAACAATCTCCCCCCTAAGGGGTGATCATTGAGATCTCACTTTTTGATCTTGATCTTTAAAGCTTGTTGTCATGAACTTTGAGTCTTGTTGTGTAACAGTTATGCTAGTTCCTTTGTTCCTTCATGCTTTGTGATCTTTGTTGAAATCTATTGATCTTTCTTGCCTTTGATCAACATCTTCAAATACTGTCTTGGTGTTTTCTCCAACACACTCATACTTATTGTAAAGCTTTGGTGTTCATACTAATGTAATCCTCATTTCTTTCTTAAATTTGTTCTTTGACATTTTGATCTTTGACTTTGAAGTGAAACTTTGTCTTGAACATTCTGACTTCATCTTTGATGAGGATATTAGTAAAAGCATGCGGAGTTGAAGATGATGATGAATGAAATGATGGTGTACAGTATTTCTCCAAGGGACTATCATCAGTACCAACATAAATAATGTTAGTTGAAAATTCAAATTGATCACGGTGGACTTTTCTTAGAGAATAGACCACTACGTTTGTTTTGCTGATGAATGTCTTGATTCAATTCACCTTGTTCGGGCACATCAGCCGTCCGAATCCTGTTAGGGACAGTTATCAATACTATGGATAAAATCCAAGTAAAGACCCACGTCTTAAGGACTCGATTCGTGAGAGGAATCTCCTTGGCGGGATTTCCAGCACTTACAGGCTCAGACTTCAAGAGAATTAACAGCATAGTGTGAGAGCCCTCTCTAATCCTTACAAAGGTTGTTCCTGAATTGGATACCCTCAAGAAGGCTTACACAAATATACCGAAGTATACCCATAATTTAGGTGAAAGTATACCAATGTATCACTTCACGACTGTAGACCATTTGAAGCATATAACCATCATGATGTAAGTGGCAAGATCCGAAGATTTCATAAAACACTCTTACAACTTATGTTCTTTTTTGGGGAACATAAGTGTATATCATGGAAGTGTATCCTAAGAGATCTTTTGATGAATCTCATGGCTCTAGACTCGATTACGTCCGTTTTGTTTTAGTAGTCGGAGGTATGGAGCAGAGTTCCACCTTTTCAATATCAACACATCTCGAAGTGAGAGGTCGATAGATTATGCAAGGTTCTCCGTGGGAAATTGAAACAAATATCTTTTAAGAGATACCTGAGTGGCTAGGAGGGGTTGTGCAGCGCGTCACTGGGTCCATGACGTCTTGTCTTTAATACCGATATCATCTTTGTGACAACCAGTAGCAGATGTATTGACCCGGTTTCTGCCCTAAGTTTTCATGCAGGGCTATTTCTTTTCACCCTTTCATTAACTTTTCTTTTTAATTCTTCAACCCCTTCTTTCTCCTTTCATCACTTTACTCCTTTTTTCAATCATGCCTAAGGACTTCTAATTCTAATCTATTAGAATTCTCCTTGGGTAGATCCCTCCGGCTCTGGTAGATCATTGAACATAAACCTTACCATAATCACCTTATTACCCTATGATTATCCTAGGTTTGTTCATATCCTTAAAACCTTTTGTAAAAATCTCTCAAAGTGTTTATAATTATAAAACATATTTTCTTAACACTTCGAGAGTTTTGCATTTACTGAAATACTCCCCCTTCACATGTGCTCATAAGTTTTAACACAGATTTACACATGTTGGGTAGAGTTTGCACTTTTGAATTGATCGATTTTCAGTGAACATGACCGATTCGAGACACACTTACATCACTAGTTAGACTAGCTTGAAATTATTACCCGTCCTGGTCATATTCAAAGAGAATCTCTCGAAATGGTACATTCTACTCAAACAAGTCCTATTCGAGACATGTTTACATCACTGGTTGGACCAACTTGAAATTATTACCCGTCTCGGACAAGTCCTTTCGATTACTGACAGTTAAGTTTCGTCAATTCGTTGGTTAAGACTAAGTCGAGTTCTTTTGAGATTCGACAACGATCTTTAAACATGTTGATCACATTTTAATCACGACTTCTCCCCCTTAAAAATAGCATATCGTGATATTTTTGATATCAACTGATTAAAAAAAAATCTTTTGGAGAGATAGACGGATTTGTTTTGCATGAAATCAGAACATTTTCAATTTTTATACTCCCCCTTAATGAAAGCATATTTCAAACAGAAATTTTAAAATCAATTAAGGGTTTGGATGGAGTTATCTTGAGCACTTTATGAAAGATTTTGAAAAATCTTTTGAGAAAGCTTGAAAAGGTGCTCACGATAGAGAAGGTTTTGAAAACTTTTGAAGATATTTTAGAAAGATTGTCTTCATTTGTTTTAGGATAAGTGTGTGAAAAAGATATTGGTTTTGCACAACACTTTCCTTTATTTGAAGTTCGGGTTGTAAGCTGACATACTTACAAGCCATTAGTTTAAGTCCGGGTTACAGTCTGAAGTAACTGCAAGCCATAAAATTTAAGCTCTGGTTTCGTATTGATGTATACGAAAGCCATAGAGATTTTTAGGATAAGTGCTCGAAAAATATTTAAAACCTTTTTTTAATTAAGCACTTTTCTTTCTTTGAAGTGCGGGTCCTGAACTGATGTGTCCAGAAGCCATTATGAAGAAAATTTTGAGAAACGACAAGTTTTGAAAATAATTTAGAGAACTCTCGCTCAAGCATCTGTACATGTACGTATCATTGTTGAATGACATTTCTAGAATTGTACAGAATATCGATTATACGAGAGACATGTCCTAAGAAGAATATTTTTGGATTTTTTCATTTTTATATTGTTTTTGAATTTTTGAAATTTTATCTTTTTTTATTTTGTTTTTGCTTGTTTTTCAAATTTTGTATTTTTTTTAAATAATATTCACAAAGAAGAATTAAGTTTGAACAAGTAAAAGTGGAGTTAAGAGTGGAATTAGACAAGGATTTCCACTTGCGATGTTGGCATAAAGTTCTTCTTTTCCACATCGGGTGTATGAACCCTCAACACTTTCACAAGTACCTGCATCCACAGAAGAAGAATTTGCACAAATAACAGTGTTACAAGTAAATGTTTCCTCACATTAAGGGTGTTCACTATCAATGGTGGTAGTGGTTTCTACATCCTTATCTTGATGATTTTCACTATTATTTGTCTTGGTGCAACTATCAAGAATCTTCCCTGTGGGAATCCATCTAAGACCAACTGTGTTAAAAGCTTTTCCCGTGGGAATCCACCTAAGGTAAGATCTAGGAGTTGTTTTCTTTTCCGATGCAGCGGAAGTCTCATTTTGAGAAAAACTACGTCCTGTAGAGATCCACCTATTAGGTATCTTAGCTTCTTGCTTCTTATCAACGGGTTTGTTTTGATTTGGTGTCTTAGTAGATTGTACCTTAGTACGTGAATTTTCTTTCTTGATAAATTGTGCAACACATGCATCATGATTAGCTGAAAAGACACATTTTTGACATGTAGGACAGACAAATTCAACATTCTTGTTTAAAACAGCAACCTTAACTTTGTCACTACAGTCATTTGGAAATTGCTTTTTGTTCAGAAAAGACTCGAAATTTCTAGTGTTGTGTTCTACGTGCGTAGTATTTTCTTTTGTGCAACTACTCTTAGATGCAGGCCAATCCCTAGTCTTTTGTTGAGTGTTCCTAGGTAATGGTTTACTACTACTAGCAGTGCCTTGTAGTCTTGTAGAATTCATCACCTTAGGTTTTGCACCTAAAATTCCGTCTTTTCGAATCTGTCCTTTTTCCTAGCTTCTTCTAGATAGTGATTGTGGACCATGTCGTTAGAACCAACAGATTCTTTAACAGTTTTTGTGGTCACATTCGGTGAACTATTCCTAGAAAGGCCAGGTGTTATCACGTTTGTGTTACTTTTAATAACTTTTTGTTTTTCTTTATTCCTAGAAAGGCCAGGTGTTATCAGGTTTCTCTGGAGTCGATGGTTTTGCAAACTTAGTATCCACACCCTTCCCTTTTAGACTGTCCAGCTGAGCTCTCAAAAGATCATTTTGCTCTTTCATGTCCTTGTAGGCACGCTCATACGACAGTTTGTCATACTTGCATTCCTCAGTTTTTCGATCAAGTTGTTTAAAATAGGACAAGTTTTCTTTTTCAAGCTTTATGAGAGCATTTTCATATTTTGAAACAATTTCGGAGGTCTCAGCTCGCAGTCTTTCATCATTTTGAACAGAATATGTTTGTAAAATGATGGACATAATATCGGTAGACATAAAGATTTTGAAGAGAGAATCATTTACATTTTCCAAAATTTTGATGTTTTCAAGATTTTCATTAGCTTCCTTTACCAGGGATTTGTGGTCCTTGACAAATTCGGTTGTTTCTTTTAAAAATGCTTGATCAAAATGAATTACTCTAGCATTAATGGCGTTGATTTGAGGAGCAAATTCACTTTCAAGAATCTTTTTCAGCAATAAATGGACTGTTGAATTCCAATTGTTCTCAGTCAGTCTCATTTTAGATTCTAAAGTCGTTTGAAGTTGTCGAAGTCTGGTTTTAATATGATCAAGAAATCTTCTGACAGCACCTGTGTTAAAAGGGTGGTTTGATGACATCTGTTCCATGTTTGAAAGAGATTTGAAAACAACTACTGGTTTAGAAACTTGTTTTGAGATGCCTAGGCTTTTGGAAAACTCATATGTTTGTTTTTGTGGAACAAAAGTAATTCCAGAATGTTTGTTCAGTTTGTTGTAATCTAGTGGTTTTATTTCTGGGTGCTTTTGTTTCATTTTTGGTCTACTCTCTTTAGCAAGTTCTATCGAACCTACATAATCATGAACAATAGGAGGATCATGCTTAGTAAACAAAACATTTCCATTATACAAAGTATTCTTTTCTTTCTGAGCTTTCTTGAGATTTCAAGGAGTTTTGTTACATAGAGCCATTTTTTGTTTTGTATGGTAAAGCGGATCAGTTTGATTAGTAAGCATATGAATTGTTTGACTTGAATGACCTGTTTTAAGCAGTAAGTTTTCTAATTTTTCGATCTTATGTTCTGACTCTATGATTTTGTCCAACAGTTTATCTTCTTTCTTTGCAAAATCCTTTTTCAACTCATCCCGTTCTTTTTCAAGATTGGTATAAGCTGATTTTTGTTTTGAAAGTTGGTTTGTTAAATCAGAAATTTCTTGTTTTAAAGAGTTGATGGTTTTTGTCGAACTAATTTGAAGTTCATCAAACTTGTTTTGCAATTTCCTATCTTTAACAAGTAACTTCTTATAACCAATTTCAAATTCTGACTCGCGTTTTATATCATTCTGAAAACTTTTTACATTTTCCTTGTGTCTCTCGCTCAGCAATCAGTTTCTCATTCGCGGCCTTAATTTAGCGATTGACCTTTTTCACTTTCTTAATCTCAATGCTACAATTATTCAGTAATGATTCAAAGAAAGCACGGGTTTCCTCATCATTATCACCATCTGTGCAACTTGAACTTCATTAGGATCCATATATGGAGTTTCATAGTTAACATTGCTATTAACTTGCTCCCCCACACATGTGTGATAATTAGATTCGGGAGGCATAGAATGTGGCTTCTCATGAGCAAATAGATTAGCATCATTACAATAATTTTGTACCTCATGGAGTGGTTCTGTGTCATACGTAGGAGGAATAACAGAATCACTGCATGTTGTTGTTTCCTGCTAATTTGCCATAAAGTTGCAGTTTCCATTGAGATTTGTTGCATTCTCATTAACACTTGTTGTAACCATGAAGTCATATTCCTCAGCAGTCAATAGTATTCGACTCTTCTTTATTGGCTACCATCAACATGTATTGGATCTTTTGTGTCTTCGTCATTGCATTGACATTGTAATCTCTACCAATATCACTACTATGAATTTCAGATGTAGGTTTCTGAACCGTAGTCATAAAACAATCATTCCCATTTTGATTAACCACATTCTGAGTCACAATCTGATCCATTTGATTTCCAGCATATTACCCTGCATATTGCATCTGATTCCCCATCTGTATACCCATAGCATTTTCAGGTGCATCTGACTTAGACTCAACCAATGCTTCTGCATTTCGTTCCATTTCTGAAAACTGCCTTTGCTTTATATGCTCAGCGAATGTAATTGGAAATCTTAGGTCAAGTGATCTTAAGTAATCTAGAAGCTCATTTTCTTCAACGTCATGTTCATTATCAATTGACAGCTTCTCAGTCTCAGTCAATATTTTCTCAGTTTCAGTCACTGTCTTCTCAGTCTTAGGATATGGTGCAAAGAATTGAACAAGAGGGTCCTCATCCATTGATGAAAAGAAATTGGTGAGAAAAGACATTTTGAACGTGTGAAATGAATACGGATCTTGTAGACGATAAATAAGTGATTTTTGTTTTTCAATAACTAGCACGGTAGTTATATTCAACGAACCCGAAAAATTTCACCCAAAATTAAAACTAATCTCAGATAATTGAAGCTCAATCAAAATTGTTGTCCAAAATTATAACCCAAAAATCTCTGCAAGATAGCAATTTAACAAGAAAATTCGGACTAATATTATATTTGTGGAAGAAATCACGGAAATCCAATAAAAGTAAGCACAAGCCCAAATTCTAGTTCAAAACTAATAAACCCAAACGCAAATCGTCCCTTGATGGATTGCCATCCCAACAAACGAATGAAATGAAAAGTCCAATCCAAATATTTAGCCACTCAACCCTAATATTTAGCTATAAAAGAACACTCACCACTCACTCACTCAAACCCTAATTCCTCTTAAAATAAATGCAGTCACACTTTATCTTTTCACAAGAAGACCAAATCTAAGTAGATAAAAATTGTCCCTTTCTTTCTTGTTTTCTGCCCGAGTGAAACCACAACACAAACTAATTTCGTTCCTTGTTTCTTTTCCACAACGAAGTACACAGACAAACTATTTCCCTCCAGCCTTCAAGGTAGGTTCTTTTTGTTCTTGTTTATCTTTTACCGAAAGAAAAAGAAGATGAGACAACTTTGTGTTAATCTTTCTTTTGATTTTTCGTATATTAAAAAGAAGCGTGTCTTCTTAAAAGATCTATGATGGTGTAATCTCTTATGGTTCAATGTCTTTGAACGGATCTTCGATGATAAGAAGAGAGAAACTGAGATCTATTATTTCTTTTTGATGATATACGAATTTTTTTTGAGTTAGGATTAGAGATTTGTTGTAGGTCTCGTTGTTTTGATTGGCTTAGGATAGCTATAGCTTTTGGTTTGATAAGGGTTGTCTGTTATGTAGTTGAATCTGGTACTCGACTTTAATTTTTTTTAGAATTCTGTAGCTAATTCATAATCGTAAACTCTTAGTCGTAAACTCATACTCTTTGTTTTATTCTTAAGACTTTATGTCTTATGCATAAACCCTTAGTCGTAAGAATGGTCTTATTCATAAAAGTTTATGTCTTGGTCTTAGTAGTAAGAATGGATTATGCGTAAACCTTTATTCGTAAAAACCTTATTCGTAAACGACTTAGTCGTAAACCTTGTTCGTAAAACTTTAGTCATAAGACCTTAGTCGTAAACCTTAGTCGTAAGACCTTAGTCATAAGACTGGTTCTTACTCGTAAACTAAGGGTTTTACTAATTTCTTTCCAAGAAATTCGTAAAATAGCCCCTTATTCGTAAGATGAGGGTTTTGACTTTTCTGATGATGTTTCCGACCATTTTTCCGTCAACTTTTTCCGACAGTTTTTTTACCACAAGAAACAGAAAGATAAGCTCGAAAATAAGCTGTTTTGGACAAAAAGATGTAAGTTTTGGACTTTGTGGACTGAATAAGCAAAAATAAGCTCGTAAAAAGTAACTTTTTTGACAAAAAACAACTACTATTTAGACATAAATAAGAAGAAGATAAAGGACGTAAAAAGCAAGTGTTTTGACCAAATAAGTTCTAAATAAGCATGAAATAAGCTTACTGTTTAGACTAAAAAAGCTGTAAATATGCAAAACTAAGACTAAAAAGGTGCTAAAAACTTTTAAGAACACGATTTTTTAAAACAAAACACTTCTAAATCATCTTGTGGCTCTTGATACCAATTGTAGAAACCCAAAACTTATATCATTTCACACATATCATAAGATTATAAGAAGATTAATAGAGAGATGAAGAGATGGTAACTTCTAGAGAGAGAAAGAAAGATGTATTAGATTAAGAAAGTATGGAGAGAATACAATGAGAATACCCCTAGAAGAAACAACACCCTCATAAGGTATAAGGCTTCTTTTATAAAGAAAGAGCCTTCACATGGTTTACCTCATGGGGCGATGTGGGATTAGATACTAAAATACATTGTAATATAAATGGACTAGCTTATCGGAATAACTATTACACGTTGCATTATTACAAGACTTGATGACTCAATAATGATCGTCACTTCTATTCCTAATAGCAGGGTACAAGAGATGTGTTATGGACCATTGTTGCTACTTAAAGAAAGTTACTTTGTCCTCCATTATGTTACTATTATATATTGATGGCATGTTAATGGCAGGCTCCGACATGGCAGATATCAACAAGCTTAAGAGGCAATTATCTTAAGAGTTTGAGATGAAGGATTTAGGCTCCACAAAGCAGATTCTTGGCATTAGCATCATCCGAGATAAAAAGAAAGGTACTCTAAGGCTGTCCTAAGAGAGAGATATAAGGAAGTTGTTAGAGAAGTTTAATATGATGGATGCAAAGGCTAGATGACAACTTTTTTAAGAACATTTAAGCTTAGTAATAAACAGGAACCCAAGACGGAGGCTAAGGTTCTGTATGCTTCGGTAGTTAACAGTGTAATGTACGTTATGTTGTGTACTAGACCACATATAGTTCATGCAGTGGGAGTTGTTAGTAGATTCATGTCTAATTTTGGAGAGGACCCTTAGGAAGTAGTCAAGTGGTAACTACACTACTTGAAAGGTACTTTGAAGGTTACGTTGTATTTCAGCAGAAAAGAGGTTTTCTTAGAAGGATTCCCCGATGAAGACATGGGAGGTTTTATAGATATGGGTAAAAGTACTACGGGTTATGTGTTCACAACGGATGATACAGTAGTTAGTTGGATTTCTAGACTTTTGACAGAGCCCAGACATAGAGTGTTATGAATTTTGACAACCAAAGTGCTATTCATCTCATGAAGAATTCAGTGTTTCACAGTTGAACGAAACCCATAAAGCTATATTTACCAAAGTGGTGACAACAGAGTTGTTGAAGCTTTGTGCAACTTCAACTGGCCTCCGAGATAACTAATGAATCGAGGTGGCTTACCATAGAGAGGTCATTCCCAGCTTGACGATGTTGGTTGAGCATACCCTGTATAGAAAGTCTCATAGCCCTGTGTTTGGGTAGTCGTGGCTTCTTTATATGTTCGGCGGCACCGAAAGGTTAGAGCAGATACATAGTTGAAGGGAAGATGATTTGAAGTTTATAGAGGTTACGTGAGACGAAGAGAAATGGTGTGACCAGCCTTCAAGTAGAATATTGTTGAGTTGTGGAGATTAATATAGGTTCTGACATTAATCTGACGCAATGTAAAAGAGGTTGGACTCTACGTACGTAGAAGCTCATTGGGATCTTACTATTAAGTAGAGTAAAATAAGTTTAATGAAGCTTAAAGATGAAGGAGATATATAGGCTCCGATTGGATGCTCGGACAGGCGATCAGAGGTTCCCTCCATGCTCGACCTAAATCAGAAACATGGGATTCGCCCTATATGAAGTTAGTCTGGCCTCTAAGACATAATTTTGGGAAGAAAGCAAGGGTTAAGGTTTTCACACTTATATATACCCCTCTCGTTGTAAATATAAACTTAATCTCTTGTATGTCACTACTACACAAACAGGTTTTTTCCACGCTAAAATCCATGGGAAACCCCGTGGAAAGGGGCCATTTTCCACGGATTTCACACGAAATTATTCTATTTGTAAAAACCTTTTGGTTAAATATTTTCCCACCAATCTTCCCACTATCGTTGACTATTTTTACACTGATATTGTCGTTACTAGTCCGTGGGAATAATTACCTATTGTTAGACTTAACTGAAGTGATTGTCATTCTTAGATACGTGACTCGTGAATTGCATTTATCTTTTAACGATTGTAAATGGTTTATGTAAGTTGTAAAAACCGTAAGTCATTCTATTTTGTCTAAAATACTAACCTATCCCACATTGCCCCAACATGTAAAACATGTAAGGGTTCCTTATCTATAAAAGGAACCCATATCCTCCCATTTGATGTATGAAAGACTAGGGGTAAGGTTCTAGGTTTCTTCCATTCTCTTGTAACTCTTCTTCTTCTTCACCTTAATCTAATATGCTATTTTCTCCTCTACTTCTCATCTCAATCTATTTTTTAATCTTAATATGTGTGAAATGATATAGTTTTAAGGGTCCTACAATTGGTATCAGAGCACATGATCAAAAACAATATAAAATTTTTCAAAAATCCAAAAACATTAAAAATTTTCAAAAATACAAAAACAATATAAAATCAAAAAACCAAAAATATTCTTCTCACGACATGTCTCTCGTATAATCGATATTCTATACGTATTTAGAAATGTCATTCAATAGTGATACGGACATGTACAGATGCTTGAGCGAGAGTTCACTAAAATTATTTTCAAAACATGTTGTTTTTCAAAATTTTCTTCATAATGGCTTCGGAACAACTCAGTTTCGGACCCGAGCTTAATGTAACGGCTTCTGGACACATCAGTTCAGGACCCGCGTTTCAAAGAAAAGAAAGTGCTTAATCAAAACAAAGGTGTTAAATATTTTATCGAGCACTTATCCTAAAATTCTCTATGGCTTTCGTATACTTAAGTACGAAACCCGGGCATAAATGATGACTTCTGATTATTTCAGATCAGGACTCGTAATTTCATTGACAAAATAACGAATCCTTGAGCACATGATCAAGATTTTTCAAAATCTTTCAAATTATTCTGTGCTCAAGATAACACCCTCCAAACTCTTAAAATTGATTTTAAACTCTACGATTAAAAACATGCTTTCTTTAAGGGGGAGTATAAAAATCAAAATCAAAATGTTCCGAATTTCATGCTTAACCAAATCTGTCTATCTCTCCAAAAGCGTTTCTATTAATCAGTTGATGTCAAAAATATCACGACATGCTATTTTTGAGGAGGAGAAGACGTGATTAAAATGTGATAAAAAATGTTTAAAGATCGTAGTTGAATTTCAAAAGAGCTCGACTCATATTTTACCCTCGAATTGACGTAAGTTAAATATCATTAATCGAAAAGACTTGTCCTGGATGGGTAATAATTTCAAGCTGTTCTATCCAGTGATGTAAACGTGTCTCGCAAAGGGCTTGTCTGAGTAGAATGTACCAATTCGAGAGATTCTCTATGACTATGACCTGGACGGGTAATAATTTCAAGCTAGTCTAACTAGGGATGTAAACGTGTCTCGCAACGGTCATGTTCACTGAAAAATCGATCAATTCAAATGTGCGAACTCTACCCAACATGTGTATATCTTTCTTAAATCTCATAAGTACATGTGAAGGGGGAGTATTTCAGAAAATACAAAACTCTCGAAGTGTTAACAAAAATGTGTTTAATTATCATAAACACTTGGAGAGATTTTTCAAAAGGTTTTATGGCATGTGATCAATAAATCTAGGATAATCATGGAGTAATAACGTGATTATGGTTAGGTTTATGTCCTATGATCCGCCATAGCCAGAGGGATCTACCCAAGGACAATTCCAATAGATTAGAACTAGAAGTCCTTAGGTATGATTGAAAAAAAGGAGTAAATGAGGAAGGAGAAAGAAAGGGTTGAAGAATGAAAAAGAAAAATTTATGAAAGGGTAAAAAGAAATAGCCCTCCATAAAAACTTAGGGCAGAAACCGGGTCAATACATTTGCTATCGGTTATCACAAAGATGATACTGGTATTGAAGACAAGATGTCATAGACCTAGTGACGCACTACACAACCTCTCCTAGCCACTCAGATATCTCTTAAAAGATATTTGTTTCATTTCACACGGAGAACCTTGCATAATCTATCGGCCTCTCACTCTGAGATGTGTTGATATTGAAAAAGTGGCACTCTGCTCCATACCTCCGACGACTAAAACTAAATCGCACATAATCGAGTCTAGAGCCATGAAATTCATTAAAAGATCTCTTAGGACACACTTTCCGAAACATACACTTGTGTTCACCAAAAAAGAACACAAGTTGTAAGAGTCTTTATGAGATCTACGGATCTTGCCTTACATATTATGGTGGTTACTATGTGTCAAACTGTCTACAGTCATGGAGTGATACTTCGGTATACTTCAGCAGCTCACCTGAATTGTGGGTATACTTCGGTATATCTGTTGTAAGCCTTCTTGAGGGTATCCAATTCAAGAACAGCTTTTGTAAGGATTAGAGAGGGTTTTCACTCTATGCTGTTAATTCTCTCGATGTCTGAGCCTGTAAGTGCTGGAAATCCTGCCAAGGAGATTCCTTTCACGAATCGATTCCTTAAGACGTGGGTCGTTGCTTGGATTTATCCAATGTAATGATAACTGTCCCTAACGGGATTAGGACGGCTGATGTGCCCGATCAAGGTGAATGGAATCAAGACATTCATCAGTAAAACAATCATAGTGATCTATTCTCTAAGAAAAGTTCACCTTGATTGATTGGTATCTTCAACTAACATCATTTATGCAGGTACTGATGATAGTGCCTTGGAGAAAGACCGTACACCATCATGTCATTCATCATCATCTTCAACTCTGCATGCTCATACCAATATCCTCATCAAAGATTAAGTCATAATGTTCAAGACAAAGTCTCACTTCAAAGTCAAAGATCAAGATGTCAAAGAAAAAATTTAAGAAAGAAATGAGGACTACATTAGTATGAAGATCAAAGCTTTAACAAGAAGTATGAGCATGTTAGAGAAAATGCCAAGACAAGATATTTGAAGATGTTGATCGAAGGCAAGAAAGATCAAAAGACTATGATTGAAGATCACAAAGCATGAAGGAACAAAGAATCAAGATAATTCTAAGACATTTCACGAAGTTCAAGATCAAGACGAGTAATGACATCATCACAATGAAGCATCTAAAGAATGACATCCCTTAGGTGGAGATTGTTAGACTTAATTGTTGTGATTGTCATTCTTAGATACGTGACTCGTGAATTGCATTTATCTTTTAACGAATGTAAACGGTTTATGTAAGTTGTAAAAACCGTAAGTCATTCTATTTTGTCTAAAATACTAACCTATCCCACATTGCCCCAACATGTAAACCATGTAAGGGTTCCTTATTTATAAAAGGAACCCATATCCTCCCATTTGATGTATGGAAGACTAGGGGTAAGGTTCTAGGTTTCTACCATTCTCTTGTAACTCTTCTTCTTCTTCACCTTAATCTAATATACTATTTTCTCTTCTACTTCTCATCTCAATCTCACTAGTACAAAACTGGGATTTCGTCACACATGTTGCTTTTTGAACGACCACACAATAACTTTTTTATGTGACTAAATGTACCAGAATAAAATAAACAACCACATTTGATCCAACTTGTGTGACCATTTCAGAATTACATCTGAGGCTACAGCCACACATTTGAATATTTTCGTGACTAGAGGTATCTGGTAAAACTTGTTTTGATTATTTAGTCACTTATAATTTGGGACGTGTGACGGAGACAAATAAGTTTGAAACATTAGTCACACTATATATATATACATATGTGACAAATATATGTCACACAATTGAACAGTGTGACCAAAATCCATATATGGTAACATGAAGTAATTGTGTATGTGACTAAATCATATACTCAAGTTTGTCACACATTATTTAAATGTGAATGCTAGTTTTTGTTGAAAATTTAGCCACATATGAATTTGAAATGTGTGACAACTGAAAAGTAAGTTTGAAGCATTAGTTACGATATGCATTTAAAAGTGACAAATATATGTCACACACTTGAATAGTGTGACCAAATGTCATATATGGTCACACTAAACCATAGGCATACATGATTAAGTGTAACCAAAATTCGATACATATGGTCATGTAAGTTAATATGTGTGTCTAAAGTTTAGTATGTGTTTGCCTGCCAAATCCTAATGTGTATGGTCACATTTAATTGTAGCACAATCATGTGACTATAGGCTATACCATAATCACACCATATCACAAATGTGTATCTAAATTATGTTTATGGCCACATTATAAGGGTATTATATGTGACCAATACATTCAAAATAGTCACACTGTGAAATATTCATGTGACTATTATTTATAGTAAAATGTGAACTCAGTTACCATTAACCTTGATATTAGTCACATTGAGTGTTTGTGTGACTAAATTCAAGATGTTACATATGGTCATCACATGAAGTATTTATTTAGGTGTCTAAATCATAGAGTCATATTTTGTCACACATTATTTAAGTGTAGTCACAATTCGATACATATGGTCACACATTTCTGAGAACTTATGTAATTTTGAGGGGTTAGATATGGGATTTTATAGTCTATCTAGTTTGAGTCTAATTTGATATTCACTTAATTGAGTTCAGACTATTAGTCATGACTCTTCATTTGCCCCATTACAATGCTGGGATTTTATAGTCTATCTAGTTTAATGCAGTAGTATGTAAGTATGCTACTTGCCCCTAGGAACTAGGTTACTTGACTTTCTACATTGAATTTTCAACTTTAATGAAGTAACATGTTACTAAAGTGCCAGCAAGTGCATATACATGATAAATGGAAACTACAAATACAATAAAGCTTGACTTCAAGTGGATATATAATAGTGAAAACTGCAAAATTTTTCATTGACATTGAAAAGCTTGACTTTTTGGAGTCAAAATCCATTACAACAGGCTAAATTATAGAAACAACTATTTAATACTAAAGCTGCTAATCATCTAACAGTACTAACTTAACAATACCAGCAGTAACCTTGCACATAGCCTTGAGCAGCAGTCTTAACTTCAACCAGCAGTCTTAACTGTTACACTAGCAGTCTTAACTTGCAGCATGACATGCTTCACTTGGATTTTCGTATAACAATACCTTTATAGTCAGTTCGATAGTAGTCACTTCGTGATTCCTTGCCCAAGTCTTGTTTACTTACACGTGGCAATATGTTTTTATTGTGCTCGTGAATGACTGTACTAAACTCCTCATCGACTTCGTCATATGTATCTTTGTAATTCTTGGTAGGTGTTTTAAAGACAATAGACAAATTTTTATGTGCCTAGTCTTTCACATAAAACACTTGTGTTGCTTGTGAGGCTAATATGAACGGATCATCCTTGTGGCCTAAACTATTCAGGTCTACCAACGTATAACCAAGAGTATCGTGTTTGACCCCACCAGTTTTGTGATTAACCCAATCACATTTGAAAAGAGGAATTTGCCTGAAACGGTAATCTAGTACCCATATCTCTTGTAAAACCCCATAATAAAATGCTTTTCTTGTGGTTGCAACTTCTTTGGATATGTGAAGATCTACTTCCTCAACACTAACCCCACTGTTATGGTAAACTATGCCATCATTACTTTTCGTACGAAATGTATACCCATTGATGTTATATGCCTCGTATTTCACTATGTTGGCGCATGGTCCAAATGATATCCACCTCACAGTTTCTGATACATTATCATTGGATATCGCTAACTCTCTCTCAATCTGAATTTCATTACGAGTATATATTACCTTTAAATTGCAGGAACAACAAAAAACAATTAAAGAATAGAAGTGTTTAGGATAATGAAATGGTGTGCTGGTGGACCTTTATCTAATGTCATATACAGGAGGGACAATTATGATGATTGCAACAAACAAAAAATTATAAACAACATACGAGTAATTACCTCTTCGCGTAACCACTTAGAAAAAGATTTACTGTGCTCATTCTCCAGCAATGCCATTTTTTTACCCTGTTTTTTTTTTCAAAACTTCCTTATGTCGCCTGAAACAAATAAATGTCTTTGATTATTATATTTGATAGAACATTTTAAGCAACGAAATCGACATGTGTTAATAATACTTACTTGATATACGGTTGAATTTCCTCTGTATTTTGTATTACATACAAATGTGCTTTCTGAAAGGATTCTCCGGAAACTTCACTTGATTTGCTGGCCGAAAATGGCTTTCCGTCCTCATCTTCATTGGTTACATGTTTATCAGCTGGGATACCAATAGTTTTCATGGTTTTATGATATTCGCTAAAAAACTCTATTGTTTCTTCCGCGATAGTCTCCTCAGCAATGCATCCCTCTGGTCTATTTCTGTTTTGCACATGTCCTTTAATAACCTTCATACATCTTTCGAAGGGATACATCCACTGAACGCATATGGGACCACATAATTTTACCTCCCTAGTTAGGTGCACAGTCAAGTGTATCATAATATCAAAAAATGACGGAGGAAAGAACTTCTCGAGTAGGCACAGTGTCACAACAAGTTCTTCTTGCATCTTATCTAGTTCTTGCAAGCTGATTTCTTTCCTACATATAGATTTAAAGAAAAAGCAAAACCTGATAATAGCATATCGTATGGGCGGGTGCATGACTGAACGTATCCCAGTAAAAGTCTTGTTCCTCCTCCTCTACCTCATTCACTCCCAAAACCGCATCCCAGTAAAAGTCTTGCACATGCAGCCAGTTCAAAATTGTACTCCTCATCCACGTATCTACCTACCTATACGACCCATATTCTGCAATGGGTTCATACTCGAAAGCATCAAACACTGCGTTAAACAGCAAATTGTTGTTTAACACGAACTCATACTCTTCTGCATCATTTTGAAAGTTACCATTATTTTCTGCCATTGTTGAAGTATTCTTTGAATTGAAAGGGATATATGTGTTTGTGTGTGTTCTTGGTATACAATCGATAGGTATAAATAGGCTGGAGAGGTAGATGAATGGTTCCCAGGACTTTAGGCGGGAAAAGGGACCAAAGGCGCGCGCCAAAAGTAAACTGTGAATTGAAGTTGTACGAAAAAGTCTGCAATTTCCTTTTACCAAGTATTGACTTTTCATGTACAATGAGTTGATGCAACAACTAGTTGTATCTCATGCTTTGAGAGTAATAAACATTCAAACTCAATATTTCCAACTAGTTGTTTGTGATATTTGGGATGATTTGGGATCGGGTTCATTATTATTGACCCAAGGGAATAAATGTTTGACCGTGACTCGAAAGGAAATAGTAACTCATTTGTTACGACTTGATATTGACTCGACTTGGACAAAATAAAAGAAAGAAATAAAAACAATTGTTAAATTAAAAGTTGTAGAGATATTTGTTATTAAATTTGGTTAATAACGAAGTATGGAAATTAGAAGTGTACGTGAGACCATGGCTGTCAGGATCCGGATCCTGATCTTAGGATCTTACGATTTTACGATACTGCAAAGCAAAAACGATCCGGATCTTACAAAGGATCTTTAAAAGCTTAAGATGTTATAGGATCCCGATCTTTACCATAGGATCTTAAGTAGGATCCCGATTTTGAAAACCTTGCGTGTGACATTTGGGATAAAAACGGAACACACGAGGGCTATTGGACTATTCGAGACATGCTACCCGTATACTAACATATTTGGATTTATTCGACTATTCGTTTGGTTATTGTTTGAGTTACGGATTGGTTTAGCGTTTAGGGTTTAGAGTTTTGGGTTTATATAAATACTCGTTATATTATAAATTACTCGGGAAATTGATTTTCAATAAAGTCTTTTGACTTGGAAACGTTCGATAAATGAAAAGGTCATGGCGAAATTTTGTTATTTCCAAAGATTAATTTTGTCGTAAGTCCAAACTTGTTTTAAGTCATAAAACGAGTATACCTTGTACTAATAAATGGGATTATGGGAAAATACCGACGATTACCAATTAAATCATTTTATTTGATATGTTTGTTGTTAGTTATCTCTTTGACTTGTTTTCGTCATCTCGTATCGACTCGAGTTATCGTCAATACTCTTCTCGACTATTCGGTTATTCATTTTTTTAGAGTGAGTACTCGTGAGTCCGTGTTCTCTACCGTTACATGAATGATGATACCAAACCCTTTTAAAAGGCTAAAACGAGATTATTTTTGGAAATGAGAATGATTAACTTTTGAAACCTCTTGCGCATTTGATTTTTTTGGTGAATATCGTGCCGGGTACGTTGCGTTAAATCGTTTGATACGATATTCATTTTCTTTAAATATTAATTACGGATAACCGATACCCGCGGGGAAACACGAAAAACCGATGGATAATATTAATCGGGTATTCGGTGGGATATGAGGCGGGTACGGGTATATTATTAAGGGGTTCGGGTACGAGTACACTAAAACCCGCCCCGAACCCGAACCGTTGCCATCCTTAGTTATCGGTTATAGCCGGTTTTCACCGCCACGTCAGCACCATTAGCCTTTTTTTTTTTTTTTTTTTTTTAACACCTCTTGCCACGTCATAGTTAAACCAAACCACAAATTCAATAGTGAATTGGCAATTAATCCCTTTACCCGATCAATTGTAAACACACACAATAATCAATAAACCCTAATCAAAACACACATTCTTCTGGCAAACACAAACACGCAAACAATGAATCCAAATAACAACAAAGGTATGTTTTTCAATGTTTTCACATATCATTTGATGATTCATTGTACAATAATTAGTAACAGGCTTTTGATCTATAAATGGTGATGTTTGGGGTTGTTACCGATTCTAATGTAAAGCTGTGTGAATTTATTGTGGAATGTAAAGCTGTGTGAATTTTTAATTTATTCAATTTTATGTTTAACAGGTTCAAAGGTAAAAATCCCTAGGTCCAAATTCAAAATCATTTCCAACAAGGTATACTAAAATTGTTATGTGTTTGTGGCTAAAGTTTTATACCTTTATACCATTAATTAAAATTGTTATGTGTTTGTGGCTAAAGTTGTATACCATTATACCATTAACTAAATTTTTTGAAACGCAGATTGGAAGAGAAAGAGCCCTTTCTATTTCTCTAGCGATGAAGAATCTGGTGATGCTGACACAAAAGGGGTAATAATGGTCCATTTAATAAGTGTTGTTTCGCTACTTTTATGACATTCTCCAGACTTAATCCATTATACTCGTTCAACTTGTAGGTAAATGAAAAAGCTAAATCCTCTCAAGCAACTCCCAAAACTCAATCCTCTCAAATACCAGTTGAAAAGGCACACAAAAAGAAATTTACTCAGGATATTGTCTTGGGACTACCGTGTAAGAAGATGGTTTAGGGGTTTAGGATATCCATTAACAGATTTTGTGTTTTTTAAATGGCATTTGGTACTTTAATATGGTAGTAGTAGTTCTGACATTTAATTTGGATAAATGTAATTATTAATGGTACAATAACTGGTAATTAGTAGTTTAACTGTATCTATTTTCTAACTGTAATCATAGTATTTTGGTTTGTTAAATGGTAGCAATTTGTGTTCTTGATGTAATGATTGCACAGTTAGATTTTATGGTAGCATTTTCTGTTGTTGATTTGATGATTGCACATATTTATTTAATGGTAGAAGTTTGTGTTCTTGATTTCATGTTGGTTTATAATTTAATTGTAACAGTTTATGTTAAATGGTATCAATTTGTGTTCATGATCTTGGTGTAATTGTGTAAATTTGAGTTCTTGATTTGATATGCAGTTTGTGTTCATGATCTTGGTTCTAGATATTAGTTCATGATTTGCGATTAAGATAATGATATATAACATTTGGAGCCAAAATTTTGATTTATTCAAGTTTATGCTTTACTTAACAGGTTCAAATTAAAGGCAAAATTTTTAAATAATTCAATTGTTATTTTGAAATTAGAATTTGGAGCCAAAATTTTGATCCAAAATTTTGAAATCGCCTAATTAGAAGCAGTTACCAAGAATAAGGTACGATTCATATTCTTCCTATACCCTCTTTTCTCTCCTAAAAAAAAGACTGCAAAGAAAACACAAAAATCAAATCTTCTATCACCATTACTCTCAAATCCATAATCGTTTACTTTTACCCATTGTTACTCAAGAGTCATGGAAATTCAACCCATTGTTGATAATCATCTTTTGCTTCCTGCTGATAATGAACATGATGATAACAACTTAGAATATGAATCCAAAAAGTATTCTGATGATGAAGATCTAGATGTGCCTGGAACCAACCAATCAGATCGGATACTAGCTAAGAGAGGCATAACCAGGCTATTTAAGTTTCGCATGAAATATGGCAACCCTGGTGGAATAAACTCAAGGTAACATTCGATGCATTGAATAGGGTATCAGGGTTACATAGAGCACTGTTTTCGAGTTTTTTAGGAGATCTGGTTCGTGAGCACATTGGTTTGAAGATTCTTTCCTGTAGGAATGTGAATAAAAAATCAAGAGATAAACTATGGACTGAAATCACTGTACATATATATTATTTTTTAACCCAGTACTACATAAGTTTATCTATGCAGTTACATTATGTGCAACTAATTAACAACATTGTGTTAATCTTTGAAGCAATATTTTGATGTTGACGTGACATTCAGAAAATTGGTAATGACTCGTCTTTGTAAACTGCTAAGGAATTTCAAAACGAAGCTCAGAGAAAAATACATTTTCCCCAACCTAAATACACCTTCGAAACTGAATGAAGTCCCGGCCAAGTATAGTGCATTTGTGAAATCAGAAGACTGGGTCGAGATTGTAAACCACACGACCACTGATGCATACAAGGTTTTAATTAGTCATCTTTATTTAAGTCTATATGTCATTTCATAATTTTCAGTTTGCAGCATTACCGCATGTAAATGCCTTATGATTTTGTGTTTTTAAGAGATATCTGATAAAGCTAAAATGTCGCGTTCCAAAAATATTTATTAGCTTAAAATGGGACGAGGTTGATATGTTTATGTGAAATAGAAAATGGTAAGATTACATGTGTATGCATCCTCATATTTTCGTTTATCTAGTTTTAACTTTACATGTGTATGCATTTGATGTTTATTAGATCGAAAATAAAGAGATTGAAGTAGATGAAGAACCCCCGTGTGGTATAATGTGGTTCAAAGGAAGGGTAAATGATGAAGCAAAAAGTGTACCGCTTTTAGGGGGTCATTTAAGCCCTAAATCGTATTTATTTGATCAAATATTGCCTTAAATCGTTCCTTTTGTCATTTTAGGTACTTTGGAGAAGAAATCTGGAAAAGGAAGCATTTTGGACGTTTTTGGAGCATAAAAGTGAAGAAAACGACAAAGTCTCCAAAGCTGCTAGAAAAGTACACTTGACGGCGTCAAGGATTGCTCCTGACGGCGTCATGGCTTGGCAAAAGAGGTGGATATGAAAAATACACGTGATGCGCCAGAGAGTTTTACAATGGAAAGTCTGACGGTGTCACCCTTTAAGGTGATCAAGGCCATCATGGTTTAAGTTAAAGAGAGACGGCGTTAAGCACAATCCTGACGGCGTCAACCCTTGATAGGCCAGAGCGGATTTTGGAGGATTAAAGAGGGACGACATCAGGAAGACCATCCGGGAACCCTAGCCGCGGCGAGGTGACGGCGTCACCTCCTACAACGTGACGCCTTCAGCCACTAAACTCTATATATAGTTTTGCAATTTTTATTCATTGTGTGCAACTTTGTGAGGAGAAACCCTAGACGAATTTTCTGCCATTTTTAAGGGTTTTATACCCTTGGATCTCCCATGTTTAATTGAAGATAAGTAATCACTTAATCAATCAATATGTCTATGTGTTGTTTGATTATATCTTGTTCTTGTCTTTTAATTAACATGCTAGGCTAGATTTATCTTGTGTTTGCTTAGATCTAATGAAACCTAACTATTGATTATTGGTTGTTAGTGTGTTATTAATTATATTGGAGGATTGTTTATCGATGTTAGGCTTAAGAAAACTGGCTAACCTCCTATACGGTAACTTGCTTGAACGTCTTAAGAAACATGAACCAATGCGTACTAGGTTTATTTGGTTGTATTTAATGCATGAGCGAATTCTAGTGATCCCATGTTAGGAGCTTCTTAGCCGGCTCGACATAGGAGTGAAGTAGGAGCTTGTAGAGTTGGGGAAGTACGTACGCCACCCCACGATTGGTATTAAGGAATACACCCGTCATCCACGCAATTAATACACACTAATCAACCGGTAAAAGATAGTTAGGGAGTAAGAAAATCTAAGTAAACATATTTCTCCCCATATAAGTTCCACAACCTTTTCATTTTCAGTTATTTTATTTTATTTGCATTTGTAGTTATTTGGGTTAGTTGACTAGCAACTAATTCCGCCTACTCCTTCAAACCCGAGATTTTACTTGCTTTCATAAAAATATAAAAATACAAAAAGAATCTTCCCTCACCCTTAGACCTATTAGAGTAGTTTTTCAATCCTAAAGACACTATTCCCCTAGAGAACGATCAATCCCCCGGTACTTGCCACTACACTATACTACATCGGTCAGGTACACTGCCTGGTGGGGATTGCAAGCCTCTTGAGATCCCTCGAGAGGTAAAACCTGTTGTAAGGTCGCAAAACCACGCATCAAGTTTTTGGCGCCGCTGCCGGGGAATAGTTATTGTTTAGGTTGAATTTTTATTTTATTAGGTCTACTCACTAGATTCCTTTCTAGTGAGATTTTTTATTTTATTTTTCTAGGATTTCTTGTAGTCTATCTTTTTCTTTGTGCCCTTTGTTTGTAAAACCATTTTCATTTGTCACTATGATGGATGAAATTCCATTTAGATCATTGACAATAGAGGAACAATTATATTTCACCAATAGATTTGTTTTCTATCATTCCTATGAATTTTTGTGTGATCTTTGTGATTTCCAAAAGGAGTTAGGGGTAAGGTTAGATGGGTTTAATGAATTCTATGCATGTGAGATTTCTATTAGACGAGCATTATCTGGATCAATTCCTTTAGTCAGGCCCTTTGGATGAATTTTGAGGAAAGCTTCCTAACCATGACCCATAAGTGGAACGAATTGGTGGATTCGTATGAGCAAAGAGACCTAGTTTCTAAGAACATGGACTTAGAATCAAACCAAGATTCTGAGATGGTTAGTTGCATGAGTGGGATAGATTTCACCAAAACATACGACACACATGAGGGTAGAGTTGAGCCACCTAAGTGCATGTCATGGTTAGGCACTACCATAATACATGATGAACACATAGGTAATCTTGATGTGATGGAGGATATAGTAGAGAACCCAAGCCCACCAAGTACCCCACAAGTCCCACCATTGTTTGAGGCATACACACCGCCTGTGATTTACCCAGAAGAAGTAGAAGAGACTATAGGAACCCCAATAGAGGTAGAGCCCTTGGACCAAACAAAACTAGAAGAAATAGGTTTGAATACTTGTAGTCATAACCTTTCTTTTAGTTCTATGGAAGTTCCTAGTTTTGATGAACCGGAGCCTAAACCAAAACCGTTACCTAATCTTCCATCCTTGGATGAAAATTTAGGAATTGAATTAGGTCCCGATCCACCCATCAAAACATATAGTCTGGGTAGTCTTAAGTTTAAGGTAGTAGACATTAAGCCTTGTAGTGAGGAAGACAATATAGGAGTGAAAAATGACCTTACATGTCTACATCACCCATTCATGATTGATCACAAGAAACATTATGGGTTTAAACCGGGTCTATTGGGTCTAGATGGATTCCCAATTAGGAGTCTCTCGAAGTTGTTAGAAAATGATCCCTTTTTAGGAGAACACTTTAACTCACCCATTGACCAAAGTGAACTAGGTAAGGTTATGATGAAAGGAGCACACCCCTTTGAGCATATAATTCATCCACCAATCTTTCCTCACGTGGCATATTCACACCCTAAGGGTGTGTATCGCTACTTCCACCGGCACTTAATTCTAAGTGTAGGGAAAACCTCCCCTATTTTCGTTAAATAAGGGTAGAGTCAGGCTCGTGACTCGAACAAAAACAAGCGCTTATTGGGAGGCAACCCAAGCTTTATTTGCTTTATTTGTTTGATTGTTTGTTTATTTAATTTTATTTGTTTCCGTATGCATTTCTTATTCTTTTTGTTTACTGTTCATGTCTCAAATATAAATTGTGAAAATGCTTTATTTTGTTTTTAACTTCGTCTTAACTACATATAAAGGTATTTTGCAAAAGATAAGTGTAAGGGAAATCCAAATTTGTTTTTAAGAACAAGATTGAACATGAACGATAACAATGAGATATAAGCATGCATATTAGTATTTGTTTGAGTCAAATGCTTGTATCGAGTCATAATGAAGTTTTGCAGGAATTCCAGGAAGTAAGGTATAGGTTTTTCCAGAAATTTTCCGGAAACTTAACATGAGAATTCTGTCAGATCATTTCTGACGGCGTCAGGTTTTAATTTTCTGAAATTTTTGAAAGTTTTGTTTTTCTACCGGAATCATAAAAAGTTTTTATTAAATCTCTAACTTATAAACTCCAGGAATCTGCAAAACATTCATTCCGCAAGCATTATATCTTTAATTGTTTTATTTCTAAGTCTGGAATTACACCTAGTTGTGAGTTGTCTTTGTTCGGTTTGATGCTTTGGTTTTTCTTGTTTGTTTTCTCAGGATTAACAGGTTATTTTGGACAAGGAGATGTATGTGGAATCAAGCTTTTGGCGATACTTTAGTCTGGGAGCTTCTACATTCTATTGGAAGAAGATCTAACCATGTTACCTCTTTATCCACCGAGCGAATCAGGGGAGTATTTGATTTCATTCTTTTACCTTATTTACTTTTACATCTTGTTATTTGAACATTGGGGACAATGTTCATCTTAAGTGTAAGGGGGGGGGGGGGGTAAAGTACGATACTTTAGAGAATGCTTTTACGCTTGATTTTTGTTTGTTTAATGGTAGATGTGTAATAAAACTGAGATAAATACCTGTTAGGGCAATTTTAGCGCCAAATTTAAAATTTTTTACAACATATAGGAGTGAAACTTTGATCTTAATGAGCGTCTCACGGATAGGAGTTATATGACTAGCACAAAAAACCGTACCACTAAAAAATTTTCCACCCCCAAATATGTGAGGTTCGCCCCTAGAATTGATAGGAAAAGCATTTATGCTATGATGTGTGTACCGGTAGCACTTAGATTCTAGAACTTGCGTTAGGACCATTCCGAGGCCACAAGTGAGACTACATTCGTGTAGTTAGATTTACTACATGATAAGAGGCATTAGGACTAACCCATTGTTTTACACCTGTATTTTTGTTATAATTACATTGGCTACATTGGTCAAGTAATTCTCCCACACCCTTTGCGTTGTACTCATTTTTAGTACACGATACCCCTAGTACACCCCTCAGAGCCTATCTTTTTGTTTCTAACTTTAAGCATTTTACTTAAAGGAAGAATTTGTTTACACCCCACTTAAATGTACACCCAAATCGCCTTAGCCTACCTTGTATGCACTCATTTTTAGTGCATTATTGTGACAACATTTGTTTAAACCCCAAGTTAATTATCTAATTGATTACATGGTTGCTAAGTCGAGTCATATCCTTGTACATATTGTTTTGGGATGATTGGGACTCATGGGTAAAGTACTAGTGTAATGGAGTAATGGGGAAGAACAACATTATTATCCCCATATGTGCTAAATATTTTAAAAGTACTCCAAGTGTTTCGATTATCTTAATTCGAGTAATTAGAATAGTTAATTGTAAAGTTATGTAAAAGTTCAAGTGTAAGGGGAATGCAACGCCCCTATGATGTATTATTTTGGATGGTAGGGCAAGAGTGTATGAAAAAAAAAATGAAAAAAAAATCGAAAAAATCAAGAAAAATACAAAAAAAAAAAATGAGAAAAAGAAAAGTAGAAAAAACATACGGACTACCATCCCGTTTCTTTTTATGTTTATTTTATCTTTTTGTTATTTTGTTTTTAGCTTAAGTCGAGTCTAGTCTTGGCTTAGCAACGCCATATTGTACATGTAATTAATCAAGATCTTTAACTCGCCACCAGTAAAATATCCCTTATCCAACAAAACCGTGTTTATCATATCCCTACACCTCACGTTATAACCCATGTAAAAGCCCTCTTTGATAGTTAATCTTAGGTGCTTACGCCTAGTGGAGGAGGTTTTTGATCCTTTCCCAAGCCTATGGTAATCTATTTGCTATGACAGGTGGTGAGAGATATTATCCGTTTTCATTTATGAGATATACTTTTATGACACCTGAGAGATGTGAGTATCTAAACACTACTTGTGAGGTGCTAGTTTGTAATCTCCGTGCTTATTATGATTAAATTGGAACGACTATTTGTTGTAATTACTTTTATATTAGCATTAAATGACCCCTAACTTGTATTTTGATTAGAATAAAAGCGCATTTGCTTGAGGACAAGCAAATCTCAAGTGTAAGGGTATTTGATGAAGCGAAAAGTGTACCGCTTTTAGGGGGTCATTTAAGCCCTAAATCGTATTTATTTGATCAAATATTGCCCTAAATTGTTCCTTTTGTCATTTTAGGTACTTTGGAGAAGAAATCTGGAAAAGGAAGCATTTTGGACGTTTTTGGAGCATAAAAGTGAAGAAAACGACAAAGTCTCCAAAGCTGCTGGAAAAGTACACTTGACGGCGTCAAGGATTGCTCCTGACGGCGTCATGGCTTGGCAAAAGAGGTGGATATGAAAAATACACGTGACGCGCCAGAGAGTTTTACAATGGAAAGTCTGACGGCGTCACCCTTTAAGGTGATCAAGGCCATCACGGTTTAAGTTAAAGAGAGACGGCGTCAAGCACAATCCTGACGGCGTCAACCCTTGATAGGCCAGAGCGGATTTTGGTGGATTAAAGAGGGACGGCGTCAGGAAGACCATCCGGGAACCCTAGCCGTGGCGAGGTGACGGCGTCACCTCCTACAACGTGACGCCGTCAGCCACTAAACTCTATATATAGTTTTGCAATTTTTATTCATTGTGTGCAACTTTGTGAGGAGAAACCCTAGACGAATTTTCTGCCATTTTTAAGGTTTTTATACCCTTGGATCTCCCATGTTTAATTGAAGATAAGTAATCACTTAATCAATCAATATGTCTATGTGTTGTTTGATTATATCTTGTTCTTGTCTTTTAATTAACATGCTAGGCTAGATTTATCTTGTGTTTGCTTAGATCTAATGAAACCTAACTATTGATTATTGGTTGTTAGTGTGTTATTAATTATATTGGAGGATTGTTTATCGATGTTAGGCTTAAGAAAACTGGCTAACCTCCTATACGGTAACTTGCTTGAACGTCTTAAGAAACATGAACCAATGCGTACTAGGTTTATTTGGTTGTATTTAATGCATGAGCGAATTCTAGTGATCCCATGTTAGGAGCTTCTTAGCCGGCTCGACATAGGAGTGAAGTAGGAGCTTGTAGAGTTGGGGAAGTACGTACGCCACCCCACGATTGGTATTAAGGAATACACCCTTCATCCACGCAATTAATACACACTAATCAACCGGTAAAAGATAGTTAGGGAGTAAGGAAATCTAAGTAAACACATTTCTCCCCATATAAGTTCCACAACCTTTTCATTTTCAGTTATTTTATTTTATTTGCATTTGTAGTTATTTGGGTTAGTTGACTAGCAACTAATTCCGCCCACTCCTTCAAACCCGAGATTTTACTTGCTTTCATAAAAATATAAAAATACAAAAAGAATCTTCCCTCACCCTTAGACCTATTAGAGTAGTTTTTCAATCCTAACGACACTATTCCCCTAGAGAACGATCAATCCCCCGGTACTTGCCACTACACTATACTACATCGGTCAGGTACACTGCCTGGTGGGGATTGCAAGCCTCTTGAGATCCCTCGAGAGGTAAAACCTGTTGTAAGGTCGAAAAACCACGCATCAGTAAACAAAGACAGCGAATTTCCAGATGATGAGATTAGATCAGTGGGAGATAAACTTGTAAGTGTGACTGCAGATTCTATTATTATGCTTATATACCAGCAGCATTAACTGTGTACTAGCAGTAGTAACTTGTATACCAGTAGTATTAACTGCGTACTAACAGCAGTAACTGTCTACTAGCAGTAGTAAACACTAGGCATATTTTTCATTGAAGTTCATGAGCAGCACTAACTCCAGCTGAGCTGCATTGACACAAATATGAGTAGCAGTTACTCTAACAGCATCAAGAAGACTTTTAATCCCAACATTTCATATATTTTTTGTGCAGAAAGAAGATGATGACCAGATCAAGAAATTGTCCAATGAGATGACAGAAACAAAGAGAATACTTACTCAACTGATGGCACAGTTGAGTCAATAAGGGGTGCAGTTAAATTTGTCATCTCAATTGCCAGTAGCCTCAGATGTAAGCCAACAAGGGTCTACAAATTCCCAATCGCAAGGAAATGTATCTCCAACACAAGGGGTACCAACAGTATGTATTTCAACATGTTTCTTTTTATTCTTTTGTTTAAATAATGTAACATGTTTTATATATACATATAGGAACCTGCTAAAACTGTCGGACATAAGAAAAAGCCTAAGTCACGACAAAACGAGTCTACAGATTCCCAATCGGAACAAAATGTGTCTCCAACATAAGCACTGCCAACAGTATGTATTTCAACATGTTTCCTATTATTCTTTTGTTTAAAAATTTCTGATATATACATGCAAAAATTCTATTTTTTTAGCATTTAAGTGTAAACTGTGGCACTTAAAGAAATCAAATATCGTTGCTTTGGGTACATACATGTGTTTTTTCAACCTACATATATATAATTCTTCATATATAATTCAATATTTGATACAAGCGTCTTTTGTTACTACAGGTAACACCACCAACTACGATGCAAAAGATTAGTGATAACAAATGTGGACCAACAGCACCATCGAAGCGCAAAAGTTATGTCTCTATTGAAGCCCTAAAGCAAGCTAGGCCGACGAAGAGTCAAAAGTCTTTAAATTATGGTACTTGAGAATTTGATTATGTATGACATTACAATTGTATATTCGGTTCAGTTATATACATTCGAGTTTAATTCAATTAGAAATTTCTTTTTATTTTTAATTCTGTTTTATATATATATATACTCATTCCAGCAGCACTAGCATAGTACGAGCAGTAGTAACTCTGCTTCAGCAGGACTAACTTAGTACTAGCAGTAGCAACTCTGCTCCAACAGTACTAACTTTGTAATAGCAGTAGTAACCCTGTGACTAAAAGATGCAGTCACATAATATGGTCACGCTTATCAACATTATTGGTCACTCTTTCTTTAATTCGATGTGTGACTAAATATTACAAAATGCCACACAAACTAAAAATTCATGTAACCATTGGATGAACAATAGTCCCAAAAAATACACATTTCTTCACTTTAAACAGCATATGGTCACACTTATTAACACTTTTAGCCACTTTATTCTTAATTGTATGTGACTAAATACCCAAAACAAACATGCTTTGTGTGACTAAATATTACAAAAGGCCACACAAACATAAAATTCAAGTGGCCATTGGATGAACAATAGTCACACAAAATACACATTTCTTCACTTTAAACAGCGTATGGTCACACTTATTAACACTTTTGGCCACTTTTTGCTTAATTGTATGTGACTAAATATCAAAAACAAACATG
Source organism: Artemisia tridentata subsp. tridentata (assembly GCA_021014915.2). Classification (NCBI taxonomy): domain Eukaryota; kingdom Viridiplantae; phylum Streptophyta; class Magnoliopsida; order Asterales; family Asteraceae; genus Artemisia; species Artemisia tridentata. The sequence goes on from CP139506.1 coordinate 337,802,102, forward strand.
CTTTGTGTGACTAAATATTACAAAAGGCCACACAAACATAAAATTCAAGTGGCCATTGGATGAACAATAGTCACACAAAATACACATTTCTTCACTTTAAACAGCATATGATCACACTTATTAACACTTTTGGCCACTTTTTGCTTAATTATATGTGACTAAATGCCCAAAACTAACATGATTTGTGTGACTAAATATTACAAAAGGCCACGCAAACATAAAATTCAAGTGGCCATTGGATGAACAATAGTCACACAAAATAAACATTTCTTCACTTTAAACCGCATATGGTCACACTTATTAACACTTTTGGCCACTTTATGCTTAATTGTATGTGACTAAATACCCAAAATAAACATGTTTTCTGTGACTAAATATTATAAAAGGCCACACAAACATAAAATTCAAGTGGCCATTGGATGATCAATAGTCACACAAAATACACATTTCTTCACTTTAAACAGCATATGGTCACACTTATTAACAATTTTGGCCACTTTTTGCTTAATTGTATGTGACTAAATACCCAAAATAAACATGCTTTGTGTGACTAAATATTACAAAAGGCCACACAAACATAAAATTCAAGTGGCCATTGGATGAACAATAGTCACACAAAATACACATTTCTTCACTTTAAACAGCATATGGTCACACTTATTAACACTTTTGGCTACTTTATGCTTAATTGTATGTGACTAAATACCCAAAACAAACATGCTTTGTGTGACTAAATATTACAAAAGGCCACACAAACATAAAATTTAAGTGGCCATTGGATGATCAATAGTCACACAAAATACACATTTCTTAACTTTAAATAGCATATGGTCACACTTATTAATACTTTTGGCCACTGTTTTTTAAATTGTATGTGACTAACTCCAAAAAAACAACACACGTTGTGTGACTAAATCATCACAAATGTCACATTTATTATATATTCATGTGGCCATAGGACGGGAAATAGTCACACAAAATACACATTTAATTGAATAAATCATCTCAAATGTCACATATATTATATATTTATGTGGCCAAACGACAAACAATAGTTACTCTCAAAAAACATTTGTGTGACTATAAAGTGTTTACGGTCACACAAAACTGATTAATCCAACAAAACTTGTGCCTAATTTGTCACACATATTCGGGTTTTGGTAACTCTTTTTCAATGAAAATGGCCACAAACTAAGCAATGTGACCATATGCCACCTACGGTGGCACGACCTTTGGTGACACACACCAAAAAAAACGTGTGTGACTATATGCATATCGTCACACATTTTTGGTGTGAGAATAGCTGAAATCTGTACCAGTGTCTATTCTTTAATCTTAATATGTGTGAAATGATATAGTTTTAAGGGTCCTACACCTATGTTAATCCCAGTTATGCACTTGATCGAATCCCTTAGCTTGTAAAGGTTCAGCTATGCTAGATAAATCTAACACAACTAGGTATACAAACTGTCTTGGAATATATTAAGGTTTATGCGGAATCTAAACTTTAATCTTTAAAAGAACTTAATATTAAATAATCAGTAAACAATGAATAGAAAAAAAACACTTCAATATTATTAATAATACGAATACTCAAAAGTATTAGGGCTTACAACCTTGAAGTTTTCTAAAGAATCGTGTATCTTATAAATTGTTAAATTGTTACTATCTCTATGCCCTAGGACCTCCTTTTTTAAACTAAGGAGTCCTAGTCGGCTTACAATTACTTGCTATACAAGATAAATCTCTATAGAATCTTTTCTATATTTATCTAATCGACTATCCAAGTTTATCTCATAAGCAGTACAAACTAAATACTCTAGTAGTTGTTTCTTTAACTCTAGCAGTTATAACTCTGATAGCAGTTGTAACTCTGAGCTGGCAGCAGTAACATTTAGTCTAGTAGTAGTAACCACTTAGTGTATTTTCTTGAACATCATCAGCAACACTAGCAGTAGTAAAATACACAAGCAGTTGTAGTCTTTGTAACTAGCAGGATTAAATCTCTAGCAGCATTAGCTTAGTACTAGCAGTACTAAGTTTTCTTCTAGCAGTAGTAATGATAGAGCATTTTTTGTGTAAACCATTAGCAGTCTTAACAATGTAAGCAACGTTAACTCTAAAACCCAACAATCCTCCCCTAAACTTGATATTTTACCCTAAAATATCAAGTTTCAATCATAGATTAAACAAACACTAAGAGGATGCTTCCAAACAATTAATTTTGTTTCTTGTCCTTAGGTGCTAGAATCTTTTCCATCTTTTTGAGTAGTTTATATTTTGTTTCATCATAAGGATATTGAAGTTGGAGTCTTCTATTTCCATGTAGCATATGATGTACAATAGCTTTCTGATATTGTAGAGGATAATCATTTTCTACAAGCATGTAAATTGACATACCATGTACATCCAACACATGAACTCTACAAGACTGAAAAATTTTCCATTGTAGAACTGTGTTGTGTTTTAAAGTTCTCCACTCCTCATCCTCATGATGTGGTTCAAACATCACTTTCAAATATCTCCATATGACTCTATCATAAATTTGTTCTGGCCTATTATAACCAAACTTTTCTTTATACAGCTTCCATAGAGTCACCATATCTTCTCTATCAAAATGTTGTACCATTTGTAGAAAACTAACAAACCTTACAGATTTTCCATCGGCCCTCTTGATTTCCCAATATGCTGTCTTACCATGTATTCCTGAAGTAAAAGCAATAATTGGAAGTTTGACACTGACAGGAACAGCATCCATGACTTCTTCTTCATTGACTAATGCAAGTTTTGTATGAGCTTGCATTTGTACTTTATCACTTTCAATTTCAACATCAGCTTTCTGTCCTTGTTTTTGCTTACTCTGCTCTTGCTCTGCCTTATGCTCTGTTTATGCCTGCACTTTTTGTTCATATTTTTGCTTTTTGCTTCTTTGCTTAACCAGCTCTTCTCCCGTTCATTTAGAACTCCTTCCCACTTCTTCAGTCTCCATAGGTACAAATCTCTCTGTCTTTCTTTTGGCAATGTTGTATTGTTCTTCAATTTTGCCATCATCAAAATGTGATAACACTTTTTGTTGCCAATTATCCATATTTTTGAGGTATACACACATGAAAGATATTCTTTGTACTTTGGTCGGTGGCTTGTTCTTCTTTTATGCTAACCTTTGTGCTGCATAAAATTTCTTTCTTTCTTCAATAAGCTCTTTCAACATTCTAGCTCTTTCATCTATTGAATACTGCTCTTGTTCTTCTTGTGTTAGCTTTTGGGCAAGTTTCCAATCAGCATCACAGTGAGCTTTTTCTTCATCCCATGCAGCAGTCAATTCTAAAGTTTTAGCTTCCTTCTCAGCAACAATTCTCCTTTGTTCCAAAACTTTTTTATTCTCCTCAGCAAACTCTGCAGCTAATTATTCTGCAACCTCAGCATCAAGTTGCATTTGTTTTGATTTTGAAAGTGGTTTCTCCACAGGCTCTTCACTAACTATAGCTTTTCCTTTGCCTTTGTCTTGTGGAGGTGGTTGTGTAGTTTTTGGTGTAGAAGATGGCTCTCTTATAACAACACCTTTGACTGATGGTTTGGATGTCTTCAATTCTATCATTGCATGGGCCAAAATACTTTCATCATCCATGCCCTCAGTTGTAGAAACTTGTTGTTCACCAGTAGAAACTGTTTCTTTGTCAGCAGTAGTAACTTCTGGCGTAGCAGTAGAAACTTTTTCACTAGCAGCAGTAATTTGCTTACTAGCAACACTAACATCTTTATCAGCAGCACTATCAACCTTAGCAACACTATCCAACAACACTTCATTTGCTTGAGTATCAGCAACCATAAACTCATTTTCATCACTCTCTGCACCAAATCTAGCAGCATTATCATCCTTAGCCTCCCCTGAAACTTGGCTCTCATTCCTCCCTTGTTTGGAAGCATCCTCCCCCAAACTGATAGCCTCAGAAAAACTAATCCTTTGAGCTTTGCCCACCTTATGTACTCTTTTAAGTTTTGGTGTTCTTGACCTTTTGATACCTTATAAGAATCTAACCCTTCTCTTCAAAGATTTGATTTCACCACCTTGAGAAGCAGTTAGTTGTTTTAGGTCAAGAACTTGTGCAGACAGTTTGGTACAAGTTGCCATCAATTCCTTAAGTAGTTCAATTCTATCCTCACCACTATGGCTTATGTTACCTAGCCCAAGAGGTGGATCACTGGAAGTGTTAAGCTCAGCCTCAACCATAGGTTGAGCATCTGAACCCCCCATATTAGCCATTTGACTGGGTCCTTCACCTGAATCAGTTCCATGGGAACCAGACTCATTAGAAGTTGTCTTGGTTTGGGTCTTATTGATGGTACCACTGGTCTGTGCTGCTTCTAAGCTAGACACAATAGTAGCAACCCTTACCAACATGTCATTTTGTACACCAATGACAGCCTCATCTGCAACAATGTGAGTAGAACCACTAGCCTGAGGTAGCTCAGTGTTATATGAAGGAGTCCTACGTTTGTATATCTTTTAAGGTTGTTGTGATGATGATGCTAAAAGTGTGGGTGTGTGATGGGTAACAGCTGGGATTGCTGAACCTTCACCCTGAGTTTGTCTAGAAAGTTCCAACATTGTAGCAAACAATGGTGTAACTTTGCCTGAAATTTTTTTTCCATCCCTCCTCATGTTAGTGAAAACCTTTTTAATAAGAGATGGAGTGGGATAAACTCTTTTATGACTAGCAGTTCTAAGTATAACTAGCAGTATTAACACAATAGTTTTAAGTAGACTAGCAACACTAAGTATACTTAGCAGCAAAAACAATTTATTGACCTAATAACAGTACTAATCCTTTCAAAACATTACAAAACCACAAAGAGATAAGAATTTTCAAAGATTTATCATTCCAATACTGACAACCAAAAATTGAAATCTACCCACATCAAAAGCTTTTATGAGCAAATCTGCAACAATTATTATCAGTATGGATTTTAACAATTTGAATTAACTTCTTTTCGTAACAATCTCTTATAAAATGATTTCTTATCTCAATATGTTTTATTTTTTAGTGATAAACAGGATTTCTTATAATGCACATAGTACTGCTATTATCAATGTATATTTTTGTATGCATAAAATTATACCCATATTCCAGCAATTGATTCTGAATCCAGAGCACTTGTCTACAGCAACTTGAAGCAGCCACATACTTAGCTTTTATTGTGGAATTTGCAACCACAGTTTGTTTCTTGTACTGCCATGAAATCAACCTACATCCCAAAAACTAACAACCTCCTGTTGTTGATTTTCTATCCAAGCTAGCTCCAGCATAATCACTATCAGTGTATGCAACCAAGTCAAAAGGTGAATCTTTTGGATACCAAAGGCCCAATTTGGGTTGACCTTTCAAATATCTAAAAATTCTTTTGACATCATTAAGATTTGAAACTTTTGGTGTGACTTGATATCTTGCACAGGCAAACACTGCAAACATAATGTCAGGTCTTGAAGCTGTAAGATACATCAATGAGCCAATCATTGATCTATATAAATGAACATCAACTTCTTCACCATCTTCATCTTTGAGCAGGGGCTTGGATGTTTCCATAGTTGTCTTTGCAGGCTTCACATTAGTAAACCCAAACTTCTTCCAAATTTCAGCCACATACTTATCTTGACTGATAAATATGCCATCCTCCTTTTGCTTAACTTGTAAACCTAAGAAGAATTTGAGTTCACCCATAGAACTCATCTGAAATCTTTCATGCATTAACTTTTCAAATTTAACACATAAAACCTTGTTTGTTGATCCAAAGATAATATCATCAACATAAACTTGAACTAACAAGATATCATCTTTGTGCCTTCTGATAAACAAAGTTTTATCAATCTTCCCTCTACAAAAACCATTTTCCAACAAGTATGTTGACAATGTGTCATACCAAGCTCTAGGAGCTTGATGTAAACTATGTAGTGCTTTCTCTACCTTGTAAACCTTGTCAAGAAAATTAGGATCATCAAAACCAGGTAGTTGTGAGACATAAACTTCTTCTTCAATAGTCCTATACAGAAAAGCATTTTCACATCCATTTGATACACTACAAAGTCTTTGTATGAAGCATAAGCCAAGAATAATCTTATAGCTTCAATTTTTGCAACTGGAGCAAATACTTCATACTAATCAATACCTTCTTCTTGAGTGTATCCTTGAGCTACTAACCTTGCCTTGTTTCTAACCACAATGACTCTTTCATCCTTTTTGCATCTGAAAACCCACATAGTACCAATTTCCCTCTTCCCATTAGGAAAATCTACCAGAGTCCAAACTTCTTGAAGCTTGAATTATAGAGGCTCTTCTTGTATAGCTTCCACCCAGCTTGGTTCCTGTAATGCTTTATGAGCATTCTTGGGTTCTATTTGTGATAGAAAACAAGCAAACAAATAGTTTTGAAGGTCTTTGTGACTGTTTCTTTGATGAAGAGATCTAGCAAAGAAACGTTGTTCCTTCAAATCCTTTATCATTCTTCTTGTTTGAACAACAGATTTTTGCTCTCCAATGATTTGTTCCTTAGGATGATTTTTGTGAATTCTTGTAGTTGGAATAGGACGATCAAGAACTACATCTTCCATATTGGTTAAGTCAGCCTATGCACCAAGTACATCATCATCAGTATCAGGATATATTTCTTCCAATGGAGGCATGTTTGGATCATCTGGATAGTTATCATCATCAAAAGATATGCCTTCCTTTTCAGCAACATTAACACTTGGCTTAGCAGTATTAACAGAGTTAGTACTGCCAGTGTTATTTTCTTCATTGGCAACATTAACACTTGGCTTAGCAGTATTAACAGAGTTAGTACTGCTAGTGTTATTTTCTTCATTGACAATATTATCTGATGCATCATCCTTTTCTTTTTCATCAGACTGCTTTTCTTCATTAACCACTTTATCATCATCAGAAGATTTTACATCATCTTCTTTATCATCTTTTGGATCTTCAGCAAGATCATCTTCTTGTGAACTCTTTGACTCTTGGGTAGAGAAAGGTGGATCAGCAGTCTAAATAGGCAGCAAAATATAATCTTTGCCAGGTCTTGTCTCCTTACCAGCTTGACCTGCATCATTACTTGCTTTTGTACCTGCAAAATTGTTTGACTCTGTACCTGCAACAACTGGCTCATAATTCATAGTCTTGGTTAGTGAATCAATATCAAACAGCTAGTTTGGTCCACTCCCTGCAACATTAGATGTACTGTCACTAAACCTAACATGCAAGTTCTCTTCCACTTTTCTGGTCCTACCATTGAACACTCTAAAAACTTTGCTATTCATTGAGTATCCAACAAAGAATCCTTCATCAGCCTTGCCATCAAACTTGCCTAAGTGATCTATGGTATTCAAGATAGTAACAGGACACCCAAATGGTCTTAAGAAATCTAGCAATTGTTTTCTACCATGTAAAAGTTCATAAGGGGTCTTGTTGTGAGGCTTAACTACTTTACTTCTATTCTTCACATAGAAGGCAGTATTAACTGCTTCAGCCCAAAAAGTAGTAGGTAATTTAGAATCAGCTAACACTGTTCTAGCAACCTCAATAAATGTCCTATTCCTCCTCTCAGCAACTCCATTTTGTTGAGGAGTTCTAGTTATACTATACTATCTCTCAATACCTTTCAACTCACAAAACTGGTTCATATCTATATTCTTAAACTCAGTTCCATTGTCACATCTTATCACTTTAACCTTATGATTTACTAGATTTTCTACCCTGGTTATAAAAGCCTTAAGGATTCCACTGGTTTCATCTTTAGTTACTAGAAAGAAAACCCAAGTAAATCTACTATAATCATCTGTGACAACTAGGCAATACATCATTATCATTAAACTTTTTACAAATGTTGGTCCAAATAAATCCATATGCAACATATGTAAAGGCTGACTTATAGAGTTCACTGCTTTGGTCTTACAAGAAGCTTTGTGCTGTTTTCCCTTCTAACAAGCAACACATATTTCAGTATTTTCAAAAACTTTTGAAGGTAACCCTCTTACAAGGTTTCCCTTAGCCAATTTATTAACTGTTTTGAAATTTAAATATCCAAGCCTTCTATGCCAAAGCTTAGATTCATCAGATGTGGCCTTTGCAAAAAGACAAGCCAAACCTCCTTTAGGAACCATATTCTTTAAATCAACACTGTATATGTTGTCTGTTCTAGTAACTTTAAGCAAAACATGATTTTCATCAGCCAACTTCAAGTCAGGAGATAAGACAAAACATTCAGTGTCAGTAAAAAGAACACTATTCTTTTTGTCACACATTTGTGAGACACTAAAGAGATTAAACTTAAGCTCTACAAAGTACACATTATCAAAATCTAATTTACCAGTTTTTATTGTACCTTTGCCTGTGATTTTCCCTCCTTTGGGTTTACTCCCAAAAGCAACATATCCTCCATCATTGCTTCAAAATCTTCAAGATGGGTCATGTTTCCAATCATGTGCCTTGAGCATCCACTGTCAAATACTCCTTTATCTTCTAATTCCACCTGTGGATTGCCCTTCACATAAAGTAAGAAAATCAGTTCTTTTGGGGGACCCAAGCTAATACTGACTTGGATCTGCCTTGTGCATCAATATAATCATACCTCTTTAAAACTATGGATGCACTGTTGTTTCTGGAAACATGATTTAAAACTTTAACTTTTGGTTTCCAGACCCAACAAGCTGAGGTCTTAACAGCATAAAAATGATTTTCCAAAACAGTATCAGTTATTGCTTTTGGCTTAGCAGTAGAAACTACTGCTTTTTGCCTTAGCCGCACCAATTGCTGTATTCTTTTGAATGGGCCTTTTTACAGTTGAATGTGCTTTATTTGAAAACTTTGACAATTGTTTAGCACCATTCACTGTTCTTTTTGTATTAGCAGTACCAACTGATCTAGAAGTATTAGTTACTACTGTTGGTTTAGAAACATTTTGCTTGGCAGTTTTAACTGATACTAAACCAGATCTCATTTGTACTGCTGTTGGAACCCTGCTTCTATTAGCATGTGGGTGAGTATTTTTAGAAAAACTTTGATGATTCACCCTCCTAGCATAGTTCCAAACAGGCTTTTGATAGTAAAAATAATTTTCCTGTAAATGCTCAAAACTACCACAGTGATAACAAGCCTTGTTAAACATCACAAAGTCACTGCCTAATCTTTGTGACATCATGTTATTCCAATTCCTATGGTTACCTCTAAGCCTGATAGTGTACTCTGTAGGTTGCTCATTGAAATCAACAGTTTTCCTAGACAACTTTTTAGCAAAACTAGGTTTGACAAACTTAACTTGTTCAACACTAGGTTTAACTTTTATACTTTCAACCTTAGGTGTAGTCTTCACCTGTTCCTCATCATCACCAGACAACCAATCTTCAATGATAGGTGCATCAGAATATGTGTTTTCAACCTTAGGTTTCTCCTCATTAGACTTACTATTTTCTCCTAAAGGCTTAGCATTAGACTCAACTAAACAAGACAATTCAGGTATAGGAGGTACATACTTTCCTGTTATTGAGGGAGGAACTTCATTATAACCTATACCACTACATCTATTCATAATTTGACACTCTATTGTCTTATTTACACTTTCATATGCAAATTCTAGCTTAGTTACCTTAACTTGATGTTTTTTCTTTTTTTTGATAAGCTGCATCTTTTTCTTTTTGAGCCTTTTATAACCTTTTAGTAAGTTCTTTAATGACATGCTCTTTAACATAAAGCGTACCTTCAAGAACATTAACTTTCTCTACAAACTCTGACTCATTCTGTTTAAAAAATTCAAGTCTTTCCTCAACAGATTTTAAGCCTACTTTATAGCCTAAATTGTCTAACTTTAACATCCTTACTTCTTCTATTAGTTTTTCATTCCTAGCCTTAAGTTCCTCAATAGTATCTAAACAAGATTTATAAGAACAACCAAAATCATTAGATACCTCAGAATCAGAACTTGATGAAGAAGAGTAAGCCATAAGTGCAAAGTTTGGTCCTTCAGCTGTTTGGTCACTTCCAATCATATCCTCCTAAACCATCACAAGACACCAAAGCTGTAGAAGTCTTAGGTTCCTCAGACACAGCTTTCCTTGAGCTCTCTCCATTCTTGTAGTCTTGGCTCCTTGGTGACCTGCATTCTCTTGCAAAATGTCCATTCCTATAACAGTTGTAGCATTCAATCTTGGATTTATCAAAACCCATGTTATCCTGCCCATTGACCTTGAGGTTTCTTCCAGTCTTCTTCAAAAATCTCCTTGCCCTCATTGTCAACATTGCTATTTGCAACTTCAAGTACATCTTTTCAAGATCATCTGGATGAACTTGTTCCAAATCTTCATGTATAATCCGAGGACTAGTAGATTGACCAGCTAAGAAAGCATAGATAACAGCATCACTCAAGTTATCAAGGGTTGAAGACCCATCAGCATTAACTTGTGTGCCAGCAGTACTAACTCCATGAGCAGTATTAATTGCTTCATTAGTAGTGCCAGAACTGTTATTAAAGGAGGACACAAAAGCTAAGTTTTGTGTGCTTGAGGATGAGCTAGATGACCCTTTGACTTCAGGTTCATAAACTTTAAGATTGTCATACATATCATCTAAACTCATTGTATAAAGATCATCCTTGTTTCTCCATACCACATTATGTGTATTCCACTCTGGTGACAAGCTTTTCAAAAACTTTTGATTTATATCTTCTTGAAGAATTGAGACTTCCACAAGTGCTAGTTGACTAATAAGTTTCTGAAGTTTGTCAAAGGTCTTATCAAGATTCTCAGAACTTGGAGCAGCAAAATTCTCATATTGTTGCTTCAAAAGGTTCTTCCTGGTTTTCTTGGTAGCAACATTCCCTCCAAACCTTTGCTCAATAGCTTCTAACAACAATTTAGCATCTTTGATGTGATTGAAAGTCAACTGATGGTCATTAGGAATGCCCATCATGAGAGTGCTTCTTGCATTAACTTCTAGTCTTCTTTGTGCCTTGTCTTTAGTAGTTCTAATATGCAAGGTAATGACACCACCATTTGCAGAAGTTTCTGTTTTAGGTAAAGAATTGCCAGTCTCTATGACCTCCCACATAGAATAATCAACCATCTGAATATACTGCTCTATTCTCATTCTCCATAGCCCATACTCTCCAGACTTGAGCATTGACACCTTTGATGTAGTAATCATGTGTGTAGATTTTGACTCCATGTATTCAGTAAGATTAGAACAGTCTTGAGTTGAAACAAGTTCTTCTTGATTACAGCTTCTAGATCACAAGCTCTGATACCACTTGTTGATCCCAGTTATGCACTTGATGAATCCCTTAACTTGTAAAGGTTTATCTATGCTAGATAAATCTAACACAACTAGGTATAGAAACTGTCTTGGAATATATTAAAGTTTATGCGGAATCTAAACTTTAATCTTAAGAAGTACTTAATATTGAATAATCTGTAAACAATGAATATCAAATAAAACACTTAAATATTATTAATAATATGAATACCCAAAACTAATAGGGTTTACAACCTTGATGTTTTCTAAAGAATCGCGTATCTTATAAATTGTTAAATCGTTACTATCTCTATGCCCTAGGACCTCCTTTTATAGACTAAGGAGTCCTTGTCGGCTTACAATTACTTGCTATACAAGATAAATCTCTATAGAATCTTTTCTATATTTATCTAATCGACTCTACAAGTTTATCTCATAAGCAGTACAAACTAAATACTCTAGGAGTCGTATCTCTAACTCTAGCAGTTGTAACTCTGATAGCAGTTGTAAAAACTGGCAGCAGTAACATTTAGTCTAGCAGTAGTAATCACTTAGTGTATTTTCTTGAACATCATCAGCAACACTAGCAATAGTAAAATACACAAGCAGTTGTAATCTTTGTAACTAGCAGCATTAAATCTCTAGCAGCATTAACTTAGTACTAGCAGGACTAAATTTTCTTCTAGCAGCAGTAATGACTTAGAGCATTTATTGTGTAAACCATTAGCGGTCTTAACCATGCAAGCAGCAGTAACTCTAAAACCCAACAACCTAACGACGTTTCACGTATATTTTCCCATAGTGTTTTTGACAAAAATCTCCCACAGATGTGCAATAAAGTTTTTTGCCACATATTCCCATCGAGTTTTTGTGACAAATTTCTCTTGGTTTTCACACACATATTTCCCATGGACATCCCACATAATTATTTTCAACGGATTTAACACAAATAGGTTTCCACGAACTTAAAACATGTTTCCGACAAAGTTTCCAGGTGTTTTCAGGCGAAAATATCCGACCAATAGTTTCCCAGCAAGCTGTTTTGTGCAAAATTCTTAGTTAATATCTTTTGGTTGCTTCAGAATCGAAATATTTCACTAATATACTAACTAAAATGCGAAGGAAAATAGTAACCAAATCACCAAACGCATATATATCTAATTTCTAAATTACATAAATTCCATGTCCAAAACATATATATTCGGAATAAAAAGTACATATTTTCAATAGTTTAAAATGTTAAAGAAACAATAAATAAATTTATATATACTACAACAATATTATGTAACTTTTCTTTAAAATCTTCTTGATTTCCGGCGGGTCTTTTTATGACAATTCACTACTAAGTCGTTTCCTGGTGGGTCTTTTCTCAATAGAAAGTGTGGGCCTTTGAGTATGTCAAAGACGATATAATACCAATGACCAAATACAATTAAAAAAAACAAATTATGAGATGTGGTTTGGTCACTTGGTGTAGTGTGTGTTTTGTTGATGTGTGTTTTTGGGTTCAAAAAATATCCAACGATGTTTGATGATTACCAACCAGCCATCGTTTTTATGGTTGGTTTCATTTATGAATTGAGAATGATATATTTGATGTAGAGAGATGAAGATAATGGTGTAATTATAAAAAGATTTTTTGAATTGAAAATGGGAAAAATGGGAGGGAAGTTATTTGATAAATTTCGTATTTTGGTGAAAACAATTCAAACATATTTTTGCCTCCTTGTTAGTTTATACTTTATTTCAGGTCCGTTTGTTTGAAAATATTTTAATTTGAGTAATGAGATGAAAGAAAAAGTGATAAGAATTTATTTGGTACCTTTTTAAGGGGTCATTTAATACTAAAATCGAATAAATATGATCAAATATTGCCTCAAATTGTTTCTTTTTGTATTTTAGGTACTTAGGACGAGAAATCTAGAAACCGGCACTTTTTGGATGTATTTGGGTGAAAAAATGAAGAAAACGACGAAGTCGCGAAAAACCTGTCAGACCTGGACATCTGAAGGCGTCACACGCTACAACGTGACGCCATCCCTTCCTTTTGAAGTTGGATTTTTGGCTCAAGATTATCAAGTGACGCCTCTGAGAATTTTGAAGGTCTTACAACCTGACACCGTCAGGTGCAAAATAAAGGAGGGAGTCACGTTTTAAGCTATAAAGAGACGGTCCAGGAGATTTATAAGGTGACGATCTCATACCAATCCTGACGCCGTCACAATGGCGACTTGCACATGACAAAACCCTAGAGACAGCGATCTGACGGTGTCACGATCTATAACCTGACGCCGTCAGCATTGTAAACTTATAAATACTTTCGCATTTTTTTCATTAATTGGTGTAACACTTTGGAGAAGGAAACCCTAGACGATTTTTACTAAAACTGCACGGCTTTTACAGCCTTTGAACTTCATGTTTCAATAAAGATAAGTTATCCCTTTAATCATTCGTTATGTCTATGTATCGTTTGATTATTTGTTTATCTTTTCTTTGCTTTTAAATTTATTTGTGTTTACTTAGATCTAGTAAAACCTAGTTATTGAATATTGATTTGTTGTCTCTTGTTTAGTTGATTGCCTCGTGTTAGGCTAAGAAAACCGGCTAACCTCTTATATGTTACTTGCTTGAATGTCTTATAAACGCAACCGTAGAGTGCACTATTTAATTTTCTCGTTGTATTTATTGTGTGAGTTGCGAATTGTAGATCCTGGATAACTTCATAGATTTTAAGGGATTTAGGGGAAACTAAAACTTAGAGAGTTGGGGACTTCAGAACCTCCCCATAACTAATATTAAGGAATACAGCGCTTCAACTAAAACAAGGACGTGACAATTTAACAAATCAGTAGGAGATAACTAGGGAGTAATTATATCTAAGTAAACACACTTTCCTCTCATAAGTAGTCACCACTTTTACTTTTTCGTATTAATTAGTTTTATTGAATTTTATAATTATTAGTTTTTGGGTTAGTTGAGTAGCAACTAATTCCGCCCACTCCTTTAAAACCAAGATTTTTACCTGCTTTCATAAAAATAATAAAAAGACAAAAAGAATCATCCCTCACCTCTAGAACTATCTCGTCATACATCTTGACCTAACAACACTATTCCCCTAGAGAACGATCAATCACCCCGGACCTACCTATACTACACTACAGCGATCAGATACACTGCCTGGAGGATTGTAAAACTTCCTTGCGAGGGTTTGCAATTTTTGCATCAAGTTTTTTGTGCCGCTGCTGGGGAATAGTTATTGTTTAGGTTCAATTTCTATCTCGTTTAGGTCTACTCACTAGATTCCTATCAAGTGAGATTTTTATTTTCTTTTCATTAGCTTTCTTGCAGTCTATCTATTCTTCGTGCTTTTGTTTGTAAAAACTCTTTCATGTCTGTTATCCGAGTTTTTCATTGTAGAAATTTTCAGCTACCTATTTCGGCCCCCATTATGGAGGATGTGAACCCACCAAACTTTTCGCCCAACCATCACTTTGGCAATGATTTTGAAATTGATGAATACGATCACGACACTGATCATGAAAGTGGCCCTTTTTACTTTTCGGATTCCGATGAGGATTTAGGTGATGGAGAAGTTATTGATAAGGTTAGAAAGGAAGAGGAAGTAGATCCTCTTAAATATGTTGACCCTAGGACAAAGATTGAGAAAGATAGCCTTTTCAATATGCAATTTCCTTGTAAAATCGGATATAGGAGTTTTGATGCTTACCTTAACTCATCTTTACCAATGAATATAATCTCTCGTGCTAATTATAATAAAATCATGGTAAAAGAGTTAGAATACCAAGGGGATAATATTGTGGCTAGGGTTGAACCTTTACATGTTTTTGTTGGGAGTTTTTTTTATTTAGTGGATTTTATGGTCATGGAGAACTTTGGAGAGTTTATTAACGATAAGTTGACCCAAGTCGTGTTTGGAAAACCCTTCAAGCGGCTAACTAAGTTAGATGAAAATGGGTTAATTACATTCTCGGATGGATATGGGGATTTTGTCTATCAAATGCCCCGTTTGCACCCTAGGTTTAAGGATTTTTCAATTGAGGCATGTAATAGACTTGTTCCAATTGAGATTTTGAGTGAGAATGATAAAAGGAAATGACTTAAATACCCACATGAAAAAAAAGAAGAGATATTATCATGGGTGTTTAGAGTTAAACGATGAATACAAGAAAGACGAGGCAACAATTAGATGGCTCACACTTGGTTATGTGAGCATATATGATACAAGATAGGCCACGACTTTGAGTCTAGCTACAAGACTCGTTAATAAAGAAAAGCGCTTCTTAGGAGGCAACCCATATTTTATTGTTTATTTGTTTGTTTTTATTCTATTTGATTTCATATATATGCTCCATTATAATTGTTTATCGTTCATGCTTTGAATAATTTTGTGAAAATGCTTTATTTAGTTTTTAACCTCGTCTTAATCACATATAAAGGTATTTTACAAAATGATAAGTGTAGAGAAGATCGTATTTGTTTGTAAGAACGAAATCGAGCATGAAAGATAACAATTAACGATTAGCATATATATTTGTGTGTTTGTTAGAGTCAAATGATTGTATAGAATCACAATGAATGTTTTGTAGCACTTTCAGGTTTTAATAATCAGATTTTTCCAGAAATTTTTCAGAAACAAAACTCAAAAATAATGTAAGTTTTTACCTGACGGTGTCAGGGTTTATCACCCGACGACGTCAGGCGCTGTAGCAGCACAGTTTTTCAGGATTATGTTTTTCTACTGGAACTTAATTTTGAAATTTTTTAGAATTTTTAATTCTTCAGGAATCTGTAGACATTTATTTTGCAAGCATTATATACTTTTAATTTCTAGAAAGCAAATAAGATATATATGCACATTTATTTTTTCTAGGATTTAATTTTTATATATATAGTGTTTACCACCGATTTTATGAGAGGTTTTGTGTTTCATTTTCTTAGTGAATTACAGTTTATATTGGACAAGAAGATAAAGATGAAG